>JAPKLY010000050.1:515593-630163 GCA_026898435.1 Prunella vulgaris
CCCCCCCATACACTGATTTAACTCATTTTGGGACCAACAAGAACACTTCTTCAAGCTATGTAGAAGATATGTTAGCTCAAATCGTCAAGAAATTGATAGAAATGAGAATGGAATGGAAAAGGTACTATGAGGAAACAAAAAAAGAAGTTTAATGAAATGTTCATGTCTCAAAGTCATCAAATCACAAATTTTGAGTTCCAATTGGAGCAATTGAGCATTCAAGCCGATTATGAGGAGGAAGATGGGGGTAATAATAAAGAAAATGGGGAAGTGGAAAGAATGGTAGAAGGAGGGCATGTGGAAGATGAAGATGATCATCATCATGAGATGATTAAATCTCTTTCTATTCTAGATTATATTGGAGCTAAAATGTCTATTGAACCTTCTCATGCTTACATTGACTATGAAATTCCTATTATTAATGATGATATTGCTTATAAATTTCCTCATGCTATATTGATTAGGAATGAAGAAGGAATGAAGATTGGACTAGAAGAAAAAGAAAGAGAAGAGTGTGTAAAGGAGGAGGAAAAAGAAGAAATTGATGAAAGTGAAGAGGATGAAGAAGCTAGAGATGATTATGAAGAGATCAAATTTACTCATGCTCAAAATACTTTCGATTTTAAGAGCTTTATGAATCCTTTTTACAATTATATTGAGTATGATATTAATCCTCTTTATGATGATAATGAATATGATACTTCCTTTGTATATATTGATAGGAATCAAGAATGAGAAGAGGAGGAAAAGGAAGAAGAAGATTCAAGAGGAGGAATGGAGAAAGAACAAGAAGAGGAAGATGAATGTCCACTCATGGACATGAGCTTTATGGAAAAAGAACAACAAAATAAAGTGGAAGAAGAGCTTACAATTGAATTGAGCATTTCTCTACCTTTAAACTCTTCCACTTGTGCTTTAATGGATAATGTTGTTTATTCTGAATTTGTCTTACCTCTTGAATTGATTAATGATAAGATTGAATTGAAAATCCTCTTGAATATGTTCTATAGTAAGAGATGGGGGTGGATTGGTATTTTAAGAAGAAAAGAGTAATTTTCATATGCTTATAGGTATAAAATGATAAGGAAAGTAGGGGTGTGGGGTTGAAATCCTACTTGTTTCCTTGATCATTATGCTTTGAGATTAGAGTTAGATGGGAGGATGCCAATTATCCTTGGCCATTTAGCTAACATTGGTGTCGTCCGGCTAGGGGACGTTAAATCCAAGCGTTAGATGGTTGGCAACCCATCCTTTAAATTTTCTTACTTAGTAGGTTTGTTTTGTAGTTTAGATAGTGTTATTTGTTTTGATTTTCTTCATATGAGGTAGTGTGTCTCTTACCTTGGTTGGTGCATGTGATTTACCCTAGTTTGGGGGTGTTGTCTCTTGTTATATATGGTGATTTCTTGGTTTAGTTGAGCTTGTATACGCTTTTATTGGTTCATTGATTTATTGCAAATCCTATTTTCATTACTCTTTTCCAAACTTTTAGGATCCTTGATCCGAAAAAGTTTGGGGGGGATGTGTTTTTGTTCTTCAAATGTTAGATTTGCAATGAAGTGTGAGCTTGAGAAGGATGTCTTGAGGAGAATTCTCTCTCACTTGGCCAAAAAAGACATTTTCATGTAAGTGGCAATTCACTCTCCTATTCTTAATCCTAACTCAAGGTATGTCTTTACACTTATCTATTCTTAGTTCCTTTCATTCTTAGGTTTAGTTTGCTTGATTTTAGATTGCTATTTTGAGCTTAAATGTTGATTCTTGTGGTATTGTGCTTTGATTTGTGCATTGCATGATCTTTTCTCCACTCTTTGCCAAACTTTTTAGACCCTTGGTCCAAAAAAGTTTGGGGGGGTGTCTTTGTTTCGCAAATCTCATTGCAATGCTATGCTTATGTTGATTCTAGTGCTTCTATGATGTCTTTAGACCATATGCTTATCATGTGCCTTGTTTTTGCTTGTTGATTTTCGCCATATGGTTGCTAGTTGAGAGTAGTGTGGCATGAGATATGCTTATGGTTGTTTGGATGATGTAGATAGTGCATAGTTAAGTATAGTGTGTATATTGTCTAATTCATTTTTTTGTCTATAGTGTGGTTGATTCTTTGATGCTTGATACATGATTGATGTGTACATGTTTGATATGGTATGAGTCTTGATAACCTTAACCCGTGAGGTTTGAGCCTATTTTGCACGTTTCAATCTTAAACTGATGACATTTCTTGATGTGAGATACACATGGTGCATTTCCACTCAAGAACTGGATTTGAGTCTTGTTTGATATCACATTTTTTTAATGAGTTGTCAAAAATGATTTGAGGCCATCTTTGATTTTATATGAGTCACTTAGCCAAATTACCCATACCATGACATTGATTCCATAGTTAGCCATTTTGTGCCTTTGGCCTTTTCTTTGGCAACCTATGATTGTAGCTTGATTATTCTTCATTTTGAGCCTTATTTTCCCTATTACTAGTGGAGCTTATATGAGGATATGAAAGTTACATGTTTTGAAAGCAAGCTTGGTGGATGAGATGGTGAAGAAAAGTGAAAGAAGCAAAAGATGAAGATGTAAAAAAAAAGTGGATGTTGTGTTGAATGAAAAGATATGAAGAAGAGCTTATGTTCCTAAGGTGTTGGTATTGTGATGCAAAAAAAAAAAAATATTGTAGAAGAAAGAAAGTGGAAAAATTCTTGAAAGGTAGAAGTGTGAAAAGAAGTGTTATGTGCTTGAAATGGTGTTGCTACTTGATCACTTGCAACCTATCTTGGGAAGAGTAGAGATATTCTAGCTAGGTATCTTGACCTCTTGCTCCACTAGTATGATAGTCACTTCTATCCAAAAATATACCACCCTTACCAAAGAGCCAACACTACAACCAAATAAAAGTCCTCTTTGATTTGATGATGAGTTACTTGTCAAATGGTGCAGAATTTGAGACTTTTATTAGGCTTATGGTAGTGGATGTACTATGTCTGATGTTGAGTGAACCTCATATACTTGAGAGCTTGAGTGATACACTATCTAGTGAGGATTTTGACTCATTGATTTGATCTTGTGTGCATTGATGTTATGTAGATAGTTGATGAGATGACAATACATTGATAGATTGCATGATATTAGGTGATGTATATATGGCATTTGATTTTGTGCTTGATGCTTCATACATACAATTATTCCCCTATCTTATCGCTTCGTTGCTCGAGGCCGAGCAACAATCTAGTTTGGGGGTATGATTAGGGTCATAATTGCATGTTTTTGCATCAATTTTTATATGCTTTTGATGTGCTTATATTCATATTTGACCCTATTATGCGATATTTTGTGTATTTAACCCTTTTTGGCTTGAAAGTTGTGATTGTAGGTGAAAACGAGCAAAATGAGGAAGAAACGAGTAAGATCGAGAAAAGTCCGAAATTCTGGAGTTGAGCAAAATAGAGAAATTAATATTCCATGTTCAAGAACTTGAAGAGAGGGTCACAACAGAAGAAGAATCGAGTCGATCGGAGTTCTAGAGCTCAAGATATGACGAAAACAAGGAAGTCGCGCATCAACCGAGACTAAGGCCTCGGTCGACAAGGACTCCTTCTTCAGAAGACAGACATCGTGCGACCAACTTACCTGGAAAGACACGCCTCGCTCGACTCAGGTGTCGACCAAGCTCGGACAACAATCCTACAGTTCTTGCATGATAAAATGTCCGGGTGTCGACCAAGAGGTCGACCAGCTGGTCGACAATCCTACAGCTCTTGGGCGACAGAAGAGCAAAACCCTCAGAT
This sequence comes from Prunella vulgaris, assembly GCA_026898435.1. Classification (NCBI taxonomy): domain Eukaryota; kingdom Viridiplantae; phylum Streptophyta; class Magnoliopsida; order Lamiales; family Lamiaceae; genus Prunella; species Prunella vulgaris. Next base: position 519,373 of record JAPKLY010000050.1, read on the forward strand.
TTTCAGGGCTATTTTTGTATTTTCGCGCGTTTAATGAAGGGCACTTTGGACCAAACATTGTGGGCACCATAAATACCTCAAAGATCAGATTCTCAAGGGGATGATCTTCATTAGTTAGTTCTTAGATAAGCTAAGAGAGAGAATTAGGTAGTTACTTAGTGGGTTCTTAGTTAGATTCAATTTTCTTTCTATCATAACTTTTGATCCGTCCGTCGGATTTCCGATCCGTTTATTCCTGCATTCTTCTCTTGATTCAAGCTACGTTTTGACGATTTCAGTTTTGTATTTTGCATTCTGGATTTAGAGATAGCTTTTCAAGGTTTGATGCTTGTATTTCAATTCTCCAACAATTGGTAAGATTTCTTGTATTTTATTTCATATTAGTGTTAATCATATTTGTCTATTGCTTAATTGTTGATTTTCATTTCCAATTAGCCATAGGCTAATCTTTTGTTGCATGGTTGTATGAATACTATAGTGAATTTAGTCTCTTGTTAATCCTATGCATGAATTAGTTATCTTGTTGGATTAGTTCTCTTATTAATGACTTGTATGAATGCTTGGGATGTTTAGTTGGAATGTATGGCTTATATGTTTTAGCAATGAAATGAGAATTGAGCTATAAGAACTTTATGCACACCAAGTGTTTGTTTTTTGGTTTGTATGACCAATGAGAATTGCATATTAACCTAAGACCTCTTAATTGGAGTGTTGGAAGTTGTAGAGAGATCTAGACATCCAATAGAGCCCTTACTTTGTGTTGTAGAGAGATCTAGACACTAGTTTGGCTTGACTAAGACACCAAGAGAGCTTTTGCATGCTAGGATGGATATGATTCTAAAGGAACCATAGTAGGATTACTTCCATGTACACTTCAGACTTGCTCACTTCTTTGAGGTGATAGTTAGGATTTACTATTCTTGCTTGATTAGGAGATAGAAACCATGATTATTTTCTTGCTTTCCTTGCTATCTACCTTTGTGAACACTCAATACTTGCTTGATATCGCATCGTTTCCTTGTTTTGGATATTTAACTTGGTTAACTTGCCGCAACAACAACGACTACGTTCACTTGCGTGGAAATCATCACGATTTTGGCGAACAGTAGTTTAGATAGTGTTAATTATTTTGATTTGCTTCATATGAGGTAGTGTGTTCTCTTACTTTGGTTCGTGCATGTGATTTATCCTAGTTTGGGTGTGTTGCCTCTTGTTATATATGGTGAATTCTTGGTTGAGTTAAGCTTGTATATGCTTTTATTGGTTCATCGATTTATTGCAAATACTATTTTCATCACTCTTTTCCAAACTTTTAGGATCTTTGATCCTAAAAAGTTTAGGGGGGTGTGATCGTTCTTCAAATTGTAGATTTGCAATGACATTTGTGAACTTGAGAAGGTTGTCTTGAGGAGAATTCTTCCTACTTGGCCAAGAAAGACATTTTCGTGTAAGTGGCAAGTCAATCTCCTATTCTTAATCCCAACTCAAGGTATGTCTCTACACATATCTCTATATGTGTTTTCATTCCTAGGTTTAGTTTGTTTGCTTTGAGATTGCTATTTTGAGCTTAAGTGTTGATTCTTGTTGTATTGTGCTTTGATTGGTGCATTGCATGATCTTTACTTCACTCTTTGCCAAACTTTTTAGACCCTTGGTCCAAAAAAGTTTGAGGGCGTGTTCATTTCGTAAATCTCATTGCAATGCTATGTTTAGGATGATTCTAGTGCTTCTATGATGTTTTTAGATCATGTGCTTATTTTGATGCCTTTTTTTGCTTGTTATGATTGCCATATTGTTGCTAGTTGAGAGTAGTGTGGCATGAGATATGCGTATGGTTGTGGATGATGTAGATAGTGAATAGTTAAGTGTAGTGTGTATATTGCTTAATTCATTTTTGTCTATAGTGTAGTTGATTCTTTGATGCCTGATACATGATTCATGTGTACATGTTTGATATGATATGAGTCATGATCACTTTGACCCGTGAGGTTTGAGCCTATTTTGCCCGTTTCAATCTTAAACGAATGATGTTTTCTTTGATGTGAGATCCACATGGTGCATTTCGACTCTAGAAATTGATTTGAGTCTTGTTTAAGATCACATTTTGTAATGAGTTGTCAAAAATGATTTGAGTCCATCTTTGATTTTATATGAGTCATAGCCAAATTATCCATGCCATGACATTGATTCCATAGTTAGTCATTTTGTGCCTTTGGCCTTTTCTTTGGCAACCTATGATTGTAGCTTGATTATCCTTCATTTTGAGCCTTATTTTCCCTATTACTAGTGGAGCTTATGTGAGGATAAGAGGGTTACATGTGCTTTGAAGGAATACTTGGTGGATAGGATTGTGAAGAAAAGTGAAAGAAACAAAAGATGAAGATAAAAAAAAAAGTGGAAGTTGTGTTGAATGAAAAGATGTGAAGAAGAGCCTATATTCCTAATGTGTTGGTAATGTGATGCAAAAATTGCAAAATAATGGAAGTGTAAAAATGTTTGAAAGGAGGAAGTGTCAAAATAAGTGTTATGTGGTTGAAATGGTGTTTCAACTTGATCACTTGCAACCTATCTTGGGAAGAGTAGAGATATTCTAGCTAAGTATCTTGACCTCTTGCTCCACTAGTATGATAGTCACTTCTATCAAAAAATATCCCACCCTTACCAAAGAGCCAACACTACAACCAAATAAAAGTCATCTTTGATTTGATGATGAGTTACTTGTCAAATGGTGGAGAATTTGAGACTTTTATCAAGCTTATGGTAGTGGATGTACTATGTGTGATGTTGAGAGAACCCCATACACTTGAGAGCTTGAGTGATACACTATCTAGTGAGGATTTTGACTCATTGATTTGATCTTATGTGCATTGATGTTATGTAAATGGTTGATGAGATGACACTACATTGATAGATTGCATGATATTAAGTGATGTATATATGGCATTTGATTGTGTATTTGATGCTTCATTGATACAATTATTCCCCTATCTTATCGCTTCGTTGTTCGAGGACGAGCAACTATCTAGGTTGGGGGTGTGATTAGGGTCATAATTGCATCTTTTTGCATATATTTCTATATGGTTTTGATGTGCTTATATTCATATTTGACCCTAATTTGGTATAAATTGTGCTATTAACCATTTTGTTGCAAGAAAATGTGTTTATAGTTGAAAACGAGCAAAATGAGGAAGAAACGAGCAAGATCGAGAAAAGTCCTAAATTCTGGAGTTGAGGCAATAGGTGCAATTGATGTCCCATGTTGAAGATCTTGAAGAGGGGGTCGCAACGCAAAAAGAATCGAATCAATCGGAGCTCTAGAACTTAAGATATGACAAAAACGAGGAAGTCGCGCATCGACCAACACTAAGTGTCTTAATCGGCAGCACACACACATAAGTCGGCAGGACCTGACTTGAAGTCGCGCGCCCATATACTGACTCGGCAGCCCCATCACCGCACACGTGGATGCGCGAGTGTGGTCGGCAGGTGGCAAGCTTGTGATCGGCAGCAATGGACTTGTGTCGACCAAACTGTCGATCAAGGTCGGCAGCCACTATGCTTGTGGTCGGCAGCAGTGTTAAAATTCAGATTTTCAGGGCTATTTTCATATTTTCGCGCGTTTAATAAAGGGCACTTTGGACTAAGCATTGTGTGCACTATAAATACTCAAGGATCAGATTCTCAAAGGAGCTTCTTCATTAGTTAGTTTTGAGATTAGTTTAGAGAGAGGTTGGAGGTAGTTTCTTAACGGGTTCTTAGTTAGATTTCACACTTCTCTCTACAATTACTTTTAATCCATCCATTGGATTTTTAATCCAATTGTTCCATTAGTTTAGTCTCAATTCAAGCTACAATTGTACGGTTCAGTTTCTCGTTTTGCATTTCGGATTAGAAGATAGCTTTTCAAGGTTTGATGCTTGTATTTCAATTCTCTAACAATTGGTAAGATTTCTTGTATTTCATTTCATATTAGTGTTAATCATGTTAGTCTATAGCTTAATTGTTGATTTTCATTACCAATTAGCCATGGGCTAATATCCTTGTTGCATGGTTGTATGATTACTATGGTGAATTTAGTCTCTTGTTAATCCTATGCATGAATTAGTGATCTTGTTGAATTAGTTCTCTTATTAATGACTTGTATGAATGCTTGAGATGTTTAATTGGATTGTATGGCTTATATGTTTTAGCAATGAAGTGAGAATTGAGCTATACGAACTTTATGCGTACCAAGTGTTTGATATATTGCTAGTACGACCAATGAAAATTGCATATTAGCCTAGACCTCTTAATTGGAGTGTTGGAAGTTGTAGAGAGATCTAGACATCCAATAGAGACCTTACCTTGTGTTGTAGAGAGATCTAGACACTAGTTGGCTTGACTAAGACACAAAGAGAACTTTTACATGTTAGGATGGATAGGACACTAGAGGAACCATAGTAGGATTATTTCCACGCACACATACCACTTTTGCTCACTTCCTTGAGGTGATAGCTAGATTTACTTTGCTTTGTTGAAGTAGATAGAAACCATGATTATTTTCTTGCTTTTCTAGCTATTACTCTTTTGTAGACATTCAATGCTTGCTTGATATCACATCATTTCCCTGTGTTTGATATTTAACTTGGTTAACTTGCCACGACAACAACGACCACGTACACTTGCGTGGAAATCATACACGAATTTGGCAAACACTCATCCACTAAAGCTCTAAACATCCAATTGGCAATACCAAATATTCACACAATTCATTAATTTAGAGAATTAGTCCACCAATATCACTTAATCATGCATAGGATTAACAAGAGACTAAATTCACCATAGTATTCATACCACCATGCAATAAGAGATTAAGAATCTAAACATCATTATTAAAAGCTAAAATAAGAGAATTGAATGAAAACTTACCAATAGTAGATGAATTGAAATACAAGCTACAAACCTCCAAATTGGTAAGTCTTGATCCAAATCTCAAAATCATAAATCGAACCTTAGAAACGTAGGAAATTCAATGGAGATTACAATGCAAAAAACGGATTAAAGATCTAACGGATGGATCAAAAGTTATGGTAGAAAGAAGATATAAATCTAACTAAGAACCCACTAAGTAACCTCTAATCTCTCTCTAAAACTACCAAATTCTCTCTCTAAACTAATCTAAGAAAATGGAATAATGAAGAAGATGCTTAAAAATCTGATCCTTGAGGTATTTATAGTGCCCACAATGCTTAGACCAAAGTGCCCTTCATTAAACGCGAGAAAAGACGAAACTGCCCCTGAATTCCCGGAAATTGCACTAGGTGCTCGAGGTAAAGGAGGTGGATGCACGACCTCCAGCTCGCTCGGCTACACGCATGATTTCCAGGCGCTCGAACCGGAGAGTGGGTGCTCGAGGTGCTAAGGCTGGACGTGTGAGCTCAGCTTGCTGGGCATGCCACCAAAGGTGCTCCGTGCCGTCCGACCTTCGACTTCCTCGTTTTCTTCATATCTTGAGTTGTATAGCTCCGATTGACTCGATTCCTTTTGCGTTGCAGCCTTCTATTCAAGCTCTTTAACATGATATATCATTTGAACCATTTGGATCACATTAGAAAATCTGAAATTTATTGAACTTGCTCGTCTCTTCACCTTTTTGCTTGTTTTCACCTATAAACACAATTTTCTTGCCAACAAGGGGTCAATAACACAAAGTATAGCATTTTAGGGTAAAATATAAACATAATCTCATCAAAACCATAAAGAAATTGATGCAAAATGATGCAATTATGACCCTAATCACTGGTCGTACTTAGAGACCTAGTCGCCATTATGAAGGTTGTAACTTAAGTTTGCTATTTTCTTTCAGTGTACTTTTTTCGTCTTTATCCACTAAGGACACGTGTCCTCACCATATAATACATTACAACACACTTTCTACCTCCTACTTATATATTTGCCTATAAATAGGCCAAATTTTCATAATAAAAGGGAGAATTTTCAGGCCCACAACAAAACTCTGCACAAATACCTCCTTAATACGAAATTAAGAAACCTACGACTAAACCCCAGTTTTGTTGGTGATTTTTATGCTAAAAGCCACATAAAAACCTTCATTAACAAAAGTCATCAGCATTTTGACGCTAGAGGAAGGGTGTGAACCTCCGTTTTGCAAAAATCTATAGAAATCTAAAGGCTGCTGTAAACGGGGAGCTTATCCTTTGGATGCTTAAGAATATCCTTGGAACTGTTCGCGAAAACACCTTCAAGTTCCAAGAAATTCTTCGAGCTGGTCGCTCAAAACTCAAAATATTCTTAGAGTTGTTCACTCTAAGATTAAAATTTTCTTAGATTTGTTCGCTCTCTGTAAGGAATTCAAAGAGCTGTTTGCCGGTTTTGAATTTGTAAAGGTTGTTCGTTTATTGAAATTTTGTAAGAGTTGTTCACTTCTTACTATTTTTTACACCAGTTGTTTGCCTCTCATTTTTCTTACAGAAGTTGTTCGCTGATAGTGAAATATAAAGAAATATCTCAATCTCATGCAACTTCCCAGGGTCGAATTAATCTACAACCAGCTCAGAGGGTTTCTGTACTTATGCAACAGACAAGAGCTCACAGAGTTAGAAGAGATCAACAACCAGCTGATTATACTGAGTGGTAGAGTACCGAAGCTACTCATGAGCACATTCAAGTGGAGCCAGAGCTATTTCCGTTCTTGCAAAAACCCTGAGGATATAACTCAGACAATGGGGCCATTTTGCAAGCTTTATAGAAACAACAAAAAAGATTAGTTGGACCTTCTGAAGCACAACATATTTCTGAACAAGTACCAAAACAAACCGTTATATGTGAATTTGAAAATTAAGATGAAAGTGAACATGCCAGAAGACAGGAATAACATGGAAAAAAGAAGGTAATAGATCGTTTAGGCCCACATGTAAGGTAAACGAGAAATGTTACCGACGAATCTAGTCACAACACCGCCTCAAAGTGGACTAATAAAGCAACGAGGCAATCAGTCATATGGGTTACCTGTGTTGACTTCTCTTCATCTAGTAAATGCACAATCAACAGATTCAGGGAATAGGCGATTGGTGCACGAGCATTTGCACTGTCGGTGTTAGACAGGTTTGGCCCTTAGGGGTGCATAGCACTTCAAAGATAATTGTGGGGTCAGCGAGGAATTAGTCGAATCTGCTCATTCTACAAGAGTGGAACATAAGCAACCTCCCAAGAGTGGGACTTCAGACTAAATCCTACTGTGTATGACGAAAACGATTGAGGATTTGCAGGTCAAGATGTCTTTACGACCTTAAGATGATTTGAGTCCATTCATACCTGCAGTGTCTTCCCTGTCTCCTCTGATTCTTGTTGTTGGTCCCGAAACGAGTATAAATCAGTGCATGGGGGGGAAACACTGATGTCAGATTTTTCCCAAAATCTCAGGAAAATGCTCTTTCAAAACCTTGTCAGGAAGATCCTGATGTGTTCTATAAACTGACGGTCCTCAGGGGCAGCAGGGATGGATCAGTGAAGAACCAGATAGGCTAGGCCAGAGTTGTGCTCTCAGAAGCTCAGTGTAGATAACAATCCTACTGACCGCTCGGAAGCTAGTCAGTTGGGCTACTATCTCAGTAAGCTCAGATTAGTGCGGAATGTGAGCCCTTAAGTGTTTACTCGTTTATTTCTGAAAACTTTATCAGTTTGCTTAGTGGAAACGTGGTTAAGGTTGGTGCACAGTTTACTGATCAGGATGACAAGTCAGTCCTGATGGTTTTTCAGAAACAATGCAAGTGTGCTTCAGTTTAATATGATGACAGTTTATGATCCTGAGTAGAATAGTAAATCAGCACGCAAGGGTCTTTTTAACGTGGTTCGGAGATAACCAACTCCTACGTCCACCACCTGATTGAACAGGAAGCTATCCTCAAAACCCTGAGGATAGGTACTTGGGTTTTACGTGCCAAGGAACACGAGTAGCCAACTTCCTCTCTAAGGAACTAACCCCTGGGTGGTTTTACAAGTCCTAGTCCTTACAAACAAACCAACCTACTCACAAACAGAGGGGTTTGGTTTTACACGTTTTCCAACTATTTTGTATTGATCCCTCTAACAAATCAAAGCTAAGGATGGGATCAATACTCTAAGCAAATAACACAGAGGAGATTCCTACTACAACACTAGGGAAATTTAAGTTTCAGAGTGTTGTTTCAAATCAACTTTGAGTGCTTGGAATCTTGAGAGTTTCTCTTGGAAATTTCCCGTTAGCCTTGAATGGGTGTAAGGCTCTCTGTATTTATAGGGAGGTTTGAAATAGATCCGTTGGAATTGATCCGTATCAAACCTTTCCTATTTAGGGTAGGTGCAGTCTTTAGTTGTCCTTGTCTGACATGGACCATACCTATTATGGCAAAGTTTCTGATCCGCCGCCTGCACCTCTGAGAATCATTAAATGCGTTTCAGTCTCCGTACATACGTGTCGCCTTTTTACTGGTCGTTAGTCCAACGATTAGTTTGTCAGCATTGACTTTACTGAACCTCGTACATTTATAACATTGAGTTTCTCGTTCTTTACTCAGCATAAATATTTGTCTTATGTTGGAGACTCTCACATTCTTTCTGCTTCATCAGACTTCCATTCGCACGTGTAACATTTGGGTCTCAGGACTTACAAGTATCAGATTAACTGATACTAGGCCCAAGTCAGGACTTAAGAACATCAGAACGACATTCAGCCTGATCAAGGTTACTTCTGCCCTCACTGATAGAGACTTCCCTGAGCATGCTTAGTTTACTCAGTTCCATCAGGATCAGTAGTCTTCTTCAGGATGGCTCTACGCAGCTTCAAGACTCTTCCTAGGTTTTTCAGGTTTCAGCTTCAGGTTGATCAGCTTCAGTGTGATCAAGCCTTCAGGGTTGGACTGGCTTCTGACTTCTGACTTCAGAGACGTCTCTCCATCAGTCTTCAGTCTTCAACACGTTCCCCCTGAACTGAATACCTGTAAATAGAAGAATCTATTCTAACCTATCTATCCTGAACTATCATCCTGACTAACTATACTTAGATAAATTCATCAAGGGGTTTTGGGATCTAATCAAAACACTCCTGATTGTCCCAACAATTTCCCCCTTTTTGATGATGCCAAAACCCTTAGGAAAAAATCCTACCATCTAAACAATTAACTGATATCAATCAGTATTCAGTTCAGGAACCTATATCAGGTCCTTAGTTCTATAAGATGGAATCAGAAAAGGGTTAGTACAGTTCTTAATAAGGAGCAGAAAAGTAAATCAGGAGTCAACGAGATGTTGTCTCAGGAATATAAATAGTTTCATTGATATAAAAGGTTAAGTACATGAGTTCCAAAACTATTACAAAAGATCCTGAGACACTAATCCTGATCTATCTTCTTCAGTCTTCATCATCCCACCTGGCCAAAGAGATCCCATACATCTTCAGGAATCTCAACTTGACAGGATGGTACTGATCAACATTCTTCAGAGCTCCAGTTCTTGATGCAATTATAGCAATCTCTTTTCTGATCAGTTCCGTGTTCAGGTGGTTGTTGATGCCGAGGGTTGGAGGTGCTCAGGTGCCCTGATCTGAACTCCTGCTCTGTCAGCATGATGAACAATGTTTCCCCAGGGTTCGTTATGATGCAGGTACATCCACTCAGCAAATATGGTGTTCTTGTCTTTACCTTCAGATGTTTTCAGCCAGTTCCCGACGATATAGTACTGATCGACAAACTCCTTCTTGATCGGAACCTAAGTCTTGTTCATGTCAGGAGGAACAAAATTGTCGACGAACTCATATATAAAGGGACCAGCATCCTGAGCACTTATTACCTTTTTCTTAGTCACAGCAACTGGCTTCTTTTTCTTGGCATCGGGGTCAGGCTTCTTGGGATCAGTCTTCTCCTTCAGTACTGCCATCTGACCCTTCAGCTTCTCAATCTGAGTAGCCTGACTCTTGAACTGTATTACGGTCTCTAGAGTTAGTTGCTTTGACTTCTTCCTTTCCTCGACAATGGGATCACCAGGGTAAAGTTGCTCCTCACACTCCTCTATCAGCTCATCAGTGGAAACATCAACTTTCCTCTTCTGAGTAGTATACTTAGGATTTTTCAGAGCGGCTTTCTTCCCTTCCCCCTTTTTGGCAGCATCAAAAGGGTCCTTGTCCTCCTCGACCTGTTTCTGAATATCTTTAATCAGGATCCCTTGAGATGCCTGCTGATCAGCCACCACCTTCAGCTCCTTCGCAACCTGAGCATTAGCCTCAGCTCTCAGTAGGCTTTCCATCAGATGACTGTCAAACTCCTTCCGCATTGCACTAAGTTCCTCCTTCCTTGCAATACTTTCAGTCAGCATCGTGTTCAGAGACTTATGGAATGCGTCATCAGAAGCTCGTTAACCCTTCTTCCATCTGGTCATCAGATCATCATCAGTCTTGACTGCTTCCTCCCTGGCTATTGTCCTGACCTTGGCCTCCTGCCCTTCCAGTGCTTCAGCGATCAGTGCCTTGATCCTGTCATCTAGGCCACTGAGGGAATTGTCGATCATGCCCTGCACTTGGTCAGTAGTAACTTCAGCGGACTGACGTTGCTCAAGGCTCAGGATTCGGTTTCTTGAATCCGTCTTTACCTTGTTCAACGCGGCAGTGAGAGCTTTGATTTTTGCTCGCTGACGCTCAAGCTAGCCCAGAATTGTCCTCCCCATCAGTGACACTCCCACTGAGATGGTTCAGATCTTCTTCTTTGCGGACTTGGCCTTGGTGGCAACCTTCTTCGGGACCTCTCCTGAAGCCTCAGTAGTCCCGGTCCTTGGGAGTGCGTCATCATCCGGTGCACCTTCTCCCAAGGTCGCACCTTCAGTGGGGACCAGGGTAAGTTCCTGAGATTTGGCATTTGGGTCGTTTGCCCTGACCACCTTGATGAAGTCTCCTTTGTTCACGACTTGGGCATAGGAACAAAGCCCAAATCGATCAAGAATAATCTGCTCATGATCCCGGAGCGCCTCTTCACCAATCGTCTTTATCAAGGCTGCAACTTCAGGCACAGAAGCCTTTCTCATCATTATCAGCACCCTCAACCTGATAACCTCCTCACCATAAGACTCCTCCAATTCAGGAAAGTTCTGCTGAACGAATCTGATCGCCTGACACCTGGCATCCATCTCAAATTGAGTTATCTTAGGTGGGGAAGTCTCCTCCTGAATTTCTTCCTCAGCTTCGTCCTGTTGATCATACTTGGACTCAACGTCATCGGAGACAGTCCACTTCCTGCCTCTGTTGTCTTCCATATTTTCATTCTGGAGCTCCTCTTTCTGAGTCTCCAATCCCTTCTCCTCCTTTCCTTCTTCATCCTCTCCTCCATCAGAACTACCACGCCCCTCCTGGGCAACCATTTCCTCAGCACCTTCTTGCTCCACTTAAGCATCCTCTTCACCTATTGTATGGACCACGTCCATCACAACAGCATCGGGATCCACAGTCACCTTGAGCTCTTCTTCAGTAACCGGTTCCCCCTGGCTCTGAGTCACCTCCTCCTGAGGCGTCTTCTCAGTGCCTGAAGCCGCTGTTGGTTTAGTAGATGGAGGATCCACTGGTGCTACTGAAGTCAGTGGGATAGCAGCAGTGGTGACACGAGCAGACCTGAGTTCTGACTGGTCAAACTCGGTGTCAGAAGGCTCATCCCTGAGCAAAGATGCCTTCCCAGTCAGCTCAGAGATGACGATCCCCTTCACTTTCACCTTTGTAGGGGCTTTCTTTACTTGCTCCTCCTGAGCCTTCGAACTTGCTGCCTTTCCCTTGCCTCTTGATACCATCTTGATCTCGGTATCAAGCATCCTCTTCACTGTCTCAGCTGACTTCTAAAATAGGATGTGCTTGTCCTTGAAAGGTTCACACCCTTCCTGATCAACATCTCCAAGCAAGTCCTAGAGCAGCACTGACATCCTCGAGCCAAAATGAGGATTCTTTTCTAGCACTATCCGGTCACCATCCATCCTGACCTTCTTGGATTCAGCCACTAACTTCTGAATGAAGAACTCCTCCCAGTCAACTTTGGCGTTGTCAACTATGGCAGCCAAAACCCTGATCTTGGGCTGACTGATTTGCTCCATGTCTCCCATGAAGCCCATGATACTCTGGACAACCACTTCGAACAAAAGCTTGTAGGCAGGCTTCAAGAGCTTTTTGTTCATCGAGCTGAAAATCTCCTGAGGGGTGATCAGGAACTCGTTCATACAAGACTGTTCCTCCCCAGCCTTGTATGACACTGGATCGCTCAACTGCTCGTCGTCAATGGAATGGGGCAGTTTGTATGTCTTCCTGATCAAATCCCTGAGATTGATCCTCTCAGTGTAGTGCTGGACAACCTTTTTGCCATTCTTCACCATGGAGCGCCTAAGTGGAATCACTGATTCCCACTCATCGTCCTCGTTCATCTTCAGGTTGGTATAGAAGGCAATAATCTGATGAGGGCAAACACGAACTGGCTTCTCGAGACCAAATTTGTGAGCCCAGCATTGTTTAAGGCTCCATAAACCTGTCCAAGCTCTTTAATGGTGGCACGATGTGTGAAATTGACCAACCATTCATAGGAAACTCTCGATTCCACCTCAGAAATGGCCTTGTGGAATCTCTTCATGTCTTCAATGGATTGAGCAGCAGATGAAGCCATGGAAGTAAGAAGGAGAGAGAAAAGGTTACAAGAGATATGGGTTAAGAAAATATGAGTGCGTAAATTATGAAATGTGCACAATACTTCCTTTTATACCCAAAGATTCAGTTTTAATGAACGGTTTTGATGGACATCCTTTTGGAATTCAACGGGTTAGATGAAGGGATATATCCGGAATAAAAACTTTACCAAATTCAGTTTTCAAAGCTAATAATTCAAACTTTATGGAAAACTATTCCCGCCCACACGTGCATTTAATGCTTGTCAGAGGAATGTTTGAAATAAATACGCATTTTGCATTTAATAAAAACTGAATAATAAATGAATGGCTGGGATGCATTTTAAAATCTTGTGATTGATGTGGTGTCAGACATGATCAGAGATGATGCAACAAGTCATGATTAAAGCAAAGGTTCAATAATACATACCAGTCAGTCAGATATAGAAACCTGACTGATACCTCTGAGACCGATCTGGGTGACTAGCCCTGAGATCTGTGTCCTGAACCTAAACTATCATGATCTGGAAAATCCTCAAACTGATGTCTGTTCCCCCTGGAAGCCATCCATGTATCAGAAACCTGATCCTCAGTTAGTCATCCCTCCTGACCACCTTGTTCAATCCTGAATTGAGATTCAAACTGAATCTTTTAAGCCTGGGTCAAGAAGTCCTAACTCTACTGACAACTCAACAAGCCTGGTTTCAGGAAAAGCCTTAGTCAGGATGTCAGCTCTCTGCTTGTTAGTAGGGGTCCTCTCCATCTTGATGTCCTTCTTCTCCACATGATCTCTGATAAAGTGATGCCTGATATCTACATGCTTACACCTTCTTCTCCACATGATCTCTGATAAGTGATGTCAGGACGACTAGCAGTCAGGTACAACAAAGATCCAATCAGTGCCCTATATTCAGTCTGATTCACTGAGGTCCCCTCCTTGTCAGGATCCAGCTTCTCATTTGTGTTCATGGGAATACGTGAGACTTTGCTGGACTGAACTTCAAACTTCTGAATCAAGTCCCTGGCATACTTCGACTGATTTATGAAGATTCCGGAGTCAGTTTGCCTGACCTGAAGACCCAGAAAGAAGTTCATCTCTCCCATCATCGACATCTCAAATTTTCCGATCATCAGCTTGGAGAATTTCTCACAAAGCCTCAGGTTGGAAGATCCATATATTATGTCATCCACATAAATCTGAACCAAGAGAATGTCCTCCCCTTCGGTAATCTTGAAGAGGGTCCTATCCACTGATCCTTTTACGAATCCGTGGTCTATCAGGAACTAGGAGAGTGTATCATACCAAGCTCTGGGAGCTTGTTTCAGGCCATAAAGAGCTTTCTTCAGGTGATAGACTTTGTCTCTGACTTCGAACCCTGGAGGTTGTTCCACATAAACCACCTCATTCAGTACACCATTCAGAAAGGCACTCTTCACATCCATTTGATACACTTTGAACTTCTTGAATGTTGCATATGCCAGAAACAACCTGATTGCTTCCAACCTCGCAACTGTGGCGAAGGTCTCATCATAGTCGATCCCTTCGGCCTGAGAGTAACCCTTGGCCACCAGTCTGGCCTTGTTCCTGACAACAAAATTCTTCTCATCCCTCTTGTTCTTGAAGACCCACTTGGTGCCAATAACATGTTGACGCCTAGGTCTTTCAACTAACTCCTAAACCTGATTTCGCTCAAACTGATTGAGCTCATCCTGCATGGCTAGGATCCAGTTGGGGTCAGCAAGAGCTTCTTCAATGTTCTTAGGCTCCTGATCACTCAGGAAGCAACAGAATAAAACGCTCTCACCAAAGGACAACCTCGTCTTGACCCTCTCATTAACATCACCAATGATGTCAGCCAATGAGTGATCAACTAGCCACCGCCTCCTGTTGACGGCTGCACTGGGAGCCGCTGAAGTTCCTTCTCCTGAACCTGAAATGTTAGTTTCAGCAATAATAGGCAAACAACCTGAACGAACAAGAACAGGGGACACTGAGCCATTCCCAGAGGGTTGTCCAATATCAGGGACAATGGTTCCCCCTACTGAGTTGGACTCAGTAACTGTCTCAGGTGCAGAAGCATCATCACCGACAGTACGTACCTCAGGTTGAGTCTGTCCCTCCGTCTGAGACTCAACATTCTCCGAGGTTGGGGCTTGCTGAGGGTTCGCCTGAGTTCCATCATGATCTTTATCATCATCATCCCATCCCTTAGGAGCACTGACTAGTTTGATCTTGAATTCAGGATTCTTCAGGCTCAGTCTCGTCACCCTCTTGGTAACCCACTCAGTGTCAGGACTTGGAACCTATTTTCTACGCACTGATGCAGTCCCATCAAACACAACATGAGGTGTTTCCTCCACACAAAGAGTCCGACAGTTATACACCCTGAAAGCTTTACTGACTAAGGAGTATTCAAAGAACACTCCCTCATCAGATTTTCTATCAAAGGCTTTCAGCTGGTCTTTTCCATTGTTCAAGATGAAACACTTACACCCAAAGATATGGAAATAGGTGATACGAGGCTTCCTTTTGTTCCAAGTCTCATAAGGTGTCTGAGCATGTTATTTGTTCAGCATAGATCGGTTCTGAGTGTGGCAAGCAGTGTTGATTGCTTCAGCCCAGTACTTCTTGGGCAGTCCTGACTCAGCCAACATAGTCCTGGCAGCTTCCTTCAGGGTCCGATTCCTTCTTTCAGCTACCCCATTCTGCTGAGGGGTCCTGGCTGCAGAAGTCTCATGAGCAATACCATGGTTTGTACAAAAGTCAGTTATAATAGAGTTAATAAACTCTATTCCTCGATCTGATCGGATCCTGCCTATGCTCTGACCCTGTTCAGTACTTAATTGCTTGAGTAACTCTGGAAGCTTGACCTGAGTCTCCTTCTTGTTCAGCAAGAAAATAACCCATGTGTACCTGGAATAATCATCAACAACAACAAGGGTATATTTCCTACCATTCATGCTGACAGGAGTAATCGGACCAAAGAGATCCATGTGCAGGAGCTGAAGCACTCTGTCTGTTGAGAAGGCTTCTTTCTCCTTGAATTAAGCTTTGGTTCGCTTGTCTTCCTGACATTCTCCGTACACGTGGTCTTTGCTAAAAACTTCATTTGGTAGACCCTCTACAAGAGAAAGTTGAGAAATTTTGTTAATAATCTTGAAGTTTAAGTGACTCAGGCGTTTATGCCAGAGCCAACTGAGCTCAGATGAGCTCTTAGCGACCAAACAAGTTTCAGGAGAGCTGCTCTTGAAGTCAGCAAAATATACGTTGCCTCTCCTGACCCCTGTAATCAGAACCTACAGTGTAGACTTGTCCTTTACAAGACACATGTTAGATGTAAATTCTACACTATAACCTCGGTCAAAAAACTGGCTGACCGAGAGCAAGTTATGTCTCAGTCCCTCAACATCTGATACATTCAGCACACGGACAGAGCCAATAACAAGGGTTCCGAATCCCCTGGTGAAACCCTTAGAGTTATCACCAAAGGTTACCTGCTGGCCATCCTGAGCTTTATAGTCCTGAAGGAGATCACGAGAGCCGGTCATGTCCCTGGAACACCCTGAGTCCAAGTACCAATCCAGCTTCTGATCCTCTCTCCTCTTCTTACAGCCCGCAGCGACCTGAAAAGAATCAGGCCTCAGGTACCCATCTCGTATTGGGTCCTACAGAGTCAGCCATACCCTTTAGGATCCAGATTTGTTTAACAACTCTGATAGCATCAGAGGTGTAAACCTGTCTTCCTGAAACATCAACATACACCGTTCTCTTCTTCCTTTGTGCCTGGGAAGTTGATGGTGTATGGGTGTCAGCCTGAGTCTCAGGAGCCCTGGATTGATTCCTGGGGGCGGGCCTTCAATTCCTCCTTGGCCTGGGTGCATTGGGCTGAGTTTGGTCCTGGGAAGGAGCAGCTCGGGCCTGACCTCTTGGCACTTGAGGTCTGACCTGAGTGTTATCGGATTCAGGTCTCCGTTGCCTTTCAGGGGCCACTTGGTTCGTCCTTCTCCTTTGGGGATTGGGACGTTCCTGATGGGCCATGTGCCCTGCCTGAGGTATCTGGACCTCAGTATTCCTCGGCCTTGCTTGAGGCCTTCCCTGACCAGAGTTCCTTCTACCCTGAGCATTCTGAGGCCGAGCCTGAAATGTGCTAGGAGTAGAATTCTTTCCAGCCTGAGAATTCCTTGGCTTAGCCTTGGAGTTCCCTTGGTCCTTCTTCCTCGGCGCAGGATGAGGAGCCTTGGCCTTTCCCTTAGGTTTTAGCCATGGTTCCTCAGTCCTTTGCCTGTCAGGATCAGCAGGCATTTTCTCCTTTCCTTTGCCTTTGTCCTGACGAGCAACACTAGGGCTCTTGTCGTCAGTTTGGGCAGGGACAAACTTCTTCTGAGAAGTGCTCCCTGAAGCACCTCTCTTCTTCTTGCCCTTTGGGTCTTTTGAGGCATCATAGCCTAACCAGCTTTAGCACCATCGGTCAGCTGAGAGAAACTTGTTAACTCATCAACCACTTGGGAAGATGTGTGTAACTTCTTCAGCTTATCCTCAAGGTGCCCATTCTTTACTTTCAGGGCCTCAATCTCAGTGGTGTATTGAAGCACCAGGTTCTGATGAGCATTCTCTTTTGAGATCAGCTCAAGATCCCAAGCAGTTTGCTCAGCCAAAAGGCGAGCTTGCGACTCAGTTTCGAACATCTCTCTTAGAGCAATTCGCTCAATCATCAGCTGTTCCTGAGTGAAGAACAGATCAGT
This sequence comes from Prunella vulgaris, assembly GCA_026898435.1. Lineage (NCBI taxonomy): Eukaryota > Viridiplantae > Streptophyta > Magnoliopsida > Lamiales > Lamiaceae > Prunella > Prunella vulgaris. Next base: position 536,773 of record JAPKLY010000050.1, read on the forward strand.
ATCACGAGTCTCAATCAGAGAGTTGATTACACCTTTCAGCCTTCCAACCTCCAGTGGAGTTCCATCATGCTTATTCCAAGCATGAAGCAACTCTTCCTAAAGATTTACTAATCTAAGGGCTTCCTCAGTATCTCTCGTTCTGAGAGACTCAGTTAACCGATCATTCTCCCCACTTAGTTGTGCATTCACATCCACTGTGTGAGTATGAGTCTCCTGCAGCCTTGAGAAGTCAACCATCAATTGCTCTAAAGCGAGCTGAAGGTCGAGTTCTCCTGCTGAGTCTGAGCTAAGCTCAGGTGCGTGATCAGGAGAAGAGGCAGAAGAACATACCTCATCATCTGCCATCAGGCAGAGGTCATCATACTCCTCATCGGAGAAGAGTTCAGGGGACCGACGTCCTGGGCCATCAGAATCTGAGGAATCCTCAGCAAGCATAGCTCTCCGGTCTGATGTCCTGAGCTCTCTCTTGGCTCTCCGATCTTCTCGCTCACGAGCACTGAGCTCCAGACAATCATATGGATAATGTCCGGTCTGGTGGCAGTGGTAACACTGATCTACATCAGAAATACCCTTTTTGTCAGTGTACCTCTTATCCGATGACTCCCTCCTGCTCCCTGATGATTGTTCAGGTTTGGAGCTGGATCTTCTGGGCTCAGCGTCGTCTCTCCTCTTAGAGCTTCTCTCTTCTCTGCACCGCTCAGGCTCATCTCGCTCCCTCCTGGAATCTGAACCCCTTCTTTCTTCCCTCCGGGGGCTCGATCTCCTGGGGCTGGAATACCTGAGATCGCGGGAGTCAGTATAAAATTTCTTATACCTACCGAATCGAGAGTTCAGTTTCTCGAAACGCCGTGCCATCAGGCTGTACTCCAGGGCTAGCTCGTCCTTTCTCATATCTCTCAGTGATTTCGAGCCAGATCCAGCCTCAGGCTCAGGAGTAGCTTTAAGAGCCAAGCTCTTCTCTTTCTCAGGAGTCTTCTCCTCACTGACTTCTTCACTGACAACACCCTTCTTTTCCTCTTATCGAGGTTGAATTCCAGAGCCTTTAACTCTGAGAATGGGTGAGAGTGAGTAATGTTAGTGAAATCTTGAATGTTCTTCAACAAGATCACTCTTGTGTCCCATCTTTCAGGGAGACAGTTCAGGATTTTAGAAGACACCTCCATCTTTCAAAAGCTCAAGTATGATGTTTCAAGTGAATAATTTATTCAAGGAATGATTTATGAGGTATGACAAGGTCGTCATGAAGGATTTTTATGAAAAGTTATGAAGGACCACTTTTGGTCAAATGTTTTAAGAAATTCTTTTCAAGATTTTCGAAAAGAAGATGTCTCAAGGAAAAGGTTTTATGAAAAATGTTTTATGAAATGTTGTGCTTGTACGATGGCTTAGGAGGTTATGATAAATGATGAGTATGAATGCCTAGTAAGGAACATTTAGAAGTTTTTAAGTGCGACGAATTAGTAGGACCATTTTTTAAATTTTATTAAGATCGGCTAAGCAATTCCTTTATCTTGTGGGGCCTTTCGTTTTAGATGCCTCCGAGACGTGACCCGATCCATGACCCTAATGAGTCCGATGCACACGCGGATAGGAGGGGTCGCCCTCAAGCTAACCCCGTAGTCCCTAACGTAGCACCTATGCCTAACACTACCGCACAAGTAGTTGAACAATTTAGGAGGTACAAGCCTGCTACCTTTAACGGGCGGGACGGACCAAACGCTCTTGAGGAGTGGTTTCATTCCATGGAGAGGATCTTTCAGCTGATTGAGTGCACCGATGCACAACGAATTGCTTACGTGGCATTCCAACTTGTTGAGGATGCCGACCATTGGTAGGAGAGCCATTGGAGAATTCGCCCAGTTGAGGAGAGACGTGCCTTAACTTGGGATCGTTTCAAGGGGATCGTAATGGAGAGATACTACCCTCAATCTTACAAGGATAGGAAGGAGCGTGAATTCCTAGACTTGCGACAAGGAGGAATGACGGTTGCGGAGTACGAATTGAAGTTTAGCCAACTTGCACGTTTTGCTCAACATCTCGTCGACACCGAGCAAAAACGTGTCCTTCGTTTCGTCAAAGGGCTAAGGACCAAAATCCAGCACGTTCTACTAGCTTTAGGCAACCTAACTTTTGCCGAAGCACTCGAGAGGGCTGAACAAATGGGAGCATGTTTGAAGGAAGATGCGGATAGGAGGTTAAGGGATAACAAAAGAAGATGGGACCAAACCGGTGGAGTAAGAAAGGTACCTAACCGTGGAGTGCAAGGTCAAGGACCTACCCAAGGCTTTAGGCCTAGGCAAGGAAATCAAGTGATGAACCCAGCTTGTCCTAAGTGTGGAAAGAACCATAGAGGAGAATGCCTCATGGGAAAAGACGTTTGTTTCCGATGCCATAAACCCGGGCATAGAGCGCCCGAGTGTCCGACTCTACCTAAAGGAACTACACAAGCTCGCGTGTACTCGCTTATGGGAGAGCCGAATGAGGATCAATCTCCTTCGGAGACTCTGCAAGGTATGCTAACTTTGAATTCGGTACCAATAACTGCTTTGTTCGATACCGGAGCTACGCATTCTTTTATATCGCTTAGTTGTTGTGTGAGGATTGGTTGTGAGTTAGATGTTAGTGTTAGTCCCTTAGAAGTTAGTATCCCTTCGGGTAAGGCTATTTTTACGAGTAAGGTTTTGTCGAGTGCGAAACTTGAGATTTGTGGGAGGAGTCTTGAGGGAGAGTTACACGTGATCGAGATGGGACAATTCGATGTCATTCTTGGTATGGATTAGCTAGCTAAGTACCACGCCACTATCAATTACGAGAAGAGGGAAGTGACGCTCAAGTTACCAAATGGAGAGGAGTTGACATACTTTGGTTCCCGACCAAGTACACATAATTTGATCGTCACCGCAATGCAAGCCATCGAGTTACTTCAAGAAGAAGGATGTGAAGGATACCTTATCCATGTAATGGGCACGAACATAAGGGAGGTGAACATAGAAGATGTTGTCGTTGTTAATGAATTCATTGACGTGTTTCCCGAGGAGTTACCCGGAATTCCACCCGACCGCCAAGTGGAATTTACAATCGATCTAGTACCGGGAGCTGCCCCAATTTGAAAGCACCCTATCGTATGGCGCCAAAGGAACTCAAAGAGTTAAAGATGCAATTGCAAGAGTTGTTGGATAAGAAATTCATCCAACCAAGTGTTTCACCATGGGGAGCGCCAGTTTTGTTCGTCAAGAAGAAGGACGGATCGTGGAGGATGTGCATTGACTATCGAGAGCTTAATCGGCTCACGATAAAGAACAAGTACCCGTTGCTAAGGATTGAAGATTTGTTCGATCAACTAAGGGGAGCGAGTGTGTTCTCAAAGGTTGACTTGAGATCGGGTTATCACCAATTGAAGATCAAGGAAGGAGATAGAGCGAAGACCGATTTTCACACACGCTATGGGCATTACGAGTTCATAGTGACGCCGTTCGGTTTGAGCAACACACCAGCTGTCTTCATGGACTTGATGAACCGTGTCTTTCACCCTTTCTTAGATCGGTTCATCATAGTGTTCATTGATGACATTCTTATCTATTCTCGGAGTAAGGAGCAACATGAGGAGCACTTAAGGACGATTCTAGAAGTTTTGCGCTAAGAAAGATTGTTTGCAAAGTTTACCAAATGCGAGTTTTGGTTAGACCGAGTGAAATTTTTAGGCCATGTGATCACCGCCCAAGGAGTTGAAGTAGACGCATCCAAGGTTGCAGCCGTGAGTGAGTGGAAGGCTCCAATTAATGTGAACGAGGTTCGTAGCTTTCTCGGTTTGGCGGGATACTATCGGCGATTTATTGAAGGCTTTGCAAAAATAGCCTCACCGATGACCAACTTAACACGCAAAGGAGAGAAGTTCGTGTGGTCCAAGGCATGCGAGAAGAGTTTCCAAGAGTTGAAGGACAAGTTAGTGTCGGCTCCAGTCCTTATTATTCCCGATCCTACGGAAGGTTTCGTTATCTTTAGTGACGCATCGAAGCAAGGACTAGGATGTGTTTTGATGCAACATGGGAAAGTCGTGGCGTACGCATCAAGGCAATTAAAGGTGCACGAGATGAACTATCCCACGCATGATCTTGAGTTAGCGGCTGTCGTTCATGCATTGAAGATATGGAGATATTATCTTTATGGTACTAAGTGCGAGATTTTCACCGATCATAAGAGCCTCAAATACATTTTCATGCAAAAGGAGTTGAACATGAGACAAAGGCGTTGGCTAGAGTTAGTCAAGGACTACGATTGCACAATCAACTACCATCCGGACAAGGCGAACGTGGTCGTGGATGCACTTAGCCAAAAGGGAGGCGTGTTGTCTTCACTAACGAGCCAAGGCGATTTGGCAAGGGAGTTCGAACGCCTAAGGATAGAAGTTTTCGATTCAAACGAAGAAATGGAAGCCATCTTGGCAGCCCTAACGATCCAACCTACTCTCCGAGCTCGGATCATTGAAGCACAAGGCGAGGATGTTGCACTCGCCAAGTTTAAGAAGCGGATCAAGGGGAAAGGCGTGAAGGGTTTCATGATCGATGAGAATGGAGCCCTCTTGTTCGAGAATAGGGTATGTGTGTCGAACCATGAAGGATTGAAGAAGGAAATAATGGAGGAAGCTCATTGTACACCTAATACGGTTCATCCCGGTGGAACCAAAATGTATAGGGACTTAAGGACTATATTTTGGTGGAGGAACATGAAAGGCGACATTGCCAATTTCGTAGAGAAGTGTTTAACTTGTCAACAAGTTAAGGCGGGACATCAAAGGCCATCCGGATTGTTGAAGTCGTTAGAGATACCTCAATGGAAGTGGGAGCACATTTCCATGGACTTCGTGATGGGACTACCCCGTTCGATTAAAGGGAATCAAGCTATATGGGTTGTTGTGGATCGACTAACCAAGTCAGCTCATTTTCTACCTATGAAGATGACGTGGAGCATGGATAAACTTGCTCAAGTTTATATCCAAGAAGTAGTGAGATTGCATGGAGTTCCCGTTTCAATCATTTCGGATAGAGATGCACGTTTTACGTCGCAATTTTGGAGGAGCCTACAAACGACCATGGGCACTAAGTTAAATCTTAGTACGGTGTATCACCCACAAACGGACGGTCAATCCGAGAGGACGATTCAAACACTTGAAGACATGTTGCGGGCATGTGTCCTAGATTTTGAAGGTAATTGGGAGACGTACTTACCTTTGTTGGAGTTTGCTTACAACAATAGTTATGAAGCGACGATTGGCATGGCTCCATACGAAGCCTTGTATGGACGACGTTGTAGATCTCCCTTGTATTTGGATGAAGTTGGCGAACGACGTATTCTAGGGCCCGAGATAGTGGAGAAAACGGTAAAGGTGGTCGAGCAGATTCGAGAGCGAATACGGGCTGCCCAAGATCGTCAAAAGTCTTATGCCGACAAGCGAAGGAAGCCCCTACATTTCGAGAAGGGCGAGGAAGTGTTCTTAAAGGTGTCGCCAACCAAAGGGGTTGTTCGTTTTGGATGAAAAGGGAAGTTACAACCGCGTTTTATAGGACCTTTTGAGATCCTAGAGAAGGTTGGGAGTTTAGCTTATCGCTTAGCTTTGCCCCCTAACCTTGCATCCGTTCACAACATTTTTCACGTTTCAATGTTGAGGAAATACGTACGCGATCCTAGTCACGTGATAGACTATTCATCTTTGGAAGTGGACAAGAACTTAGACTATGAAGAAATACCCGTTGAAGTATTGGATAGAAAGACTCATCGTTTGAGGAATCGAGAAGTTAATCTCATTAAGGTACGTTGGAATCGCCATGGAATTAAAGAGGCGACGTGGGAAAAAGAAGAGAATTTAAAAGCTAAATATCCCAAGCTTGTTTTGCAAGGTAAGTTAGTATTTTCGAGGACAAAAATTTTTAAAGGTGGTGAGGTTGTAACACCCCGCATAGGCAGCAGCTTTTAGTCATTTAATTATTTTTGTTTTAGGCGTGAGTTTGAGTGTGAGCAAGGTTTAGTCCTTTAAGTTGCTAAGTTTTAGTATTTCTTAATTAATTGCTTAGTATTAGTTGTCCCAATTAGTATTGTTTGGACCACTAAGTAGTGGTAAGTTTTGAATTTTATTAAGAGTTGAGGAGAATAATATTATTGTTGAGGTTATAGTATTAGTCCTTTAAGAATAGTATTTCCTTAAGTATTAATTCATTAAGGACATGTTAGTAATTGAGGAATTAAATTTAGGGATTTTACTTTATGAGGATTTGACCAAGAATAGGATTAAATATTACTTGGGATAGTATTATTAATATTTTCGAAAATAAGGAGTCTTAGACCTTAAGCAATTTTCGAAAATTAGGAGGTATTAAGACAAGGATTTCTAGTATCTTTATTTATGGAAATAAGTCATATTCTTATGCAAGAGAATAGTACATGCTTGAAGGTTAAGTATCATAAGAATAAAGAGATGGTGAGGATTTGTTAAATAAGGAAATAAGTTGCTAAGTATGGAAATAGAGATACACCAAAATTATGGGCCAATTTCTTACCTCTCTTGCAAGAATTTCGGCCAGCCCCTATTCCCAAGCCCTACACACTTTTTCCAACTCTATAAATAAGTATTGATCAAGTCCCAAAACCCTTAGACACCCCAAGAATTTTCGGTAGCCACTAGAACCAATTTTCGGCCATGTATTGAAGTTATAGGACCAATTTTCCAGCAGCTTGTGAGGTTAGGAAGAGAGCAAGTTTCGGCACCCTTAAGTAAAGAAAGGAGTAGGATTCGAGCACAAGAAATAGTCAAGCCAACGTACAACACTTCTCTTCTTTTCAAGTAATCAAAGGTGGGGGTTTAAATGGTGAAAAGTGGTAACACTAGTTCGATTTTTAAATACTATGTTTGATGTGTTTATGTGCTAAAGAGGGATTCCCTTATGTGGTGTCAAAGATGAGTACTCTTCAGTAGTACTAAAGAGGGATGCCCTTATGTGGTGTCAAAGAGGGATTCTCTTATGTAGTATCAAAGAGGGATATCCTTATGTGGTATTAAAGAGGGATACTCTTATGTAGTATCAAAGAGGGACACGCTTAAGTCGTGTCAAAGGTTAAGAATGATTGGTATGTTTTCATGTTTACATGTCCATTATATTTAGACTTCGAACTAAACTATCCCCACGGAGTGATTATTTTATAATTGCTCACCCCTTCACCGAATTATATTTTCAGATTTTCAAGAGTAAAGATGACGAGATCGGCGATACGGAGGAAGGTGGATGTGATGCGAGTTAAAGAAGTTAATGGATGAAGATTTTCATTAATAAACCAAGTAGGCTTTTATTTCATGTTTGAAGTATTATTTTCGGCACTTGAGTGTTTGCCACAAGACTAGATGTTTGCATGTTTTATTTCGTTGAGTGCATGGACACGTAGATGTTTGATTTAGGATTTTTTATGGTTTGATGAATTATGGGATTTTATTATGATTTTCATGAGGTATTTTTATTCTGATTATGTGTTAATTTGCATGAGTTTTAGGAGTTAAGTTGAAGAATTATGTTATTAAATAGCAGCTGATGGCTCAAAAATTATATGCATGGTTAAGAGTCAATTTATGTGTTTAATTGTTCTTATGAAATTAATTATTGTCCTTAGTTTGCATGATTAAAAAGTTAAGTTTTATAACTCTAAAAATTATGAAATATTACCAGAATGTTTGACATGATTTATAATGCATATTGACCAATTTTCATGAGTTTTTACTTAGTAGAAGTCGAGGAACTGATTTTAGTCCTTTATGTGATTCTAGTCTTCAAAATTCTTGTTTTAGAAATACCAAAATATATGCCAGTCTATTTTTGAAATTTTGACAGTTTAATAGCCTTAAAATATTAAGTGTTTTGGTCTTAAAACCCGGAAGAAAATCGTTTAAAAGTTTTAGTTTGAAATTAGTCCTACAACTTTATTTTACGAGCTTTTCATGTGTTTTAAAAAGGGATTTTCGTGGAAAGTGTTTAATTTGTGTCTAATATGATTTAATTGAGTATTTATAGGTCTTATGTTGAATGGCAAGACAATAGTATTAAAGAAAATGGATTTGGTATTAGTTAATGGACTATTTTTATACACAACCAGTTTTGATGAATACACCCAGGCTGTTTTCGTGAGTTTTATGCCCCAGTGGCTGTACATGATTTGTTTAGGTATTATTGCATGATTTAATTGATGTCTTGGTTGATGTATGAAGTTGGAATGATTTAATTTCCTATGTTAAATATATTAAATTATATTGGGTATATTTAAGATGGTATTATTTATGATTTCCATGGATATGTTGAACGAGTTATTTAAATTGAATGTATGATTTATTTGTTTCAAATTATTGCTCTGATTTTAGTTTTAAAAAAAAGGGTTTTCAAAAGAGAAGGAATTTTATTACAAGCTTAAGGGTTCACGTTCTAAAGAATGTTTTATTAAATTGTTTATTTAAAATCAAGACTTCCACTGATTTGAAATGCTTAGAATTTTAGGGCGTGACAGATATCCTATGATTCACAAGCTAACAAGTCTGCTGACTTAATAACAAAATGTGAGGAACAGGAGAAGCTGATAGAAAAGCTACTTTCTGAGAAAATTATATGCATGGTTAAGAGTCAATTTATGTGTTTAATTGTTCTTATGAAATTAATTATTGTCCTTAGTTTGCATGATTAAAAAGTTAAGTTTTATAACTCTAAAAATTATGAAATATTACCAGAATGTTTGACATGATTTATAATGCATATTGACCAATTTTCATGAGTTTTTACTTAGTAGAAGTCGAGGAACAAATTTTAGTCCTTTATGTGATTCTAGTCGTCAAAATTCTTGTTTTAGAAATACCAAAATATGTGCCAGTCTATTTTCGAAATTTTAAGAGTTTAATAGCCTTAAAATATTAAGTGTTTTTGTCTTAAAACCTGGAAGAAAATCGTTTAAAGGTTTTAGTTTGAAATTAGTCCTACAACTTTGTTTTACGAGCTTTTCATGTGTTTTAAAAAGGGATTTTCGTGGCAAGTGTTTAATTTATGTCTAATATGATTTAATTGAATGTTTATAGGACTTATGTTGAATGGCAAGGCAATAGTATTAAATAAAATGGATTTGGTATTAGTTTTTGGACTGTTTTTATACACAACCAGTTTTGATGAATACACCCAGGCTATTTTCGTAAGTTTTATGCCCCAGTGGCTGTACATGATTTGTTTAGGTATTATTGCATGATTTATTTGATGTCTTGGTTGATGTATGAAGTTGGAATGATTTAATTTCCTATGTTAAATATATTAAATTATATTGGATATATTTGAGATGGTATTATTTATGTTTTCCATGGATGTGTTGAACAAGTTATTTAAATTGAGTGTATGATTTATTTGATTTTAGTTTTAAAAAGGGTTTTTAAAAGAGAAGAAATTTTATTACAAGCTTAAGGGTTCACGTTCTAAAGAATGTTTTATTAAATTATTTATTTAAAATCAAGACTTCCGCTGATTTGAAATGCTTAGAATTTTAGGGCGTGACACCTGTGAATAGAATAATCTATTCTAATCTATCTATCCTGAACTATCATTCTGACAAACTATACTTAGACAAATTCATCAAGGGGTTTTGGGATCTAATCAAAGCACTCCTGATTGTCCCAACACTTGTGGCACCTATCCAGCAAAAAATTCACAATCCAACAACCAATCTGTATGAGGGAGTTTTCGACCCGAAGGTTCACATTACAAAATACACCGACTACATGATTTAAATAGGGGCATCCAACGCTAACAATGTAGAAACTTCCCCCTTACTCTTGGTGATCATGCTCATCGGTGGTTTTTTCAATTTCACTGGCATTAATAACATCATTTGCTCAGCTGAGTCAGGAATTCCTTTTCTCTTTTTTTTCTGGATTGGCATCGTATTTAACCCAAAACTATCGACTTGCAAATCTAACTCAAGAAGCTGAGGAATTTGATTAGCAATTCTCCGAAAGATTTGATAAAAATCCTATTTGAAGGGAAACTAGTCAGCAAAGATACCAAAGTTATAATGGCAATGACAGGATTAAAGAAAGGATCGAACCTATGGAAGAAGATGCATCTGACATATCCTAAAACATATGGCGAGTTCCGGAACAACACTCGAATTTATGTTGCTATGCAAAAAGCATTGAAGAAAACCTTAGGAAGATGAAAGAGGCAAATAAGACTAGAAAGAAATGAGGAACGGAGTACCATGATCCAAGGAATCTGAAGACCTTCTCGAACAAGGACGAGTATAAAGATAAGTTGAATCAACTCCTAACTATGTCCGTTGACCAGGTTTATAATGTGGTTAACGGTAGGGACTTATTGTCAGCTCTGCGAAGGATTAGACAAGAAATGAGCAAGATAAACCCTAACAAATACTACGCATGTTATCAGGCCATTGGGTAATTTACAAAGTGAGTGTCGGGATTTGTTAAAGTAACTCTAAAAATTTTACGAGGAAGGAAAGTTATCTGAATTTGTGAAGAAAGCTCCTGAAAAAAGACAGTGGGCACCCAAAGCTCATGACTCTGACAAAGATGATAGTGATGGAGATGAGAGAGTCCCGTAAAGAAATCAGTGAGAGCGATAAGGTCACCTCCTCTGCCGGCACCCATCTGTGAAATTTTGATGATCGAGCCTAAGGTGGACCATGCTAGCCGATGTACAGATGGGAGACCGCCACCATGAAGAGGCATAAGAAAACTGAACTACGTGCTATTGAGCAGATTATAGAAACTGGCGTATGACCTTAAACTAAACCAACTGTTGAGATTACATTTTCTCAGAAAGATTTGGAGGGTATCATGATGCCCTATAATATAACTATTTGTGAAAGTCCACAGACTTCTGGTTGATAGTGGACCTTATACGAATATTTTGTTCAAGAATACACTAGACCAGATAGAGGATTATAAATCCTATATAGAAGATTGTAATCACAAAATTATAGAATTCGGGAAAGCTTTTATAATCCCCCTAGGCACAATAAGATTGTATGTGGAACTTGTATCAGTCGATGATCCTGATTGGAGGTTAATGAGGCAAATAAATTTCCTTGCTATAGAACAGCCATCCTCCTACAACGAGTTCCTCGTCCAACATTTTTTTATGAATTTAAAGCTTCCTATTCGAAATACTACTATTGTTTGAAATTTCTATTACCGAATGGTATCGGCACAATAAAAAGTAATCAAAAGAAAGCTTGCGAATGTTTATTGTAGGTACATTCATAAGTAACACAAGTGCTAGTGATCGAAGATTCTGTTAAATGTTCTAGCCCAAGAATCAAGACGATGGACACTTCGCAAGATGAAGTGGAACCAATGGAAATTGTCTCACGAAGTGAGCAGGCTAAAGAGCACGAAACAAAATTAAATTCGAAACCTGGTGAAACAATGCACGAACATAATGAGCATACATCAATTGCAATGCAACTTGATGAACAATCAATGGTCGTTCCTAATCATACTGAACAAAGAGGTAACTCCCGATCAAGAGATGAACAACTAAAAGAATATTTATTGAGTGAAGATTATGAAACTCGATTGGAATGCGAGCCACTGGAGGTTGAAGATGAGTTAAATATGGACGAACCAATCTTAGATCCTAGGGGGAAAGTAAAGTGAGAAAGAGTAATCCGATGGAAGAACTAACAACAATAAAAAAATATTCAGATAAGGATGACCTAGAGTTATTCATTGGATCAGAGTTACCAAAACCATATCGAACGTGAATAACATAATTTTTAAAGGCCAATCTTAACGTATTTACCTAGTCACATTCCGATATGACAGGAATTCCACCTGTTCTTGCTTGTCACCATTTTAATATTGATCCAATGAAGAAACCCGTAGGACAACAAAAAATTGAAGTTTGGTCCAGAAAAGTACGAAGCCCCGACGGTTGAAGCATTATTCCCATAATAGGTTACGAACCCTGTCCTTGTTCTCAAACTAAATGGTACGTGGAGGCTTTGTATTGACTTTACTGATTTAAATGTTGCTTGTCCAAAGGACAATTTTCCACTCTCGTATATTGACCAGTCATTGATGCATTCATCGTGTATCATCAGATAGCTCTGAATCCAGATGATCAAGAACATACAATGTTCTACACCAACAAAAAATTATATTGTTGTGAAAGAATGCCATTTGTATTGATTAATGCAGGAGCAACATATCATCAACTGGTGAACAAGATGTTCGATGATTACTATGGTCATACGATTGAAGTGTATGTTGATGACATTGTTATAAAAAGCACATGTAAGGAAGATCATCTTGAACACCTGTCTCAAACATTCAATATCCTCCGGGCTTACAATATGAAACTCGACCCAAAGAAATGCAGTTTCGAAGTTTATTCCAGCAATTTTTTGGATCATCTAGTAAGCCATCGAGGAATCTAGGTCAATCCCTAGAAAGTAAAGGCAATTATGGATATGGAACCACCTTATTGGATTTAAAAAGTACAACAATTAACAGAATTCCTAGCCTTCTAAAATTATTTCATTTCAAGATCAGGGGACAAATGCCAACTATTTTTTGAGGCAATGAAGATGAGAGAAGACTTTGAGTGGACAAGCAGCTGCCAAAAAGCTTTTGATTAGATCAAAGAATATTTGGGCAATCCCCAAATATTGTCCAAGCCTCTTTCAGGAGAAAAATTATATTTATACTTAGCAGTATATGAAGTGGCAATCAGCTCAGTACTCGTGCTAGCAGTAGGCAAATTACATCTTCCAATGTACTATGTAAGTTAGGCCTTGCACGGAGTAGAAATTTGATGCTCAAAATCTGAAAAGCTTGCATATGTGTTGGTGTTGAGTACAAGAAAATTATGCCCCTACTTCTATGACCATTTGATAGATGTACTTACCACTTTCCTATTGAGGTAAATCCTTCACCATCTAGATACCGCTGGTCGATTACTAAAATGGCCATTGGAAATAAGCTAATTTAACATCATATGTGTCTCGAACAACGATCAAAGGACATGCACTCGCAAACTTCATTGTCGTGTTGACTTATTCTCAAGATATGATGAGAGACTATTATAATCCATGGCAAATGTACGTTGATGGATTTTCCACAAATATTGCATCGGGGGCACGAGTGTTACTATTTGGTCAAGACCGGTAAGTCTTCACTTTTGCAATTTGATTTGCATTTCAAGCAACAAATAACGAATTACAATATGAAGCACTCATTGCTAAACTGAGATTGCAACTGTCTGTCGGGTAAAGAAATTACAAATATTCGGTGACTCCATGTTAATTGTATCTTAAGTATGAGGAGAAATGAGGCAAAAGACAAGCAGATGATTCTTTATCTGTTGGTCCCGAAACGAGTTAAATCAGTGTATGGGGGGAATATACTGATGTCATATTTTTCTGAAGACTCAGAAAAATACTCTTACACGCTCAGTCAGGAAGATCCTGATGTTACTCAGCAAAACTGATAGTCCGTAGGGGCAGCAGGGACAAGTCAGTAATGGAGTCAGATAGGCTGAGTGTGAGTAATGTGCTCGGAAGCTCAGTAGAGATAACAAACCTACTGACTACTCAGAAGCAAGTCAGTTGGACTACTATCTCAGTAAGCTAGAGTACGTGCTGAATTTGAGCCCTTAGTTTCTACTCCTTTTAGCTTCTGAAAACTTTTCTCTGAGTTTGCTTAGTAAAATTGGTGGTTAAGGTTGATGCACAATATTAAGACTCAGGATGATTGATTCAGCCTGAAGATCAAAACAATGCAGTATGCTCAGTTTAATATGAATGACAGTTATGATCTTGAACACGAATGTAAATCAGCACACAAGGGTATTTTTAACGTGGTTCGGAGATAACCAACTCCTACATCCACGACCTGATTGAACAGGAAGCTATCCTCAAAACACTGAGGATAGGTACTTAATTTTTACGTGCCAAGGGACACGAATAGTCAACTTCCTCTCTTAGGAACTGACCCCTGGGCGTTTTACAAGTCCCAGTCCTTCTAACCAACCAATCTCACACCCTGAGTGGTTTGGTATTCTTGGTTTCCAACTAAGGATAGCCCTAGCAATACGAAGCAATGCTAAGGGTAGGAGCTATCAAGACTAAGCAAATACAGAGTGAATCCTACTATAACAGTAGGGAAATTTAATTGCAGCGTGTTGTTCAAAGTATGCTTTGAGTGTTTGGATTCTTGAGAGCTTTCGCTAGGAAATTTCCCGTCAGCCTTGAATGGGTGCAAGGCTCTCTGTATTTATAGGCAAGATTCAAAATAGATATGTTGGAGGAGATCTACCCAAATCTTTCCTATTTTAGGGTGGCTGTAGGCTAGATGTACTATTGACCTAATTGCCATGCTTAATCTTGCAATTTTTGTCCCGCCGCCTGCAACTCTGAGACGCATTAAATGCCACATTAACTGCTTCGCAGACTCCGTACATGCATGTCGAAAGATCATCACCGACTGTACAGAGTTTCATTATCTGGGACATTGTTTCTCCCTACAGAGTTGGACTCAGTAACTATCTCAGGTGCAGAAGCATCATCACCGACTGTACGTACCTCAGGTTGAGTCTGTGCCTCTGTCTGAGACTCAACATTCTCAGAGGTTGGGGCTTGCTGAGGGTTGGCCTGAGGTCCATCCTGATCATCATCCCATCCCTTGGGAGCACTTACAAGTTTGATCTTGAACTCAGGATTCTTCAGGCTCAGTCTTGTCACCCTTTTGGTAACCCCCTCAGTGTCAGGACTCGAAACCTGTTTTCTACGCACTGATGCAGTCTCATCAAACACAACATGAGGTGTTTCCTCCATACAAAGAGTCCGACAGTTATACACCCTGAAAGCTTTGCTGACTGAGAAGTATCCTAACAAAACTCCCTCATCAGACTTGCTATCAAAGGCTTTCAGCTGGTCTTTCCCATTGTTCAGGATGAAACACTTACACCCAAAAATATGGAAATAGGAGATGCGAGGCTTTCTTTTATACCAAGTTTCATAAGGTGTCTGAGCATGTTGTTTGTTCAGCATAGATCGGTTCTGAGTGTCGCAAGCAGAGTTGATTGCTTCAGCTCAGTACTTCTTGGGCACACTTGACTCAGCCAACATGGTCCTGGTAGCTTCCTTCAGGGTCCGGTTCCTTCTCTAAGCTACCCCATTCTGCTGAGGGGTCCTGGCTGCAGAAGTCTCATGAGTAATACCAAGGTCAGTACAAAAATCAATTATAATAGAGTTAATAAACTCAGTTCCCCGATCTGATCTGATCCTGACGATGCTCTAACCCTATTCAGTATTCAATTTCTTGAGTAACTCTGGAAGCTTGACCTGAGTCTCCTTCTTGTTCATCAAGAAAATAACCCATGTGTACCTGGAATAATCATCAACAACAACAAGGGTATATTTCCTACCATTCATGCTGACAAGAGTAATTGGACCAAAGAAATCCATGTGCAGGAGTTGAAGCACTCTGTCAGTTGCGAAGGCATCTTTCTCCTTCAATGAAGCTTTGGTTTGCTTGCCTTCCTGACATGCTCCGCACACGTGGTCTTTGCTAAAAACTTCATTAGGTAAACCTTCTACAAGAGAAAGTCGAGAGATTTTGTTAATAATCTTGAAGTTTAAGTGACTCAGGCGTTTTTGCCAAAGCCAACTGAGCTCAGAGGGGATCTTAGCGACCAAACAAGTTTCAGGAGAGCTGCTCTTAAAGTCAGCAAAATATACATTCCCTCTCCTGACACCCGTAATCAGAACCTGCAGTGTAGATTTGTCTTTCACAAGGCATATATTAGATGTAAACTCTACTCTATATCCTCGGTCACAAAACTGACTGACCGAAAGCAGGTTATGCCTAAGACCCTCAACATAGGATACATTAAGCACCTTAACAGAACCAACAACAAGGGTACTGAATCCTCTGGTGAAACCCTTAGAGTTATCACCAAAGGTTACCTGCGGGCCTTCCTAAGCTACTTAGTCTTGAAGGAGATCACAAAATCCGGTCATGTGCCTGGAACACCCTGAGTTCAAGTACCAGTCCTTCATCAGATCCTCTTTCTTCTTCTTGTAGCCAGCAGTGACCTGAAAAGAATCAGGCCTCAGTTACCCATCTCGTATTGGGTCCTACAGTGTCAGCCATACCCTTCGGGATCCAGATTTGTTTAACAATTCTGATGGCATCAGAAGTGTAAACCTGTCTCCCAGTAACGTCAACATACACCGTCCTCTTCTTCCTTTGTGCGTGGGAAGTTGAGGGTGTATGTGTGTCAGCCTGAGTCTCAGGAGCCCTGGATTGATTCCTAGGGGCGGGCCTCCTGTTCCTCCTTGTCTTGGGTGCATTGGGCGGAGGTCTGTCCTGAGATGGAGCAGCTCGGGCCTGACCTCTAGGCACTTAAGGTTTGGCCTGAGTGTTATCGGAGTCAGGTCTCCGTTGCCTTTCAGTGGCCATTTGGTTTGTCCTTCTCCTCTGAGGATTGGGACGCTCCTGATAGGCCCTGTACCCTGTCTAAGGCCTCTGGACCTCAGTAGTCCTTGGCCTTGCTTGAGGCCTCCTCTGACTAGAGTTCCCTCTGCCCTGAGTATTTCTAGGCTGAGCCTGAGAAGTACTTGGGGCTGAGTTCTTTCCAGCCTGAGGGTTCCTAGGCTGAGCCTTGGAGTTCCCTTGGTCCTTCTTCCTCGACTCAGGATGAGAAGTCTGAGCCTTTCCCTTAGGTTTTGGCCTAGATTCCTCAGTCCATTGCCTGACAGGTTCAGGCACTTTCTCCTTCCCTTTGCCTTTATCCTGACGAGCAACACTTGAACTTTTGTCACTAGTTTTGACAGGGACAAACTTCTTCTGAGAGTTACTCCCTGAAGCACCTCTCTTCTTCTTGCCCTTTTGGGTCTTTAGAGGCATCATAACCTAACCAAGCTTTGGCACCATCGGTCAGCTGAGAGAAACTTATTAACTCATCAACCACTTGGGAAGATGTGTGTAACTTCTTCAGCTTTTCCTCAAGGCACACATTTTCTCTTTTCAGTGCCTCAAGCTCAGTGGTGTACTGAAGCACCAGTTTCTGATGAGCATTCTCTTTTGAGATCAGCTCAAGATTCCAAGCAGTTTGCTCAGCACTAAGGCGAGCTTGCCACTCAGTTTTGAACATCCCTCTCAGAGCAATTCGCTCAATCATCTGCTGTTCCTGAGCAAGGAACTGATCAGTGTCACGAGTTTCAATTAGCGAGCTGATTATAGCATTGAGTCTTTCAACCGCCACTGGAGTTTCATCATGCCTATTCCGGGCATGAAGCACCTCTTCCTGGAGGTTTACTAGTCTCAGTGCTTCCTCAGTATCCCTTACTCTGAGAGACTCAGTTAGCCGATCATTATCCCTACTCAGTTGTGCATTCACATCCACTATGTGAATATGAGTCTCCTGCAGCCTTGAGAAATCAACAATCAATTGCTCTAAAGCGAGCTGAAGGTCGGGATCCCTTGCTGAATCTAAGCTAAGCCTAGGTGCGTGATCAGGAGAAGAGGCAGAAGAACATACCTCATCATCTGCCATTACGCAGAGATCATCATACTCCTCATCGGAGAAGAGTTTAGGGAACCGGCGTCCTGGGCCATCAGAATCTGAGGAATCCTCAGCAAGCATAGCTTTTCGGTCTGATGCCCTGGCTCTCTCTTGGCTCTCCGATCTTCTCTCTCTCGAGCGCTGAGCTCCAGAAAATCATACTGATAATGTCCGGTCTTGTGGCAGTGGTAACACTGATCTAAATCAGAAATACCCTTTTTATCAGTGTACCTTTTATCAGATGACTACCTCCTGCTCCCTGATGATCTTTCAGGTTTGGAGCTGAATCTTCTGGGATCAGCATCATCTCTCCTCTTCTCATCTCTGCGCCGCTCAGGCTCCTCTCTCTCTCTCCTGGAATCTGAACCCCTCCTTTCTTCCCTCCGGGGGCTCGATCTCCTGGGGCTTGAATACCTGCAATCACGGGAGTCAGTATAAAACTTCTTATACCTGCCGAAATGAGAGTTCAGCTTCTCGAATCTCCATACCATCAGGCTGTACTCTAGGGTTAGCTCGTCCTTGCTCATATCTCTTAGTGATTTCGAGCCAGATCCAGCCTCAGGCTTAGGAGTAGCTTTAAGAGCCACACTCTTTTCCTTCTCAGGTGTCTTCTACTCACTCACCTCCTCACTGAAAGCACCCTTCTTCTTCCTCTTATCGAGGTTGAATTCCAGAGCCTTTAACTCTGAGAATAGGTGAGAGTAAGGAATGTTTGTGAGGTCCTGAGTGTTCTTCAACAAGATCACTCATGTGTCCCATCTTTTAGGGAGACAGTTCAGGATTTAAGACGACACCTCCCTCTCGGGAAAGTCCTTCCCTAGGGTTACTAGCTCGTTCATCATCTTAATGAACCGAGCTTCCATCTGATCGATGGATTCTCCTTCCAACATCCGAAAGGCCTCAAACCTCCTGATAGCAAGATCTCTCTTGTTCTCCTTGATCTTCTCTAAGCCCTCACTCATTCCCTTCAGTGCATCCTAGATCTCTTTCGTAGTAGTCAGATGCAAAAGCCTAACCGAGTTCTCGTAAGAAATGGTGTGGAGTATAATGTTCTTCGAAACATTATCCAGTCTGACTTGCTTAATCTGATCAGATTTAAGCGCGGACCTCTCCACAGGCTCATCTCCGGCAGCCGGAACGGGGACATTGCCAGCTACGGGCCAGGTGGTCTGAAGATTCCTCGTAAATCTGATCGGACCATGCTCAATCACCTGGGGCATCTGATCATGGATGGAGTAGAGATGTGCAAGGACCCTGAACTTCCAATAATCATAATTGTCAATAGAGAATTCAGGAAGACTGCCTTCGAGGCGCTTAGAACCGGATGCCATGAATGCATGTTTTCAGAAACAAAATTTGTTCAGTTGACCACCAAAAGTTTCTCCTTAGAAACTGTTGGTAAACAAAGTCAGTAGTCTTTTGAACCACTGCTCTGATACCACTTGTTGGTCCCAAAATGAGTTAAATCACTGTATGGGGGGAATATACTGATGTCAGATTTTTCTGAAGACTCAGAAAAATATTCTTACACGCTCAGTCAGGAAGATCCTGATGTTACTCAGCAAAACTGATAGTCCGCAGGGGCAGCAGGGACAAGTCAGTAATGGAGTCAGATAGGCTGAGTGTGAGTAATGTGATCGGAAGCTCAGTAGAGATAACAAACCTACTGACTGCTCAAAAGCAAGTCAGTTAGACTACTATCTCAGTAAGCTAGAATACGTGCAAAATGTGAGCCCTTAGTTTCTACTCGTTTTACCTCCTGAAAACTTTTCTCTGAGTTTGCTTAGTAAAATTGGTGGTTAAGGCTGGTGCCAATATTAAGACTCAGGATGATTGATTCAGCCTGAAGATCAAAACAATGCAGTATGCTCAGTTTAATATGAATGACAATTATGATCCTGAACACGAATGTAAATCAGCACACAAGGGTCTTTTTAATGTGGTTCGGAGATAACCAACTCCTACATCCACGACCTGATTGAACAGGAAGCTATCCTCAAAACCCTGAGGATAGGTACTTAATTTTTACGTGCCAAGGGACACGAATAGCCAATTTTCTCTCTTAGGAACTGACCCCTGGGCGTTTTTCAAGTCCCAGTCCTTCTAACAAACCAATCTCACACACTAAGTGGTTTGGTATTCTTGGTTTCCAAGTAAGGATAGCCCTTACAATACAAAGCAATGCTAAAGGTATGAGCTATCAAGATTAAGCAAATACAGAGTGAATCCTACTACAACAGTAGGGAAATTTAATTGCAGAGTGTTGTTCAAAGTATGCTTTTGTTGCTTGGATTCTTGAGAGCTTTCACTTGGAAATTTCCCGTTAGCCTTGAATGGGTGCAACGCTCTCTGTATTTATAGGCAAGATTCAAAATAGATCCGTTGGAGGAGATCTACCCAAATCTTTCCTATTTTAGGGTGGTTGCAAGCTAGATGTACTATTGACCTAATTGCCATTCTTAATCTGGCAATTTTGGTCCCACCGCCTGCAACTCTGAGACGCATTAAATGCCGCATTAACTGCTTCACAGACTCCGTACATGCGTATCGAAAGATCATTGGCTCTCCGTTTAAACGGCTAGTTGACCATCTGACACTAGTCCTTTCCTCGTACATTCAATACTCCGAGTCTCTTGTCATTTACTCAGCATGAATGTTTGTCTTTAATGGAGTCCACTGACATTCTCTTTGTCTCTCAGGTGTTAACATAAATGTTAACCTTCCCATAGCATAAATAACCTTTTTACTTTGGACTTACATGGATCAGGTAAACTGAACCAAGGCCTAAGTCAGGTCTTTCGAGCATTCAGCTCGGCCTGATAGGTTATTTAGCCCAGTATGTGTAACCTTTTTGCTTTGGACTTACATGAGTCAGATAAACTGACTCAAGGCCTAAGTCAGGTCTTACGAGCATTCAGCTCGGCCTGATAGGTTACACAACTCTTCACTGACTAAGTTCTGTCATGAGCATGCTTAATGTACTCAGTAGAAACATCAGTCAATGGTTCTCCGGATTGTCTTCAGGATGGATCTTCAAGCTTCGGTCTTCAGCTTCAGTTCAGGCAATCTTCAGCAAGACTAACTCTGACCTTCTTCAGGGCAAGTAGCACTTTAGACTTCAGGCAATTTGGTCGACTCCAATATTCTTCAGTCTTCAATGCGTTTCCCCTGAACTGAATCCCTAACCTGACAATCCT
This sequence comes from Prunella vulgaris, assembly GCA_026898435.1. NCBI lineage: Eukaryota > Viridiplantae > Streptophyta > Magnoliopsida > Lamiales > Lamiaceae > Prunella > Prunella vulgaris. Next base: position 557,567 of record JAPKLY010000050.1, read on the forward strand.
GAACTAGACAATCCTGACTAACTGTACTTAGGTAAATCATCAGGGGTTTTGGGATCTAATCAAAACACTCAGATTGTCCCAACATTATCAAAAAATTGTAACTCATCTGATATCAATGTATGAGCAAGTATATATTGATCAAGTACCTCGTCTAGAGAATACACAAGCTGACGCATTGAACATATTGGCATCATGTCAGGGATCAACAGAAATATCTGAAGTCATCATCACCAAACTGGAAAATACTTCAACCTTTGATTATAAAATAAATCAAACATTGAATGGGGAGCAGGATGAGGATGATATTGATTGGAGGAAGGCCATCGTGAAGTATTTGTCTATCGGAGATCATCCTCAGGATCCTTGGTCAGCTGTTCGATTGATTAAGTAGGCAGCTCTATACACACTGGTAGATGGATAACTTTACAAGCGAGGTTTTGATACATTTTCTTAAATGTGTTACACAGAAACAAGACTTGGAAATCCTCAAAGAAATTCATGAAGGCATTTGCGGGATACATACAGCGGGACGAGCATTGGCATATAAAATAATGAAGCAAGGATATTATTGGTCAATACTACAAAAAATGCAATAGCTTTTGCAAAAAAATGTCGTAAATGTCAATTGTTCGCCCCCAACACAAATCTCCCTCCACAAGAGTTGAATGTAGTTTACATTCCATGACTGTTTACTAAATAGAGAACTGATATTATTGGTTCTTTCCCACCATGAGAAGGAAGTGTATGGTTCGCGGTTGTAGCTGTGGACTATTATACCAAATGGGCTAAAGTTGAAGCTGTCGTGATAGTAACTCAAGAAGAAATGATTATTTTCATGTGGAAGAATTTGATTTGTAGATTCGGCATCCCATGATCTATAGTGACTAAAATTAGAAAGTATTATTCAACTCCTTGTCATCAACAATGACCTACTACCCCTTGAACTAATCGTCAATTTTTCTTTCGTTTTTAACCGGGTTGGCTCATTCTATAACAAATTTATAATGAATTTAATAATTCATAAAGTACAATAATTTGATTATAATTGTAATATGTTAGTGCACGCGGTGGGACAAAATGCAACATAGTTCGATAAGACATTAGACTCTCATTACCATCAACCAACTCAACACCCTATCTCCCTATCCGACCTAAGAAACACTCTTGAGAGAAAGCAACTAAGAAACAAGGGGCTTGTATATGTTTAAAATATGTTGCATAGAGATAAGATTTAAAAAGAATGTCATAACAGATGACATCAACGCACACATATATAGACTCACTTCAGCTAATTTTTAAATTGTAGAAAATTAATCTCCAACACATTATTCATTACACCTTTTTCTTAATCTTTATTTCTAGAATTTCCGATAAACTTTATGGAATTAAAAGAGTATGTTGCAATAAATTATTTTAAAGTCCCAGCACTAGACGTGAGGTACTAGGTATATATAATTTAGTTTATTTCACTTTTTTTTATCTTGAAATAAATTTTATAATTTTTTTCTTTCACAAGAACTCTCATATCATAAAATTGAAAATTCACCTATACATTTATCTGCAAAATATCCTTAATTTTACATAAAATATCATATTTTTTTATTAACACATATGCACGTTAAAGTTTTAATATTTTTAATTATTAAAATGGTCCATGTAATTTAATAGGTCTAATAATTTAGATATTAAATTCATATTATATTAATTAAAGAAAATTGAGTTTTAATTATAAAAGTGTCATGTGATGATGATTAATGGGAATTACCGATAGTTTAAAACTTGGAGGAGTTTTTAAACGGTTAAGATTTTTAGTTTTAAGAACTCCTCTCTCCACCTCTGCCAAAAGGTTCACGGCATCATTGAAAGTGGATACAGAAAAGATAAATGTAAGAGGGAGAAAAGCACTCGGACATAAACATTCAAAAATCAATCCGGACAGAAACATTCAAAATCAAAGTAGAATTCATGGATACTGGAATGAATTCCTTTATTTCTCTAAGTGTGAAACGTAAGACGGAAGATCTCCGACATATTACAGATTTGTTAATTTCATTAGGGTTTCAGGGGAGACTTGAGCTCTCATGTTCAAGAGGAAGAACAAGTGGAGGAAGATGAAGAGTACGAGTGAGGGGAAACACAAGAGGTAGAAGGTATGGGCATGCATGAATGGGGTCAAGAGATAAGGTCTCTTAGGACTGATGTCGGGTCTCTTAGAATCGACTTTACCTCTTTTCGTGAGGATGTAAATTTGATGAGGGATGATCATCATGCAATCCGCACGGATGTGTCTTCGATTCGTACCGATATTGAGGAGTTGCTAGATGCACAACAGACAATGATGCGTTGGCATATAGGAGAGAGCCACTTCACTCATCCGAACTACCCTCCACCGTGAAGTGAACACTACGGTACTAACTTCATGGGGATGGGTAACATTCTATCTACCTCTCTTGCTTTACATTCCTCATTTTAGATGTTTTATTGAAGATTGTTTATTTAGATTGTGGTTTGATGGGATTTGTCCTTGGATTTGTTTGTTGATTTCTTGAGGTATTAGTTTTATTGAACATTGCAAATTATTTTTCATCACTTTTGCCAAACTTTTAAGATTCATGATCCAAAAAAGTTTGGGGGTGTTTCGTTTTTCAAATCTTATTTCCAATGCATGCTTATGTAGATTCTTAGTGCTTTGATGATGTTTAGACCTTGTGCTTAGATTGATGATTCAATTTTTGCTTCATTATGGATTGCCGTTGTTGCTAGCTTAGGGTAATTGATGCATGAGACATGTTTATTGTTGTGTGGATGATGTTGATAGTGCATGTTAGGTGTAGTGGATTTATTATTTGATTCATGCATGGTTTATAAAGTAGTAGAATCTTTGATGCTTGATACATTGATGATATGTACATGTTTGATATGTTATGAGTCACGATCACCATAACCCGTGAGGTTTGAGTCTTATATGCCCGTTTTGATCTTAAACGGGTGATATTTTCTTTGATGTGAGATCCACATTGTGCATTTACTCTAGAACTTGGCTTGAGTCATGTTTGAGACCACACAAGATGATGAGTTTGCAAAGAATGATTAGAGCCCATCTTTGATACGTATTGAGTCACTTGGCCTAAAATTGCATACCATTGACATTTTATCCATTTCTTGCCATTTTTGTGCCTACAGACCTTTCCTTTGGCTAACCATACTTGAAGCCATACTTCCTTCCTTTTTGGAACTCTTTTGTCCCTATGATTAGTAGAGTGAAAATAAGGAAGGAAGGTGGTGAGATGATGTAGAAATTTGTTGCTAAAGTGGAAAGATATTCAAGTTGCATGGATTTGAAAGTGAAAGTGCAAGTGAAAGCATTAAAATTTTGATCTTATATGTTGTGAGTATGATCACAATTTGAGAAAAGGGGATGTAATTGCTTGTGAAAAGTGTTGAAGATTGTGAATGATCTCTTATATGATTCCTTCTACGCTTTACTAATCATATTTAGTCACTTTGATCCATATTTTCCCTTCCCTACCAAAGAGCCATCATTACAACCTTGTGAAAGTTCTCAATGATGTGTGAATGATTAGGGTCATAATTGCATGTTTTTGAATCTATTTCTCTATGGTTTTGATGTTCTTATGTTCATATTTGACCCTAAAATGCTATACTTTGTGCATTTAACCCTTTTGGGCTAGAAAGTTGGGTTTTGTAGTGAAAACGAGCAAAATCGGCAAGAGACAAGCAAGTTCGTAAAAGTCCAGAAATTGTGAGTTGATCCAATGGAGGCAAATGATATACCATGTCGAAGGGTTCGGAGAGAGGGTCACAACGAAAAAAGAATCGAGTCAATCGAAGCTCTAGAACTCAAGATATGAAGAAAACGAGGAAGTCGAGGATCGATCGGACGAATCGAAGCCGGGCTCGTGCGCAACCAAGCCTGGGCTCGTGCGACCACAAGCCCGGATTCGTGTGACAGGGCTCTGGTTCTGCCAGTGAAGGGCTGAATGAGTGACCGCACGAACCGGACTCGTGCGGCCACTATGGTGCACTCGTGCAGATGTTCGGGCAGGCCTTATTTCGAGGGAAGTTTCGTCTTTTCGCGCGTTTAATGAAGGGCATTTTGGACTAAACATTGTGGGCACTATAAATACTCCAAGGATCAGATTCTCAAGGCAATCTAGTTTAGAATCAAATCATAATTCAAGTTCTTAGATTAGATTAGAGAGAGAGAGAGAGGTAGTTATTAGTTGGATTCTTAAGATTTCTTCTTACGATTTTGTCGATAACTTTTGATCTACCGCTTTGATCGTCGATCCATTTATTCCTGCATTCTCATCTCGATTAGGGCTACATTCTCACCGATTGAATTTCAATTTCCAATTCCGGGTTGTTGGATATTATTTTAGAGGTAATTTGTATCTTTTCAATTTCCATTGTAATAGGTAATCTCTCTACATTTCTTTACAATTCTTGTATGATGATGATTGTTTCTAGCTTAATTGTTCTGTTGTTTACCAAATTAGCTGTGGGCTAATTCTTTTATGTGTTGGTGTATGATTCCTATGTTGTAATGTGATGAATATGTTGATCTTTTGAATGCTATGAGATGTTGTATGATCAATTCTCTATAATGTTGGATTGTATTAATGCTTGGTATGCATAATTGATTTCTAGGGCTATTAGGGAGTTAGTCTCATACGAGAGTAGGGCTATTTTCCTAAATCTTCTTGTATTAAGGCCAATGCATGCTAAGTGTTTGATTAAATTCCTAAGATAGTGAGAATTATCCTTAGTGAATTGGAAGAACAATTAGAGGCTTTAATGTGTAATTAGGGAGACCTTTTGCATGTTAGAGTTGCTTAGCAATTGATTGTACAATACCTCATTGCATGATTAAGGGATACATCACCATGTGAAACATAGGATAGTACACTAGCACATATCTCTCACATTTGCTCACTTTGCAACCCAAGGTGATAGGTAGTTTACTTCTTTGACGCATTAGTAGACATTAGAACCCTTTCCCTTTTATTGCTTAGTTTGCCTTCCAATTGAAACAACAATTTTCCTTACAAATCCCCATCTCCCTGTGTTAGATAAATATTAAACTTGGTCAAACTTGCCATGACGATATAGCGATCACGTACACTTGCGTGTGGACACTTTTGACTGAATAAGTTTTTGGCGCCGTTGCCGGGGAGATGGCTTGTTTGTTTAGTTGTTTGTTTTTTTCTTTATTTTTGATTGGTTATTCTTGTGAGAGTTTGATACTTGTTTCTTTGTAGGTATATGCACACAAGGAGTCAAGGGGGAGATCTATTACCCTTTGATTTAGACCTTGAAATGACCCTACGAAGAAGAAGAAGAGAAGCTAGATTGAATCAAGAGATCATGGATAATATGAATGAAGCTCGAGATGAAATTAGAGAAGAAGAACTATTGAGAGGACAAGTGCATCACGGTGATGAGCACTTGGCTCAAAGGGAGGTTCCACAACCACAACCTATACCACATCCATACCAACCTTATCCACCACCAAATCAACCTTGCTATCCACCTCAATATCCCAACTACCCAAATTACCCAATAAACCAACCATACTATCCACCACCACCACATAAGTATCCTTACTATCCATACCCACCACAACCCCAACACCAAAGACCACAAATTGTAAACCCACTTCAAAACAATGAACCACTACTCCGAGACTATTTTGAGCCAAGGGTTAATTAGCAATATGATGGTATAGAAAGACCACCGATAGATGCTGAGAAGTTTAAACTTAATACAAATCTATTGAAGTTGTTAAAAGAATCTCCTTTTGAAGGATCAAGTGATCGAGAAGATCCAAATGCTCATTTAAATAACTTCATGGAGCTATGTGACACGATCAAGTACAAAGGGATGTCGGATAATGAGAAGAAGCTCTGTTTCTTCAATTTTACCTTGATCGGGAGAGCTAAAACATGGATTAGATCTATGAATCCGAAAGTAGCAAAATGGGAGGAGTTGAGTTCACAATTTCTTAAGAAATTTTACCCTCCATCAAAGACGTTAAAGGCTAGGGAAGAGATAAAGAATTTCAGACAAAAGGCGAGAGAAACCATATCTAGTGCTTGGGAGAGGTACCAAACCTTGTTGTTGGCTTGTCCTCAACATGGTTTGAGGGATGAAGACATTCTTTTGACATTTACCATAAGATTGCATGAAGGAGACAATAATTACTTGAATTCTTATGCCGGAGGCTCGGTTTGGACGAAGAGCATTCGTCAAGTGAACGAGATCATCGAAAACATAGCTGCAAACGATGCATTTCAAAGAGAGTCCAATAGTGGAATGGGTGATGGAGTTGCACTTCTTGAGGAAAATATGAAAAATGTGTTGAACTTGTTCTATGGAGGACAAAACCAAAACCAAGCTCCAGCTCCTATGCAAGTAAGTGTAGTCGAAAGTCTTCCTCCTCCTACTACCTCTACTCAACAATTCTTTCCAAAGTAATCAAAGGTCATATGTTGCTACACCATTTAGAGAACAAGGGGGTCCGTATCCAAATCAAAGCAACCCTCCATACAACCCGAATAGGAAGCATGAGAACTTTTCATATTCCAATCCTAAGGTGGCAATTCAATTACCACCCGGGATTGATCCGGGGTCTAAGCCGCCTAATAATGAGGCTAAGGGGATCATTGAAGACACCTTGACATTGATCTTGAAGAAGATGGACAACTTTGAAGTGGAATTTAGAAAGATGAATAGTGAAATGAACAAAAGGGTTGATGACTTGTACACTTCACAAGGATATCAAATTAAGAGCTTGGAATATCAACTTGGGCAAATTGCTTCATCCTTAAGTCCAGAAGTGAATAAAGGTAAATTCCCCTCTACAACCGAGATTAATCCTCGCGAGCATTGTAATTCAATTATGTGTGTGGAGGTTGCAAAGGAGGTGGTAGGGAATGATCATTTGAAATTGTTTCATGATGAGATAGTGAAGGAAGCATTTTGTTGTAAGAATGTGAAACTGGTGAAGATTGATGAGAAAGTCTTGGGGGTAGAAGAAAGGGTGGTGGAGAAAGAGAAGAAAGAGAAAGGGAAAGTTAAAATAGGGGGTGAGGAAAGAAAGGTGGAAGAAGGGAAAGTGGAAAAAGAGGTTAAGGTGGAAATTTCAAAGGAGTCAAAAGATAAACTTGATGATCGATTCAAAAAGTTCTTTGAACTTTCCAAAAAGTTGTACTCAAAGATGCCTTTTCATGAAGCTATTGAAGAAATGCCAAATTATACAAGGTTTTTTAGAGATGCTATGGCAAAGAAGAAGAAAGATAAGGAACCAAAAATGGTCAAGCTCACTCGAGAGAGTAGTGAGTTGATACGAAATCATCTACCACAAAAGCTTAGAGATCCGGGGAGCTTTACATTGAGTTGCCATATTAAAGAGAGTAAGACGATGAAGGCCTTGTGTGATTTGGCTGCAAGCGTGAACATGATGCCACTGTTTATTGCCAAAGAGTTGGGCTTGTATGATTTGAAGCCATAAAAAATGAGTTTGCAAATGGCCGATGGTTCAAAAGTGAGCCCAAGAGGAGTGATAGAGGATGTGGTCGTTCATGTTGGTAAGTTTGTTTATCCCGTTGACTTTGTTGTGCTAGATATTGAGGAAGATGTTGAGAGTCCTATTATTTTTGGGAGACCTTTTCTTGCTACATCTGATGCTTTAATTAATATCAAGTGAGGAGAGGTTACTCTAGGAATGAATGGTGAAAAAGCTACTTTTTCAATCCATAGTAATTCCAAGAGTTCCCCAAAGAAGATAGTAGAGGAGGTGAGCAAAGTCATACGAGATGATGAAGAGGTAATTGTGAAAAATTTTGATCTCAAGAGTGAGCTTAGTATTGATGATCCTTTTGAAAAGAAGAAAAAAGTGAATGAAGATAAGGGGGTAAAACAAGTGGTGAAGAAGGGATGTTTTTGGAGAAGGAAATTGAGTGAGGTAAGTCACTCAACCCTCATTGATTTTGATGTTACTTGAGCTTTATAGTGTCCGGCTAGGGGATGTTAAATCCAAGCGCTAGGTGGGAGGCAACCCACCCTTATATCCTTTTTTAGTATCCTTGATTTTATTTTGATTGTTGTGTTAGTTTTGCTTTTTGATTTTAGGGATAGAAGCTTGAATGCCATTTTAGCCTAATGATTTTGTGCATTGATTGTTCTTTGTGGATTTACTGCTATTTTGTGCAAGAATAGATTTCAGGAGCATATTTTGTTTAAGGTTTTGAGAGATTCTTGGTTTGAGAGTTGATATGATGTGTGAATGGTTTATTGAGTTTGAATTTCTTGATTAATCACTCTTTCCAAACTTTATTAGGATTCTTGATCTGAAAAAGTTTGGGGGGGGTGTGATTCGTGATTAATTTTTTTTCAATTAATTGTTCATTTTCAAGATTAATTTGATGATGTCCAATGACCATTTATGTTTTATGAGGAGTGTTAAGTTGTGTTGTGTAGGAAAATGGAAGAAAATTGCTTGAAAAATGTGTACAAGGAGAAAAATTCGAAGTGGTGCAAAAAGGCTAGGATTCGTGCACCCAGAAGCTTCAGTTCGTGCAGGCACCCTCTGGTTCGTGCGACATAGGACCGAACGAACGCAAGGGAAAGCTCGCACGAGTCCGGTTTGTTCGGCAGCAAGAGGACATTCGTGCGAAGCCTTGTAAGATCCGCTTTTGACCACTTTTGGTCAAACTTTGACCACACTTTCCTAGGTTTGTCCACTCACTCTCTACACTTATTTACCATTTATTTCACACACAAACACACACTTCTCACTTCACTCTTGCACTCCATTCCCTCTCAAAACCAAGTAGAAGAAGGTAGAGGAAAATTTGCATTTCTCAAGTTCTACATTTCTTTTCATCAATTCCTTCCAAAGGTATGTTCTACTAGCTCTCCTCTTTCTATTTCTTGCAATTTTATTGAAATTCCATGGTAGCATTGTCTAGAATTAGAAATTTAAATTCTACGGTTCTTGAGCTTTAATTGGGGATTTTTTATTCTAGCTTATTTTTTAGCAATTGATGATGGAATAATGCTTTATTGTTGATTGGTAATCCATTAGGAGCCCAATTATATGCTAATTTTGTGAATTTTGGGTTTAGTTGAGGATTAAAATTTTGGGGGTAGGCTTAGTGATGAATTTTGGGAAATTTTATGCTATAATTGGATTGTCATGATATTGTTGTGCTAATTGTTAATGGGTATGAGTATATTGTTGCTTGGTTGAGTTAATGATGTTGATTCACCCATGATTTTTGCTTATTTGAGATTTCATTGATGTATGACATTGGCATGACTATTTGTTGCATGATTTCCCTTTATTCTAGAATAGGACCCATTATGTTCAAGCTATTATACTTGGTAAATGATGTTGATTAGGACTTGAGTTTATTGTTCTTCTCTTGCTCATGTATAGAATTCCTCTAGGAAATGTTGATGGCTTAACTCTATGATTATATATCTTGCTCATGCTTAACATTCTTGTCTAAAAGAAGTAAGGGTAAGAGTAAAGCTTCCAGCTCAAGACCTCAGAAAGGGTGGAATGATCCAACATGGGAGGAAGCGTGTTTAAAGGAGTGTGAAGACACGCCTTTCAACTACGGGTTGTTCTTCGAGGAAAAGAGGAGTTACTTCCTTAGATTCGCCTAAGTTTGCAGTATTGATTTCCATTTGGGAAGATATTATGATAAGAATTCCTTGGAAGGGTGTAACTTTGGGAATGACATCGAAGATTTGTTCGCGAACAATGGATGGAGTGGCTTGCTTGATCTTCAACACTTCGACTCATTCAAGAAATTGAACATTGAATTCTTAAGTACGCTTGAAGTTAGAGAAGTGGATGGAGTGCCTATTAGAGAAAAATTTCGGATAAAGAATGAGAACTATGCACTGAAAACAAATCAAATCAATGAGATTTTTGGGTGTGAAGAAAATGTTGATGAAGGGAATTTCTATGCATAGGAAAAGTTTACTCGATCTCAAGAAATATGGAGAAGGATTAGTGATGATGAGACCTACAACCCTCAAGTTTCTAAGTCCTTTAGCCTTGTTAATCCTATATTGTTCTGTGCTCACAAGATCATCGCAAACACTGTATTTGCTAGAGTAGAGACTAATAGGATGAGAAGTGATGATCTATATATCTTGCATTCGATGCTCACTTCTAAAAAGGTGGACTTCGGGGATTATCTTTTAAAGAATCTTAGTCAACAAGCTGTAAGGACTAATTGTGCTTATGGAGGAATAATTGCACTAATTGCTCAAAGGGTTAGTCCTTCACCCGAAAAGGAAGGTGCAATAGGTGCATTGATTGACGTGGCACACTTGATAAGGACTAAGAAACTGGAAAGGAAGTTGAAGGTTATTTGTGTTGTAAGGCGAAATATTGAAGACCTCTTCCCTCTACTTGAGTATGAGCTACTTACCATAAGAAAGAGCGAGAATTTGAAACTTGATTCACCAGAACACATTCAATTGCAGGAACAATTTCACCAAAGGATGAACAAAAGAGCGAGGGGTGCATCAAGCTCACAAGCACAAGAAGAAGAGCAAGTGGAAGAGCAAGAGCCTATGCAAGAGGATAACTACTTTGAGCAAGATGGAAATCGTGTGTTTGAGGGGTTGACGTTTAATGAATGGGGACATGAGGTTCAATCGTTGAGGATCGATGTGAATGACCTAAAGAACGAGTACTCTTATCTTCGTTTCGATGTGACAAGGCTCGCCGATAATTATAATTCCCACAATACTACTGTGGATTCCATAAATAGGAATGTCAACACCATGAGCACGAATATGGAAGAACTTCTTGACGCACAAAGAGCTATGATGCGTTGGCATATAGGAGAGGAGCACTTCACTCATCCTCGTTATCCACCTTCGTGAAGTGATGATTTCGATCTAACTTCATAAGGATGGGTAACACTTTCTTATCCTATCTTGCTTCTATCCCAAATTCGTAGTTTAATTTGATTTGTAGTGATATTGTTATTGATGATTGTGGTTATTTTTAGGTAGTTTTACCTTGGTATTATGTTTGTGATGGATTATATTTGACTTGGAGTTTATTGTTTATGATGCTTATGAGTTTGAGCTTTATTCTTGTGCATTGCTTGATCTTGTCTCCCCTTCTTTGCCAAACTTTTTAGACCCTTGGTCCAAAAAAGTTTGGGGGTGTGATCGTTTCGTCATTCTCATCGCAATGCTATGCTTAGGTAGATTTTTGGTGCTTCCTTGATGTTTTGGACCATATGCTTATTGTGAGGCCTTGCTTTGAGTAGTGAATGCATGAGATATGCTTATTGTTGTATGGATGAGTTGAAAGTCATGATTAGTGTAGTGGATTTATTGCTTAATTCTTGTCTTATCTTTGTTACTTTTGATTTCATGATTCTTGAAATTTCATTGATATGAGCATATTGATATGATTTGAGTCTTGATCACCCATTACCCGTGAGATTTGACCCAATTTTGCCCGTTTCAATCTTGAACAGATGATATTTTTTTTTATGTGAGTTCCACACATGTGCATTATACTCTATAACTTGGCTTTAGTCTTGTTTGAGGCTACATTAGATAATGATTTCACATGAGATGATATGAGGCATTTTATTTGATCTATATTGAGTAACTTTGCCTTATGAGCTTACCATTGATATTGATATCCTTTGCTCACCATTTTGTGCCTATAATCATTTCCTTTGGCTAACCACACTTTAAGCCATTTTCCTTCCTTTTTGGAACTCTCTTGTCCTTATGATTAGTAGAGTGAAAAGAAGGAAGGAAGATTGGTGATATGATGAAGAAATTGGTGGCCAAGGTGGAAAGAAATTCTATGCATGGATTGTTAAGAAAAGAAGGTTGCAAGTGCTTGGAAGAAATTGGAAAAAAAAGTTGACTTTTTGAAATATTATCGTCAAGTTTGACTCTAGTGTTGTGAGTATGTTCACAATTTTGCAAAAAGGGAAGAATGATCTTTGAAAGTGTGATTTTGAAAGAGCATGAAGAGATTGCTATTTGCATGAAGAGGTGAATGATCTCTACTTTGATTCCTTCTATGCTTTACTAATCATACTTAGTCACTTTTATCCATATGTTCCCTCCTTACCAAAGAGCCAACACTACAACCTTCAAAAGTCCTCATTGATGTGTGATTGATTTGTCATTCCAAGTGGTGGAGAATGTAGACTTGAGCCAAGCTTAAGGTAGTATGTGTATGTGGTGTGATGTATGAGAGAGCCTAAACACTTGAGGGTTGAGTGAAACACCTATCTTGTGAGGATCATGACTCATTGATTTGATATTGTGCTAATTGATTTGATTTTGATAGTTGAGTGGATGATATTGTATCTTACATTTGCTAGATATTGAGTGATGATTCTATGGCATTGATCTTGTGCTTGATGCTTCATACATACAATTATTCCCCTATTTTATCGCTTCGTTGCTCGAGGCCGAGCAATAATCTAGTTTGGGGGAATAATTAGGGTTATAATTGCATATTTTTGCATCAATTTCTCTATGGTTTTGATGTGCTTATGTTCATATTTGACCCTAAAATGCTATACTTTGTCCATTTAACCCTTTTTGGCTAGAAAGTTGTGTTTTGTAGTGAAAACGAGCAAATTCGGCAAGAGATGAGCAAGTTCGTAAAAGTCCAGAAATTTTGAGTTGATCTAATGGAGGCAAATGATATACCATGTCGAAGGGTTTGGAAAGAGGGTCGCAACGGAAAAAGAATCGAGTCAATCGGAGCTCTAGAACTCAAGATATGAAGAAAATGAGGAAGTCGAGGATCGATCGGACGAGTCGAAGCAGAGCTCGTGCACAACCAAGCCTGGGCTCGTGCGACCACAAGCCCGGATTCGAGACAGAGCTTTGGTTCTGTCGGTGAAGGGCTGAACGAGTGACCGCACGAACCGGAATCGTGCGGCCACTATGGTGCACTCGTGCAGAGGTTCGGGCAGGCCCAATTTCGAGGGCTGTTTCATCTTTTCGCGCGTTTAATGAAAGGCATTTTGGACTAAACATTGTGGGCACTATAAATAATCCAAGGATCCGATTCTCAAGGCAATCTAGTTTAGAATTAAATCATAATTCAAGTTCTTAGATTAGATTAGAGAAAGAGAGAGGTAGTTACTAGTTGGTTTCTTAAGATTTCTTCTTACGATTTCGTCGATAAGTTTTGATCTACCACTTTGATCGTCGATCCGTTTATTCCTGCATTCTCGTCTCGACTAGGGCTACATTCTCACAGATTGAATTTCAATTTCCAATGATGGATTGTTAGATAGCATTTTAAAAGTAGTTTGTATCTTTTCAATATCCATTGTAATAGGTAATCTCTCTACATTTTTTACAATTCTTGTATGATGATGATTGTTTCTAGCTTAATTGTTCTTTTCTTTACCAAATTAGCCATGGGCTAATTCCTTTATGTGTTGGTGCATGATTCCTATGGAGTAATTTGGTGAATATGTTGATCTTATGAATGCTATGAGATGTTGTATGATCAATTCTCTATAATGTTGGATTGTATGAATGTTTGGTATGCATAATTAATTTCTAGGGCCATTAGGGAGTTAGTCTCATACGAGAGTAGGGCTATTTTCCTAAATCTTCTTGTATTAAGGCCAATGCATGCTAAGTGTTTGATTAAATTCCTAAGATAGTGCGAATTATCCTTAGTGAATTGGAAGAACAATTAGTGGCTTTGATGTGTAATTAGGATTACCTATTGCATGTTAGAGTTGCTTAGCAATTGATTGTACAATACCACATTGCATGATTAAGGGATACATCACCATGTGAAACATAGGATAGTACACTAGCACATATCTCTCACATTTGCTCACTTTGCAACCCAAGGTGATAGGTAGTTTACTTCTTTGACGCATTAGTAGACATTCAAAACCTTTCCCCTTTATTGCTTAGTTTGCCTTCCAATTGAAACAATAATTTTCCTTACAAATCCCCATCTCCCTGTGTTCGATAAATATTAAACTTGGTCAAACCTGCCATGACGATATAGCGATCGCGTACACTTGCGTGTGGACACCTTTTGACTGAACAGTGAACAAATTATCACTTAAGTGGTGGAGAATTTGAAACTCATGCCAAGCCTATGGTAGTAGATGTATTTTGTGTGATGATTGAGTGAACCTCATACACTTGAGAGTTGAGCTTTACACTTCTTAGTGAGTATCTTGACTCATTGATTTGATCTTGTGTTCATTAATTTTTTGTAGATGGTTGATTAGATGATATTGCATTCATAGACTCGCATGATATTGAGTGATGTGTTAATGTCACTTGATTGTGTGCTAGATGCTCATTGATACAATTATTCCCCTATCTTATCTCTTCGTTGCCCGAGGTCGTGCAATAATCTAGTTTGGGGGTGTGATTAGGGTCATAATTGTATCATTTTGTATTCATTTTAGCATGATATTGATTGGTTTATGTTCATTACTGACCTTAATATGTTATACATTGTGCTATTAACCCCTTTTGGCAAGGAAAGTGAGTTTTATAAGTGAAATCGAGCAAAAACGAGGAATTCGTGATTATAGGGGATGAGATGATGTGATCTGAGCACATGGGAAAGTTTAAATGACTTAAAGGAAGACCCTAGGAAGCTTGGACGAGCCATAGGATAAAAAATAAAAAAGTCAAAAATCGTACGTCCTTGATTGCATTGACCACACGCCTCCAGTTGAGTGATCGTGCGATTCCATACTGCTACCGCATTTCTTGCCCGTGCGACGAGGAGGAAAGGGGAGCGTGATCGTGCGCCAGTGCATATTTCCACCAAATTAAGGGCAATGCCATCTTTTCGCGCGTTAAATGAAGGGCAAAAGGGTCTAAACATTATGGGCACTATAAATACCTCAAGGATCAGAATTTGGAGGAACTTTTGATCATTCCAATTCATTAGGTAAATTTTAGAGAGAGATTAGGAAATTACCTAGTGGGTTTTCATTAATTTTCATACTTCTCTCTACAAATTCTTGTAATCCAACCATTAGATCGTCGATCTGTTTATTCCATCAGATTAGTCTCGTTATTAGCTACATTTCTACGGTTCGTTTTTTTGCATTTGGAGTTCCGGATCAATACTTAGTATTTCAAGGTAGTAGGAAAGTATTTCAATTACTTCTCAATTGGTAAGTTTCTTGTAATTTTCCTTCAATTTAGTGTTAATGATGATGTTTTGTTGCTTAATTGTTTAATTGTCTTGCCAATTAGCCATAGGCTAATCTCTTGTTGCACTGGTGTATAAATACTATGGTGTAGTTTAGTGTTCTATTAATCCATGCATGATTAAGTGATATTGACGGATTAATTCTCTAATTTGATGATTTATTTGAATGCTTGATGTAATCATTTGGATATTTGGAGTCTATATGAGTTAGCAACACATGAGAATTGTGTTAATTCATGGATGTTCTTAACTGAATTTTGTGCCCATCAAGTATTTGTATTAATGCTTTTATGTCAATGAGAATTGCTTAGAAGCTAAAAATCTCTCAAATGGTGTATTGGGTGTTTTAGAGAGATCTAGACACTTGATAGAGCCCTTAAGCTTGAATAAGACATCAAGGGATCTTGCATAATAGGATTGATAGGATACTAAATAAACCATAGTAAGATTACTCCAATGCACATCTCCCACACACTTGCTCTCAGATCCTCCTTCCTCTTCTTGTAGCCCGCAGCGACCTGAAAAGAATCAGGCCTCAGGTACCCATCTCGTATTGGGTCCTACGGAGTCAGACATACCCTTCGGAATCCAGATTTGTGTTATAATTCTGATAGCATCAGAAGTGTAAACCTGTCTCCCAGAATCATCAACATACACAGTCTTCTTCCTTTGTGCCTGGGAAGTTGAGGGTGTATGGGTGTCAGCCTGAGGTTCAGGAGCCCTGAATTGGTTCTTGGGGGCGGGCCTCCTGTTCCTCTTTGGCCTGGGTGCATTGGGCTGGGGTCTGTCCTGAGAAGGAGCAGCTCGGGCCTGAACTCTTGGCACTTGAGGTCTGGTATGAGTGTTATCGGAGTCAGGTCTCCATTGCCTTTTAGAGGCCACCTGGTTTGTCCTTCTCCTTTGAGGATTGGGACGCTCCTGATGGGCTCTGTGCCCTGTCTGAGGAGTCTGGAACTCAGTAGTCCTTGGCCTTACCTGAGGCCTCCTCTGACTAGATTTCCTTCTACCCTGAGCATTTCCAGGCTGGGCCTGAGAAGTGCTAGGAGCAGAGTTCTTCCCAGCTTGAGGATTCCTAGGCTGAGCCTTGGAGTTTCCTTGGTCTGTCTTCCTCGACTCAGGATGAGGAGCCTTGGCCTTTCCCTTAGGTTTTGGCCTTGGTTCCTCAGTCCTTTGCCTGACAGGTTCAGCAGGCATTTTCTCCTTGCCTTTGCCTTTGTCCTGACGAGCAACAGTTGGGCTCTTGTCGTCAGTTTGGGCAGGGACAAACTTCTTCTGAGAGTTGCTCCCTGAAGCACCTCTCTTCTTCTTGCCCTTTGGGTCTTTTGAGGCATCATAGCCTAACCCAGCTTTAGCACCATCGGTCAGCTGAGAGAAACTTGTTAACTCATCAACCACTTGGGTAGATGTGTATAACTTCTTTAGCTTCACCTCAAGATGCCCATTTGTTTCTTTCAGGGCCTCAATTTCAGTGGTGTACTGAAGCACCAACTCTTCATGAGCTTTCCCTTTTGAGGTCAGCTCAAGATCCCAAGCAGTTTGCTCAGTACAAAGGCGAGCTTGCCACTCAGTTTCGAACATCACTCTTAGAGCGATTCGCTCAATCATTAGTTGTTCCTGAGCGAGGAACAGATCAGTATCATGAGTCTCAATCAGCGAGCTGATTACACACTTCAGTCTTTCCACCTCCAGTGGAGCTTCATCATGCTTGTTCCGAGCATGAAGCAGCTCTTCCTAGAGATGTACTAATCTGAGAGCTTCCTCAGTATCTCTCACTCTGAGAGACTCAATTAACCGATCGTTCTCCCCACTCAGTTATGCAGTCACATCCACTGTGTGAGTATGAGTCTCCTGCAGCCTTGAGAAGTCAACCATCAATTGATCTAGAGCTAGCTGAAGGTCAAGTTCTCCTGCTGAGTCTGAGCTAAGCTCAGGTGCGTGATCATGAGAAGAGGGAGAAGAACATACCTCATCATCTGCCATCAGGCAGAGGTCATCATACTCCTCATCGGAGAAGAGTTCAGGGGACCGGCGTCCTGGGCCGTCTGAATATGAGGAATCCTCAGCAAGCATAGCTCTCCGGTCTGATGCCCTGAGCTCTTTCTTGGCTCTTCGATCCTCTCGCTCACGAGCACTGAGCTCCGGATAATCATACTGATAGTGTCCGTTCTTCTTGCAGTGGTAGCACTGATCTACATCAGAAGCAAACTTCTTATCAGTGTACCTTTTGTCTGATGACTCCCTCCTGCTCCCTGATGATCGTTCAGGTTTGGAGTTGGATCTTCTGGGCTCATCATCTCTCCTCTTCTCATCTCTGCGCCGCTCAGGCTCATTGCGATCTCTCCTGGAATCTGAACCCCTCCTTTTTTCTCTTCGGGGGCTCGATCTCCTGGGGCTGGAGTACCTGCGATCATGGCTGTCAGTATAAAATTTCTTATACCTTCCGAATTGAGAGTTCAGTTTCTCGAAACGCCGCGCCATCAGGCTATATTCTAAGGCCAGCTCATCCTTGTTCATGTCCTTCAGAGACTTAGAACCAGATCCAGCCTCAGGATCAGGAGTAGCTTTAAGAGCCACGCTCTTTTCCTTTTCAGGAGTCTTCTCCTCACTAACTTTCTCACTGACAAACACCCTTCTTCTTCCTCTTATCGAGGTCGAATTCCAGAGCCTTTAACTCTGAGAATAGGTGAGAGTGAGTAATGTTTGTAAGATCCTGAGTGTTCTTCAACAAGATTACTCCTGTGTCCCATCTTTCAGGGAGACAGTTCAGGATTTTAGAAGACACCTCCCTCTTGGGAAACTCCTTTCCAAGGGTTGCTAGCTCATTCATCATCTTAATGAACCGAGCTTCCATCTGATCGATGGACTCTCCCTCTAACATCCGGAAGGCCTCAAACTTCCTGATTGCAAGATCTCTCTTGTTCTCCTTGATCTTTTCTGATCCCTCACTCATCTCCCTTAAGGCATCCCAGATCTCCTTTGCCGTCCTAAGGTGCATGAACCTGACCAAATTCTCATAAGAAACGGTGTGGAGTATAATGTCCTTAGCAAAATTATCCAGTCCGATTTACTTAATCTGATCAGAATTAAGCGCGGACCTCTCCACTTCTTCATCTCCGGCAGCTGGAACAGGAACATTGCCAGCAACAGGCCAGGTCGTCTGAAGATTCCTTATAAATTTGATCGGACACTGCTCAATCACCAAAGGCATCTGATCATGGATGGAATAGAGATGTGCGAGTACTATGAATTTCCAATAGTCATAATTATCAATAGAAAATTCAGGAAGATTGCCCTCGTGGCATTTAGAACCGGATGCCATGATATGCAGTTTTCAGAAACAAGATCTGTTCAGTACACCACCAAAAGTTTCTCCTCAGAAACTGTTGGTAAGCAAAGTCGGTGGTCTTTTGAACCACTGCTCTGATACCACTTGTTGGTCCAGAAATGAGTACAATCAGTGTATGGGGGGGATACACTGATGTCAAATTTTTTCTGAAAGACTCAAAAAAATGCTCTAACACTCTCAGTCAGGAAATCCTGAATTACTCAGTATGCTGAAGGTCCACAGGAGCAACAGGGACAGTTCAGTAACGAGTCAGATAAGCTGAGTGTGAGTAATGTGCTCGAAAGCTCAGTAGAGATAACAAACCTACTGACTGCTCGGAAGCTAGTCAGTTGGACTACTATCTCAGTGAGCTAGAGTACGTGCGGAAAGTGAGCCCTTAGTTTCTACTCGTTTTAGTTTCTAAAAACATTTTCTCTGAGTTGCTTATTAAACTGGTGGTTAAGGCTGAGTGCACAGTATTAAGATTCAGGATGATTGATTCAGTCCTGAATATAAAAACAATGCAGAATGTTCAGTTTAGTATGGTGACAGTTATGATCCTGAGCAAAACAGTAAATCAGCACACAAGGGTCTTTTTAACGTGGTTCGGAGATAACCAACTCCTACGTCCACGACCTGATTTAACAGGAAGCTATCCTCAAAACCCTGAGGATAGGTACTTGGGTTTTACGTGCCAAGGGACACGAATAGCCAACTTTCTCTCTTAGGAACTGACCCCTGGGCGTTTTACAAGTCCCAGTCCTTTTAACCAACCAATCTCACACCCTGAGTGGTTTGGTATTCTGGTTTCCAACTAGGATAGCTCTAGCAGTACAAAATAATGCTAAATATTAGAGCTATCAATCTAAGCAAATACAGAGAGAATCCTACTACAACACTAGGGAAATTTAATTGCAGAGTGTTGCTTATAGTATGCTTTGAGTGGTTGGATTCTTGAGAGCTTTCGCTTGGAAATTTCCCGTTAGCCTTGAATGGGTGCAAGGCTCTCCATATTTATAGGCATGATTCAAAATGGATCCGTTGGAGGAGATCAAATCAAATCTTTCCTTTTTAGGGTGGTTGCAGGCTAGAAGTACTGTTTGATCTAATCGCCATACTTATTCTGGCAAGTTTGTCCTACCGCCTGCAATTCTGTGACGCATTAAATGCCACATTAAATGTTGCGCAGACTCCGTACATACGTGTCGAAAGATCATTGGCTCTCCGTTCTAACGGCTAGTTGACTTTCTGACATTTGTCCTTCCTTGTACATTCAATACTCTGAGTCTCTTTTAAGTAACTCAGCCTGAATGTTTGTCTCATTGGAGTCTTACTGACATTCTCTTTGTCTCTTGTCCCATAGCGTAAATAACCTTTTTGCTTTGGACTTACATGATTCAGGTAAACTGAACCAAGGCCTAAGTCAGGTCTTAAGTGCATTCAGCACAGCCTGATAGGTTATTCAGCCCAGTATGTGTAACATTTTTTCTTTGGACTTACATGAGTCAGATAGACTGACTCAAGGCCTAAGTCAGGTCTTATGTGCGTTCAGCGCACAGCCTGATAGGTTAACACTTACTCTTCACTGACTAAGTTCTGTCCTGAGTATGCTTAGTGTACTCAGTAGAAACATCAGCCAATGGTACTTCAGGATTGTTTTCAGGGTGGATCATCAGGCTTCGTTCTTCAGCTTCAGTTCAGGCAATCTTCAGCAACACTGACTCTGACTTCTTCAGGATGGATTGCACATCAGACTTCAGTAAATTGGGTCAACTCCAATATTCTTCAGTCTTCAGCGTGTTCCCCCTGAACTGAATTCCTAACCTGATTATCCTGAACTAGACAAACATGAACAACTGTACTTAGGCAAATTCATTAGGGGTTTTAGGATCTAATCAAAATACTCAGATTGTCCCAACAATAAAGAAGACCTCATTCGGGTTGTCAGAGCACATGATCCTCAGAATCCTCAGCCCAACCCTTCTATGGCACTGGCTGTTGTGCCAGTAGTTGGGGAAGGTGCGACCTCGAAAGGAGGTGCACCGGCCGATGACGCACTCCTAGGGATCGGGACTACTGAGGCTACTGGAGAGGTCCCACAGAAGGTTGCCACAAAGTCCAAGCCAGCAAAGAAGAGGAAGATCCGAACCATTTTAGTGGGAGTGTCGCTGATGGGGAGGACTATTCTAGGCAAGCTCGATCGTCAGGGTGAGAAAATCAAACACCTCACTGCTGAGTTGAACAAGGCAAGGAAGGAATCAGTTGATAGATTCCTGAGCCTTGAACAACAACGATCCACCGGAGTCACTACTGACCAAGTGCAGGGAATGATTGACAGATCTCTCAGTGGCTTGGATGACAGGATCAAGTCACTAATTGCGGAGGCACTGAAGGGGCAGGAGGCCTAGGCCAGGACAGTGACTCGGGAAGAAGCAGGGAAGGCAGATGACAATCTACTGGCCAAATGGAGGGAGGGTCAGAAAGCTTCTGAGGAAGCATTGCATAAATCTCTGAACACAATGCTCACTGAAAGCCTTAAGAGGAAGGACGAGCTGACTGCAATGCGGAGGGAGTTTGATAGTCATCTGATTGAAAGCCTGCTCAGAGCTGAGGGTAATGCAAAACTGGCTAAGGATTTTCAGGTGGTGGCCGATTAGAAAGCGTCTCAGTGGATCCTGATCAGGGATATTCAGAAGAAAGTCGATGAGGACAAGGACCCATTTGTTGCTGCCAAAAAGGGGGAAGGGAAAGCTCTGAAACATCCAAAATCTAAGGTTCCGAAATGGAAAGCTGATGTTTCCGTGGAAGACTTGATGGAGGAGTGTGAGGAGCAGCGTTTTCCTGGTGATCCCATTGTCGAGGGCAGGAAGAAGACAAAGCAGCTGACACTGGAGACTGCAATGCAGGTCAAGAGTCAGACTACTCAACTTGAAAAGCTGAAGGGTGAAATGGTTGTGTTGAAGAAGAAGATTGATCCTAAGAAAAAGCCTGCCCCTGAAGCTGGGAAGAAGAGAGTTGTTGCGTCTAAGAAAAAGGTTGATGCTCAGGATGGTAGTCCCTTTGTATACGAATACGTAGACAACTTTGTACCTCCAGAACTGAATGAAACTTGGATTCCTAACAAGAAAGAGTTCATGGAGTTGTACTACGTTGTCGGGAACTGGCTGAAGATAACCGAAGGCAAGGACAAGAACACCATCTTTGCTGAGTGGATGGCCTTGCACCACGCTGAACTCTGGGGCGAAATTGATCGACATGCTGATAGAGCAGGAGTTCAAATCAAGGCACCTGAGCACATCACCTATCCGCCTCCAACCCTCGGCATCAACAACCACCTGAACATGGATCTGATCAGAGGAGAAATTACAAGGATTGCATCAAGAACATGAGCCCTCAGGGATCAGAAGAAGTTCCATGAAGTCAAGCTCAGAGTCCTGAAGAAATATGGGATTTCCTTGGCTAGGTGGGATGATGAAGATTATACTAGTTTTTCAGGATTATTGTTTCAGGAATCTT
This sequence comes from Prunella vulgaris, assembly GCA_026898435.1. Classification (NCBI taxonomy): domain Eukaryota; kingdom Viridiplantae; phylum Streptophyta; class Magnoliopsida; order Lamiales; family Lamiaceae; genus Prunella; species Prunella vulgaris. The sequence goes on from JAPKLY010000050.1 coordinate 579,658, forward strand.
TTGTAATAGTTTCAGGAAAACTTGTACTTAACCTTCTTATCAATGAAACTATTTATATTCCTGAGATAACATCTCGTTGACTCCAGATTTACTTTTCTGCTCTTTATCAAGAACTGTACTAACCCTTTCCTGTTTCCATCTTATAGAACTAAGGACCTTATATAGGTTCCTGAACTAAATACTGATAGTATCAGTAACTTGTTTAGATGGTAGGATTTTTCTAAGGGTTTTGGCGTCATCAAAAAGGAGGAAATTGTTGGGACAATCTGAGTGTTTTGATTAGATCCCAAAACCCCTTGATGAATTTGCCTAAGTATAGTTCGATTAGGATGATAGGCTCAGGATAGATAGGTTAGAATAGATTTTCTATTCACAGGTATTCAGTTCAGGGGGAACGTACTGAGGAGTGATGACTGATGGAGACGTCTTTGAAGTCTGAAGTATCTCCAACCCTGAAAGCATTGATCATCCTGAAGATTATCAACCTGAAGCTGCAACCTGAAAAACCTAGAAAGAATCCTGTAGATGCCAAGAAGCCATCCTGAAGAAGACTACTGATCCTGACAGAACTGAGTAGACTAAGCATACTCAGGGAAGTCTTTATCAGTGAAGGCATAGTGTAACTTTGATCAGGCTGAACATCCTTCTGATGTTCATAAGTCCTGACTTGGGCCTAGTATCAGTTAACCTGATACTTGTAAGTCCTGAGACCCCAAGGTTACACGTGCGAATGGAAGTCTGATGAAGCAGAAAGAATGTCAAAGTCTCCAACATGAAACAAACATTTATGCTGAGTAAAGAATGAGGAACTCAGAGTTATAAATGTACGAGGATCAGTAAAGTCAAAACCGACAAACTAGTCGTTCACAAAGTGAACTGTTAGAAGGTGACACGTATGTACGGAGACTGAGCGCATTTAATGCTTCTCAGAGGTGCAGACGGCGGATCAGAAACTTTGCCATACTAGGTATGGTCTCTGTCAGACAAGGACAACCAGATTCTGCACCTACCTAAAATAAAAGGGTTTGAAACGGATCTCCTCCAACGGATCTATTTCAAACCCTCCTATAAATACAAAAGGTCTTGCTCCCATTTAAGGCTAACGGGAAATTTCCAAGAGAAAGCTCTCAAGATTCCAAGCACTCAAAGTTCATTTGAAGCAACACTCTGAAACCTTAAATTTCCCTAGTGTTGTAGTAGGAATCTTTTCTGTATTTTGCTTAGAGTATTGATCCTATCCTTAGAACTGATTTGTTAGAAGGATCAATACACAATAGTTGGAAAACGTGAATACCAAACACCTCAGGTTGTGAGTTGGTTGGTAGGAAGGACTGGGACTTGTAAAACCACCCAGGGGTCAGCTCCTTAGAGACGAAGTTCGTTATTCATGTCCCTTGGCACGTATAACCCAAGTACCTATCCTCAGGGTTTTGAGGATAGCTTCCTGTTCAATCAGGTCGTGGACGTAGGAGTTGGTTATCTCCGAACCACATTAAAAAGACCCTTGTGTGCTGATTTACTATTTGCTCAGGATCATAATTGTCATCATATTAAACTGAAGCATACTTTCATTGTTTTGGAAAACCATCAGGACTGACTTTGTCATCTTGACCTTAAAACTGTGCACCAGCCTTAACCACGTTTTCACTAAGCAAACTGATAAGTTTTCAGGAACTAAAACGAGTAGAAACTTAAGGGCTCACATTCAGCACTAAACTGAGCTTACTGAGATAGTAGCCCAACTGACTAGCTTCCGAGCGATCAGTAGGATTGTTATCTCTACTGAGCTTCTGAGGGCACAACTCTGACTTAGCCTATTTGGTTCACTACTGATCCGTCCCTGCTGCCCCTAAGGACCATCAGTTTGAGAGAACATTTCAGGAGCTTCCTGACTAAGTCTGAAAGAGAATTTTCCTGAGTCTTTTTTGGAAAATCTGACATCAGTGTATTCCCCCCATACATTTATTTATACTCGTTTCGGGACCAACACTATTGGGTTGTGAGCTTTGTATTTGTGCATTGCTTGATCTTGTCTTCACTTCTTTGCCAAACTTTTTAGACCCTTGGTCCAAAAAAGTTTGGGGGGTGTGATCGTTTCGTCATTCTCATCGCAATGCTATTCTTATATTGATTTTTAATGCTTCTATGATGTTTTGGACTTTATGCTAGGATGAGGCCTTGTTTTGCTTGTTATTTTTTACCATATTGTTGCTTTCTTTGAGTAGTGAATGCATGAGATATGTTTATTGTTGTGTGGATGAGTTAAAAGTCATGATAAGTGTAAGGGATTTATTTCTTGATTCTTGTCTTATCTTTGATACTTTTGATTCTATGATTCTTGAGATTTCGATGAGATGAGCATTTTTTATATGATATGAGTCTTGATCAACCTATACCCATGAGTTTTGAGCCATCTATGCCCGTTTCAATCTTGAACGGATAACATTTCTTGATGTGAGTTCCACACATATACATGTTACTCTAGAACTTGGCTTTGGTCTTATTTGAGGTTACATTAGATGAAGATTTCACATTACATGATTTGAGGCATTTCATTGTTATATTTTGAGCCACTTTGTCCTATGAGCCTACCATTGATATGATTATCCATTGCTCACCATTTTGTGCCTATTATCCTTTCCTTTGGCTAACCACACTTTAAGCCATTTTCCTACCTTTTTGGAGCTCTCTAGTCCCTATGATTAGTAGAGTGAAAAGAAGGAAGGAAGATTGGTGATATGATGAAGAAATTGGTGGCCAATGTGGAAAGAAATTCAAGTATGCATGGAGTGCTGAGAAAAGAAGGTTCAAAGGCTAATGCTAGCAAGAAATTGAAAAAGGTTGACTTTTTGCAAAATTATGGTCAAGTTTGACTCTAGTGTTGTGAGTATGTTCACAATTTGTCAAAAAGGGATGATTGATTCTTTGAAGTGTGATTTTAAAAGAGCATGAAGATGAGATTGCTATATGCATGAAGATATGATCTACATGATGATTCCTTCTATGCTTTACTAATCATACTTGGTCATTTTTATCCATATGTTCCTTCCCTACCAAAGAGCCAACACTACAACCTTTAAAAGTCCTCATTTATGTGTGATTGATTTGTCATTTAAAGTGGTGGAGAATGTAGACTTGAGCCAAGCTTATAGTAGTACGTGTATGTGGTGTGATGTATGAGAGAGCCTAAACACATGAGGCTTGAGTGAAACACCTATCTTGAGAGGATCATGACTCATTGATTTGATATTGTGCTAATTGATTTGATTTTGATAGCCAAGTGGATGATATTGTATCTTTGATTTGCTAGATATTGAGTGATGATTCTATGGAATTGATCTTTGTTTGCCTATTCGGTGTCTATGTTCAAGTGTACACGATCGTTATTGTAATAGCAAGTTTAACCAAGTTTATTATTTATCGAACATAGGGAGAGGGCGGATTGTAAGGTAAGATTATTGTTCTTAATTCGAAAACACAAAGCAAGTAAGGAATATGGTATCTATGTCTACAAGTGCGTCAAACAAGTAAACTACCTATCACCTTGGGTTACAAGGTGAGCAAGTTGTGTGAGAGGTGTATTAGTGTACTATCCTATGTTTCATGTGGTGAAGTATCACTTATTCATGCATTGAGGTATTGTACAATCAATTGACTAGCCACTCTAACATGCGAAGGTCTCCCTAGATACATATTAGAGCCTCTAATTGTCTTTCCAAATCACTAAGGTAATTCTCACTATCTTAGTAATTTTAACAAACACTTAGCATGCAATGTCCTAATAACAAGAAGATTTAGGAAAATAGCCCAACTCTCGTATGAGACTAACTCCCTATTGGCCCATACAATCAATTATGCATAATAAGCATTCATACAAACCATCAAAGTAGAGAATTGATCATATAACATCTTAAGCATTCATAAGATCAACATGAACACCACACTACTCCATAGGAGTCATACACTAACACACTAAGGAATTAGCCTATGGCTAATTTGGTAAACAAAATAGAAATTGAAGTAACTACAATCATCATTATGGAGGAATTGTAAAGAGTATACAAGAATTTACTTATTACAATGAAATTGAAAAGATACAAAATTACCTCTAGAAGCTATAAGATGATCCGACAATAGGAATTGAAAATCAAACGGTAGAATTGTAGCTTTAACTATGCTAAGAATGCAGGAGAAAACGGATTGAAGATCCGTACGGTAGATCGAAAGTAATCGTAGAAATCATAAGTGGAAATCTAAGAACACCCAATTGGAAACTACCTCTAACTTCTCCGAACCTAGTGAGAGAATATCATGATGTATGTGAATCTAAGAAAATGAAAAAGTTCCTTTGGAAATCTGAGATGGAAATATATATAGTACCCTTGGATCATTGACTAAGATGCCCTTCATTAAAATGCGCAAAAATACGAAATTAGCCCTGAAATTTCGGATATTTTTCACTGCTGTCGACCAAGACCTTGCTGACTCTCGACCATGGTCAACAGCTTGCTCGCGCGAGGTGTGCTTTTATCGCACAAGAGCTGGATGCCTGCCGACCAAAGTGGTCACGCGCTTAGTCGCACGAAGGCTGCCGAGTCAGGGATCCTCTCACGCGAAGGCTGCCGATCAATGAAGATGTCCTGTCGAGCAAGACACTTAGCGTCGGTCGATGCGCGACTTCCTCATTTTTGTCATATCTTAAGCTCTAGAACTCCGATTGACTCGATTCTTCTTTCGTTGTGACCCTCTCTTCAATTTCTTCGACATGGAATATTAATTTTTTATTTTGCTCAACTCCATCATTCGGACTTTTCTCGATCTTGCTCGTTTCTTCCTTGTTTTGCTCGTTTTCACCTACAATCACAACTTTCTAGCCAAAAGAGGTTAAATACACAAAGTATCGCATAATAGGGTCAAATATGAACATAATATCACCAAAAGCATATAGAAATGAGTACTAAAAATGCAATTATAACCCTAATCAATCTTGTACTTGATGCTTCATACATACAATTATTCCCATATCTTATCGCTTCGTTGCTCGAGGCCGAGCAACAATCTAGTTTGGGGGTGTGATTAGGGTCATAATTGTATGTTTTTTCATCCATTTCTACATGATTTTGATGTGCTTATGTTCATATTTGACCCTAAAATGCTATACTTTGTGCATTTAACCCTTTTTTGCTAGAAAGTTATGTTTTTAGTGAAAACGAGCAAAATCGGCAAAAGACGAGCAAGTTCGTAAAAGTTCAAGAATTGTGAGTTGATCCAATAAAGGCAAATGATATACCATTTCGAAGAGTTTGGAGAGAGGGTCACAACGGAAAAAGAATCAAGTCAATCGGAGCTCTAGAACTCAAGATATGAAAGAAACGAGGAAGTCGATGATCGATCGAACAAGACGATGTTGGGTTCGTGCGCCACCAAGTCGGGCTCGGGCGACGACTAGCCGTGGTTCATGCCGAAATTCTCTGGTTCGTGCACTGGACACCGAATGAGTGGACCGCATGAATGCATTCGTGCGGCCACATGCTTTGATTCATGCGGAAGCTCGGACTGGCACACTTTCGAGGGTTGTTTCGTCTTTTCGCTCGTTTAATGAAGGGCATTTTGGACTAAACATTGTGGGCACTATAAATACCTCAAGTATCATATTCTCAAGGCATCAAGTCATAATCTAGTTCATAATCATAGTCATAATCTTAGATTAGAGAGAGAGAGAGGTAGTTACTAGGTGAGTTTCTTAGATTTCTTCTTACGATTTCATCGATAACTTTTGATCTACCGCTTGGATCATTGATCCGTTAATTCCTGCATTCTCGTCTCAGCTAGGGCTACATTTCTACCGATTGAATTTTAGTTTCCATTATCGGATTGTTAGATAGCTTTTAGAGGTAATTTGTATCTTTCCAATTTTCATTGTAATAGGTAATACTTCTACATTTCTTTACATTTCTTGCATAATGATGATTGTAGTTAATTTAATTTCTCATTTGTTTTCCAAATTAGCCACGGGCTAATTCCTTTATGTGTTAATGTATGATTCCTATGGAGTAATGTGGTGTTAATGTTAATCTTATGAATGCTATGAGATGTTGTATGATCAATTCTCTATATTGATGGTTTGTATGAATGCTTGGAATGCATAATTGATTGAAAGGGCCATTAGGGAATTAGTCTCAATGAGAATTGGCCTATTTCCCTTGTTATTAGGCCAATGCATGCTAAGTGTTTGATAAAATTCCTAAGATAGTGAGAATTGTCTTTAGTGGATAGAAAGAACAATTAGAGGCTCTAATGTGTATCTAGGGAGACCTTTGCATGTTAGAGTGGCTTGCCAATTGATTGTATAATACCTCATTGCATGATTAAGTGATACATCACCATGTGAAACATAGGATAGTACACTAATACATACTCTCACAACTTGCTCACTTTGCAAAATAAGGTTATAGGTAGTTTACACTTTTGACACACTAGTAGACATTAGATACCAATTCCCCTTTATTTGCTTAGTTGATTTCGAATTGAAACAATAATAATACCTTACAATCTGCCCTCTCCCTGAGTTCGATAAATAATAAACTTGGTCAAACTTGTCACGACGATAACGATCACGTGCACTTGCGTGTGGACACCATTTGGGGAAACAATATTATAAATTATTTTTTGGTATTAAACATTGTTTATGTTGATTGCATTATATATAATATTAATCTTAATTAGTATATATTTGGGACATATGTATATGTATGTTCATTCAACAGATGAGGTATTTAATTTAATTATTTATAATTAACGCATATATAATAATATATAAAATCCATCTAAAAAACGTATATGGGCTAAACTTATTATTTTAAAATTTTATAAATTTATAATACCCAAACAACAAATTATATTACCTCAAGAACAAATTATAATACCCCAAGAATAATTTATAATATCCCAAGAACAAATCTAAACAAAAATACCCCAAACAACATAAAATACCCTAAAACCAACTTACAATACTCCAAGAACAAGTCACAATACCCCCAAGAATAAGTGTAAGTAAATACCCCAATACAAACTTACAATACACCAAGAACAAGTCTAAGTAAATACCCTAAGAACGATTCTCAATACCCATAGAACAAATACCAATACCCGAAGAACAAATTACAATACCCCAATAACAAATATAAATAAATTCCCCAAAAATAAGTTAAAATATCCCAAGAATAATTTATAATACCCCAAGACCAACCCTCAATACCCCAAAAATAATTCTCAATAACGTGCTCTGTTGTTGTGGTCTATCGTGGTACTCTTATTTTTAACTTTCCTAATTTTGATTATGCAGTCTAGGCGGTGAAATTTGAGTTCTGTAGTTATCACGTTTCTGATCGAAATTCGCTCTAAGCATTACAATGTTGATAGGAATAGCATCGTTTAGTTTTGCTTGTATAATCATGTGGGTCACATGATCTCTGTGATGATGACTACAATGTTTATAAAATCGACATCATTAATTTGTTTTTGAATAAATTGCGAATCTGAATAAACTATGAACCATATTCTGAATCTGTGGAATGAACAAAATTTTGACTAACTGGTTAATACTTTACATCGCAGATGCTAAATGGTTAATTGGGAGGAGATTCACTTACCCATTTGTTCGGTGCCAATTTCATAGGTGAATGGCGGAAAAAAAATCAGACTGGAGAAAGTAAAAAATGAAGGGTGCATAGTATGCACTCGCGTGCACAGGAGACCGACTCCTTAAAATTATGTTAATCTTGTTTGGGGGTTTTGAAAAATTGCCTATGAAAAGGGAATGAGGAAGACGAAGGAACTATAGAATAGCTAATCAACTTTTGATTACTCAAAATCTCCACTATAATTTGATAGTTGTTGCAAAGGCAAATCTTTGTTAAGAAACTCCGGGGCATGGCCACTGCTCTCACTCTAAATGTGAAGAGCAGCGAGATGATTTATAGTGTAAAGAGAAGGCTGGAGAATAAGGAAGCTTGACGAAAATCAGACTGTTTTAGGAGACCAAATTGGAAAGCAGTCTACTATTCATCTTGTTCATCAGTTTAGAGGTGCGAGACAACTCCTAAATAAGTGCTTATGACTAATAGTTTGTTGAATATGAATTCTTGTTTGAAGATGTGCCTACTACATTTTCCTAGGGTGTGCATTTCAGTAGAGTGATTTATATCATCTATGGGCATTTATATTTTTTACATATATTTATTTATTTTATAGAAATAAAAAAAAAATTCATACAATGTAAGAGCAAAATGTGTGTTACTAGCTATAAGAATAAATATTGATTTTTCACAAATTTTTATTTATTTTTAGCCAAATAATTGTTTTTTCATATAATAACACATACTCCGTTTTGTCCACCAAATATATGCACATTGATGTACTTTAAAAAATTATTCGCTTTTATTCATAAACATACCTCATAATACCCCAAAATATCCTCCGACATATTACATTAAATCACGTGCAAAGAAAGGTGCTTAGATTTTGTGTACAGAGGGAGTATAAAATAGTAAAAAGTGTGTACTACGTGAAATATTATACCTAGATTTAAAAGGATGGTGATTAAATTAAGGAACACATTTATTTTTATAAAAATATATTTTGTCCTTATTGTAACAGTTGTTTGCTCATATAGTAACACAAATTGAGAGCAAATGTATGTTACTACTAGAGCAAATGTGTGTTATTATCATATTAAATATTATTCTTTTATGACAAAGTATTATATAGAATATTCTACTGTAAAACTATCAATTTTTAAAAAAAATCGCGGGTCTAAACTGGGTCGGGTCAAGTTTGGTTATTTTTTTTCAAAATTCGTGAATGCTGTAATTTTAAATTTTTCGCTAAAAGGTGTATTACAATTTGGGCAAATGCATGTTACTTTAAGGCAAAATGTGTGTTACAATCAAACTAAATGTTATTTTTTTACACATATTTATTTCTTTTTGTAGAACTAAATATTTTTCATACAATGTAAGAGTAAAATGTATGTTATTATAAAAAAAAATATTAGTTTTTGGTAAATAATTATTTTATTTTTAAAGAAATAATTATTTTTTCTTATAATAACACATATAAAATTAGTAAAAAGTGTGTTAATACATGAATCAATATACCTAGCTTTTAAGGGATGATGATTAAATTAAGAAACACATATTTATTCTTAACAAAAATACATTTTATCCTACGTAAAGTAACAAATGTTTGCTCATATAGTAACATAATCTGAGGAGTCAATATGTGTTACAATTAGAGTAAATGTGTGTTACTATCTTATGAAATGTTGTTAATATATTCATTTATTTTATAGAATAAATAAAATTTCACATAAAATAAGAGCAAAATGTCCGTTACTTGATTAGGGTCATAATTGCATGTTTTTGCATCCATTTCTATATGGTTTTGAAGTGCTTATGTTCATGTTTGACCCAAAATGCTATACTTTGTCTATTTAATCCTTTTTTGCTAGAAAGTTGTGTTTTGTAGTGAAAACGAGCAAAATCGGCAAGAGACGAGGAAGTTCGTAAAAGTTCAGAAATTGTGAATTGATCCAATGGAGGCAAATGATATACCATGTCGAAGAGTTCACTACATTCCTTTGCCGGATTGTTAGATAGCATTTTAAAGGTAACTTGTATCTTTCCAATTTTCATTGTAATAGGTAATCTCTCTACATTCCTTTACATTTCTTGTATGATGATGATTGTTTTTAGCTTAATTGTTCTTTTATTTACACAATTAGCCATGGACTAATTCCTTTATGTGTTGGTGTATGATTCCTATGGAGTAATGTGGTGTTAATGTTGATCTTATGAATGCTATGAGTTGTTGTATGATCAATTCTCTACATTGATGGTATGTATGAATACTTTGCATGTGTAGTTGATCATAAGGGCCATTAGGGAGTTAGTCTCATACGAGAGTTGGGCTATTTTCCTAAATCTTCTTGTTATTAGGCCAATGCATGCTAAGTGTTTGATAAAATTCCTAAGATAGTGAGAATTATCTTTAGTGAATTGGAAGAACAATTAGAGGCTCTAATTTGTATCTAGGGAGACCTTTGCATGTTAGAGTGGCTTGCCAATTGATTGTACAATACCTCATTGCATGATTAAAGGATACATCACCATGTGAAAAATAGGATAGTACACTAGCACATATCTCTCATATTTGCTCACTTTGCAACGCAAGGTGATAGGTAGTTTACTCTTTTGACGCATTAGTAGACAATAGATACCTTTCCCCTTTATTGCTTTATTTGATTTCGAATTGAAACAACAATTTTTCTTATAAATCCCCATCTCCCTGAGTTCGATAAATATTAAACTTGGTCAATCTTGCCATGACGATATAGCGATCACGTACACTTGCGTGTGGACACCTTTTGGGCAAACAAGTTTTTGGTGCCGTTGCCGGGGATATTGTTAATGATTGTACTTTTTAGGTAGCTTTATCTTGGTATTAGCTTGGTGATGGATTATGTTGACTTTGATCTTATTGTTGATGATGCTATTATGTTGTGAGCTTTATTATTGGGCATTGCTTGATCTTGTCTCCACTTCTTTGCCAAACTTTTTAGACCATTGGTCCAAAAAGTTTGGGGGTGTGATCGTTTCGTCATTCTCTTCGCAATGCTATTCTCATATTGATTTTTAGTGCTTCTATGATGTTTTGGACCATATGCTTTTGATGAGGCCTTGTTTTTCTTGTTGTTTTTGGCCATATTGTTACTTACTTTGAGTAGTGAATGCATGAGATGTGTTTATTGTTGTGTGGATGAGTTGAAAGTCATGATTAGTGTAGTGGATTTATTGCTTGATTCTTGTCTTATCTTTGAAACTTTTGATTTCATGGTTCTTGAGATTTCATTGATATGAGTATTATTGATATGATATGAGTCTTGATCACCCTTATCCCGTGAGTTTTGAGCCAATTTTGCCCGTTTCAATCTTGAACGGATGACATTTCTTTGATGTGAGTTCCACACACATGCATATTACTCTAGAACTTGGCTTTGGTCTTATTTGAGGCTACATTAGATAATGATTTCACATGAGATGATATGAGACATTTCCTTTGATCTATATTGAGCTACTTTGCCCTATAAGCCTACCATTGATATAATTACTATTTGCTCACCATGTTGTGCCTATAATCCTTTCCTTTGGCTAACCATACTTTAAGCCATTATCCTTCCTTTTTGGAACTCTCTTGTCCTTATGATTAGTAGAGTGAAAAGAAGGAAGGAAGATTGGTGATATGATGAAGAAATTGGTGGCCAAGTTGGAAAGAAAGTCCATGCATGGATTGATTTGAAAAGAAGGTTAAAAGGCAAGCGCTTCCAAGAAATCGAAAAAGGTTGACTTTTTGAAAAATTATGGTCAAGTTTGATTCTAGTGTTGTGAGTATGTTCACGATTTTGCAAAAAGGGAATAATGATTCTTTGAAGTGTGATTTTGAAAGAGCATGAAGAGATTGCTACTTGCATGAAGAGGTGAATGATCTCTACTTTGATTCCTTCTATGCTTTACTAATCATACTTAGTAACTTTTACCCATATGTTCCTTCCCCTACCAAAGAGCCAACACTACAACCTTTAAAAGTCCTCATTGATGTGTGATTGATTTGTCATTCCAAGTGGTGGAGAATGTAGACTAGAGCCTTGCTTATGGTAGTACGTGTATGTGGTGTGATAATTGAGTCAACATATACACTTGAGGGTTGAGCTGAACACTTATCTTGTGAGCATCATGACTCATTGACTTGATATTGTGTTCATTGATTTGATTTTGATAGTTAAGTGGATGATATTGTATTTTAGATTTGTTAGATATTGAGTGATGATTCTATGGCATTGATCTTTTTCTTGATGCTTCATACATACAATTATTCCCCTATCTTATCGCTTAGTTGCTTGAGGCCGAGCAACAATCTAGTTTGGGGGTGTGATTAGGGTCATAATTGCATGTTTTTACATCCATTTCTATATGGTTTTGAAGTGCTTATGTTCATATTTGACCCTAAAATGCTATACTTTGTGTATTTAACCCTTTTTTGCTAGAAAGTTGTGTTTTGTAGTGAAAATGAGTAAAATAAGCAAGAGACGAACAAGTTCGTAAAAGTCCAGAAATTGTGAGTTGATCCAATGGAGGCAAATGATATACCATGTGGAAGAGTTCGAAGAGAGGGTCGCAACGGAAAAAGAATTGAACCAATCGGAGCTCTAGAACTCAGGATATGAAGAAAACGAGGAAGTCGAGGATCGATCGGATGAGACGAAGTCGGGCTCGTGCGCAACCAAGCCTGGGCTCGTGTGACTACAAGCCCGGATTCATGCTAGAAATCCCTGGTTCAGGCGTGGTTCGGTGAACGAGTGCACCACACGAATCGATTCGTGTGGCGACTGTTGTGCATTCGTGTGAAGGCCCAGTTGGACCCATTTTCGAGGTAAGGGCTCTATTGGATGTCTAGATCTCTCTACAACACAAGGTAAGGGCTCTATTGGATGTCTAGATCTCTCTACAACTATCAACACTCCAATTAAGAGGTCTAAGCTAATATGCAATTTTCATTGGTCATACATGCAATATATCACACACTTGGCATGCATAAAGTTCTTATAGTTCAATTCTCATTTCATTGCTAAAACATATAAGCCATACAATCCAATTAAACATTCCAAGCATTCATAGAAGTCATTAATAAGAGAAATAATCCATCAAGATCACTAATTCATGCATAGGATAAATAAGAGACTAAATACACCATAGTATTCATACAACCATGCAACAAGGAATTAGCTCATGGCTAATTGATGGAACAAAACAACAATTAACATTGGAATCATCATGAATATTAACTAAAACAAGAGAATTAAAAGAAATCTTACCATATGTAGAGAAATTGAATACAATCTACAAACCTCCAAAATTCCAACTCTTGGTCCAAAGCTTGAAAACATAAATCGAACCGTAGAATTCAAGCTAATAACGAGACTAAGCTAATGGAACAAATGGATTAAAGATCCAATGGATGGATTAAAAGTTATGGTAGAAAGAAGATTGAAAACTCATGAAACCCACTTAGTAACTACCTAATTCTCTCTCTAATCTAATCTAAGAAAATGCAATAATGATCTAGATGCCTTGAGAATCTGATCCTTGAGGTATTTATAGTGCCCACAATGCTTGGTCTAAAATGCCCTTCATTAAACGCGCGAAAAGACGAAACAACCCTCGAAAATGGGCCAGTCCGGGGCATCACACGAATGCTCTATAGTGGCCACACAAATTGATTCGTGTGGTCCAATTCGTTCAGCCCTTGATCACACGAACCAGAGAGGTCTTGCACAAATTAGTGTTGTTGGTCGCATGATCCCGTTCGGTCGATCATCCACTTCTTGTATTCTTCATATCTTGAGTTCTAGAGCACCGATTGACTCGATTCTTTTTGCGTTGCGACCCTCTCTTCGAGCTCTTCAACATGGTATATCATTTGCCTCCATTGGATTAACTCACATTTTCTGAACTTTAACGAACTTGCTCGTCTTTTGCCGATTTTGCTCATTTTCACTACAAAACACAACTTTCTAGCCAAAAAGGGTTAAATACACAAAGTATAGTATTTTAGGGTCAAATATGAACATAAGCACATCAAAACCATAGGGAAATGGAAACAAAAAGATGAAATTATGACCCTAATCACACCCCCAAACTAGATTGTTGCTCGTCCTCGAGCAACGAAGCGATAAGATAGGGGAATAATTGTATCGATGAAGCATCAAGCACAAGTTAAATGCCATATATACGTCACCTAATATCATTTAATCTATCAATGAAGTATCATCTCATCAACCATTTACGTAACATCAATGCACACAAGATCAAATCAATGAGTCAAAATCCTCACTAGATAGTGTATCACTCAAACTCTCAAGTGTATGAGGTTCACTCAACATCACACATAGTACATCCACTACCATAAGCTTGATAAAAGTCTAAAATTCTCCACCACTTGACATGTAACTCATCATCAAATCAAAGAGGACTTTTATTTGGTTGTAGTGTTGGCTCTTTGGTAAGGGTGGGATATTTTTTTATAGAAGTGACTATCGTACTAGTGGAGCTAGAGGTCAAGATATAATATCTCTACTCTTCCAAAGATAGGTTTCAAGTGATCAAGTTGCAACACCATTTCAACCACATAACACTTCTTTTCACACTTCTTCCTTTCAAGCATTTTTCCACTTCCTTTCTTTTGCAATTTTGAATCACATCACCAACATATTAGGAATATAAACTCTTCTTCACATCTTTTCATTCAACACAACTTCCACTCTTTTTTCACATCTTCATCTTTTGTTTCTTTCACTTTTCTTCACCATCTCATCCACCAAGCTTCCATTCAAAGCACATGTAACCCTCATATCCTCATATAAGCTCCACTAGTAATAGGGAAAATAAGGCTCAAAATGAAGGATAATCAAGCTACACTCATAGGTTGCAAAGGAAAAGGCCAAAGGCACAAAATGGCTAACTATGGAATCAATGTCATGGCATGGATAATTTGGCTAAGTGACTCATATAAAATCAAAGATGGCCTCAAATCATTTTTCACAACTCATTACAAAATGTGATCTCAAACAAGACTCAAATCAAGTGCTAGAGTGGAAATGCACTATGTGGATTTCACATCAAAGAAATGTCATCCGTTTAAGATTGAAACGGGTAAAATAGGCTCAAACCTCACGGGTTAAGGTGATCAAGACTCATATCATATCAAACATGTACACATCAATCACGTATCAAGCATCAAAGAATCAACTACACTATAGACAAAAAATGAATTAGGCAATATACACACTACACTTAACTATGCACTATCTACATCATCCACACAATCATAAACATATCTCATGCCACACTACTCTCAACTAGCAACATCATGGCCAAAAATCAACAAGCAAAACAAGGCATCAATATAAGCATATGGTCTAAAAACATCATAGAAGCACTAGAATCATCCTAAACATAGCATTGCAATGAGATTTGCGAAACAAAGACACCCCCTAAACTTTTTTGGACCAAGGGTCTAAAAAGTTTGGCAAAGAGTGAAGAAAAGATCATGCAATGCACAAATCAAAGCACAATACAACAAGAATCAACACTTAAGCTCAAAATAGAAATCTACAATCAAACCTAATCAAAGCTAGGTATAGAAGCACATATAGAGATAAGTGTCAAGACATACCTTGAGTTGGGATTATGAATAAGAGAGTGACTTGCCACTTACATGAGAATGTCCTTTTCGGCCGAGTAAGAAGAGAAATCTCCTCATCACACCTTTCTAAAGCTCAAAAATCACATTAATTATCATTGCAAATCAAAATTTGAAGAACGAGTACACCCCCACAAACTTTTTCGGATCAAGGATCCTAAAAGTTTGGAAAAGAGTGATGAAAATAGGATTTACCATGAATCAATGACCAATAAAGCATATATAAGCTCAACTAAACCAAGAAGCACAATATATATTAAGAGGCAACGCCCCCAAACTAGGATAAATAACATGCACCAACAAAGGTAATAGAATACACCACCTCATATCAATGTTCCAGAAATCCAAAACACATTCCTAAGCTTCAAATTCCTTCATGAAAACAACTAGCAAACAAAATATTTAACTACCAAGCAAACAACAAAACAAAATACATTTTTTTAAGGATGGGTTGCCTCCCATCTAGCACTTGGATTTAACGTCCCCTAGCCGGACGACACCAATGTTAGCTAAATGGCCAAGGATAATTGGCTTTCCTCCCATTATACCCCATACACCTACTTTCCTTTTCATTTTATACTTGTAAGAACATGCAAATTCTTCTTCATTTCTTCTCAAAACACCATTCCACCCCCATCTCTTACTATAAAAAAATTTCAAAAAGATTTTCAATTAAATCCTATCATCAATCAATTCAAGAGGCAAGACGAAATCAATATAAACAACATCATCCAATATAGCACAAGTAGAAGAGTCCAAGAGTTTAGAAATGCTTATTTCAAGTGTAGGCTCCTCCTCCATTTCATTTTGTTGTTTTTTTTTCCATAAAGCTCATGTCCATGAGTGGACATTCATCTTCCTCTTCTAGTCATTTCTCCTCCTCTTAAATCTTCATTTTTCCTTCTCTTGAATCTTTTCCTTCCTTATCCTCCACTTCTTGTTCTTGATTCCTATCAATATATACAAAGGAAGTATCATATTCATTATCACCATAAAGAGGATTAATATCATACTCAATATAATCGTAAAAAGGATTCATAAAGCTCTTAAAATCGGAAGTATTTTGAGCATGAGTAAATTTGATCTCTTCATAATCATCCCTAGCTTCTTCATCCTCTTCACTTTCATCGATTTCTTCTTTTTCCTCCTCCTTTACACACTCTTCTCTTTCTTCTTCTTCTTCTAGTCCATCCTTCTTTTCTTCTTCATTCCTAATCAATATAGCATGAGAAAATTTATAAGCAATATCATCATTAATAATAGGAATTTCATAGTCAATGTAAGCATGAGAAGGTTCAATAGACATTTGAGCTCCAATACAATTTCCAATAGAAAGAGATTTAATTGTCTCATGATGATTATCATCTTCATTTTCCATATGCCCTTCTTCTTCATTATCAAAAGTACCCCCATCTTCCTCCTCATAATAAGCTTGGATGTTCAATTGCTCCAATTGAAACTCCAAATTCTTGATTTGATGACTTTGAGACATGAGCATTTCATCATACTTCTTGTTTGTCTCCTCGAAGTACCTTTCCATTTCCATTCTCATTTCTTCTAATTTCTTGAGAATTTGAGCTAAAATGTCTTCCACATAGCTTGAAGAAGTGTCCTCTTGATGGAAGGTCATAGGAAGATATGGAGTGTAGGAGCATGTGTCATCATGATGAGAGTAGGAATCTTGGTATGATATTTCACAAATCTCATGGGCTTGTTGGGTCAATTCCCCCAATTGGAGCTCTAATTTCTTGATTTGATCCCCTTGAGATTTGAAAATTTTATCAAACTTCACATTGGTCTCCTCAAAGAGCCATTCATACTCCCTTTTAATTTCTTCGAGTTGATTGAGGATGTAGGCTAGAGTATCATTATTATAACTTTGAGGAGCTTCATCATGATGGAGAGGCATAGGAGATGGTAAAGTTTAGGAATGTGGATCTTCATAGGAGTAGGAATCTTGAGATGTATATGAGTTAGAAGGATAAGAAACTTCTTGTGGAGGTGGTGGAATTTGGGCTTGGTTCCATAACATCATCATCGTGTACTTCATACACTCTTCTAACATGGAGATTTTATCGAAAGTGGTTGGGGTTTTAAATAGGTAAAGTTGATAAATGTATGGATTAGGAGATGACATATTTTGTGGAGAATACGAGTATTGGTTGTATTCGCCCATCTTCAAGTGAGTTCACTCCTACAAAAATCAAGCAAGTATCAACACTCACAAAGAATAGTAAAAAATAAACAAAGAAACAAGATAAAGAAAAGAAATGCAAACAAAAATCAACTAGCTTGACAAAGAGAACGTTTCCCCTGCAACGGCGCCAAAAACTTGTTTGACAAAACCATGATGATTTCCACGCAAGTGAACGTGGTCATTGTTGTCGTGGCAAGTTAACCAAGTTAAATATCGAACACAGGGAAACGATGCGATATCAAGCAAGTATAGAATGTCTACAAAAGGCTATAGCTAGGAAAGCAAAAAACAATCATGGTTTCTATCAACTAAATCAACAAGAAATAGTAAATCCTAACCATCACCTCAAAGAAGTGAGCAAGTGAGTGGTGTGTGTGCATGGAAGTAATCCTACTATGGTTCCTTTTGTATCCTATCCATCCTAGCATGCAAAAGGTCTCTTGGTGTCTTAATCAAGTCAACTAGTGTCTAGATCTCTCTACAACATAAGGTAAGGGCTCTATTGGATGTCTAGATCTCTCTACAACTTCCAACACTCTAATTAAGAGGTCTAAGCTAATATGCAGTTTTCATTGGTCATACAAGCAATATATCAAACACTTGGCATGCATAAAGTTCTTATAGCTCAATTCTCATTTCATTGCTAAAACATATAAGCCATACAATCCAATTAAACATTCCAAGCATTCATACAAGTCATTAATAAGAGAACTAATCCATCTAATTCATGCATAGGATAAACAAGAGACTAAATTCACCATAGTATTCATACAACCATGCAACAGGGAATTAGCCCATGGCTAATTGATGGAACAAACAACAATTAATGTTGGAATCATCATGAATACTAACTAAAACAAGAGAATTAAAGGAAATCTTACCATATGTAGAGAAATTGAATACAATCTACAAACCTCCAAAATGCCAACTCTTGATCCAAAGCTTGAAAACATAAATCAAACCAAAGAATTGAAGCTAATAACGAGACTAAGCTAATGGAACAAATGGATTAAAGATCCAATTGATGGATCAAAACTTATGGTAGAAAGAAGATTGAAAACTTATGAAACCCACTAAGTAACTACCTAATTCTCTCTCTAATCCAATCTAAGAAAATGGAATAATCATCTAGATGCCTTGAGAATGTGATCCTTGAGGTATTTATAGTGCCCACAATGCTTGGTCCAAAATGTCCTTCATTAAACGCGCGAAATGATGACATAGCCCTCGAAAATGGGCCAGTCCGGAGCATCACACGAATCGATTCGTGTGGTCCAATTCGTTCAGCCCTTAATCACATGAACCAGAGAGGTCTTGCACGAATCAGTGCTGCTGGTCGCACAATACCGTTCGGTCGATCCTCGACTTCTTATTTTCTTCATATCTTGAGTTCTAGAGCTCCGATTCTTTTTGCATTGCGACCCTCTCTTCGAGCTCTTCAACATAGTATATAATTTTTCCCCATTGGATCAACTCACATTTTTTCAACTTTTACGAACTTGCTCGTCTTTTGCTGATTTTTCTCGTTTTCACTATAAAACACAACTTTCTAGCAAAAATGGGTTAAATACACAAAGTATAGCATTTTAGGGTCAAATATGAACATAAGCACATCAAAACCATAGAGAAATGGATGTAAAAAGATGCAATTATGACCCTAATCACTCACTATGCAACCCAAGGTGATAGGTAGTTTACTCTTTTGACGCATTAGTAGACAATAGATACCTTTCCCCTTTATTGATTTGTTTGCTTTCGAATTGAAACAATAATTTTCCTTACAAATCCCCATCTCCCTGAGTTCGATAAATATTAAACTTGGTCAATCTTGCCATGACGATATAGCGATCACGTACACTTACGTGTGGACACCTTTTTGGCAAATAAGTTTTAGGCGCCGTTGCCGGGGATATTGTTAACGATGGTACTTTTTAGGTAGCTTTATCTTGGTATTTGCTTGGTGATGGATTATGTTGACTTTGATCTTATTGTTGATGATGTTAATATGTAGTGAGCTTTATTATTGTGCATTGCCTGATCTGGTCTCCACTTCTTTGCCAAACTATTTAGACCCTTGGTCAAAAAAAGTTTGGGGTGTGTGATCAAATCGTCATTCTCTTCGCAATGCTATTCTCATATTGATCTTTAGTGCTTCTATGATGTTTTGGACCATATGCTTTTGATGAGGCCTTATTTTGATTGTTGTTTTTTGCCATATTGTTACTTACTTTGAGTAGTGAATGCATGAGATATGTTTATTGTTGTGTGGATGAGTTGAAAGTCATGATTAGTGTAGTGGATTTATTGCTTGATTCTTGTCTTATCTTTAATACTTTTGATTTCATGATTCTTGAGATTTCATTGATATGAGCATTATTGATATGATATGAGTCTTGATCACCCTTATCCCATGAGTTTTGAGCCAATTTTGCCTGTTTCAATCTTGAACGGATGACATTTCTTTAATATGAGTTCCACACACATGCATATTACTCTAGAACTTGGCTTTGGTCTTATTTGAGGCTACATTAGATAATGATTTCACATGAGATGATATGAGGCATTTCCTTTGATCTATATTGAGCTACTTTGCCCTATTAGCCTACCATTGATATAATTACTTTTTGCTCACCATGTTGTGCCTATAATCCTTTCCTTTGGCTAACCATACTTTAAACCATTTTCCTTCCTTTTTGGAACTCTCTTGTCCTTATGATTAGTAGAGTGAAAAGAAGGAACAAAGATTGGTGATATGATGAAGAAATTGGTGGCCAAGGTGGAAAGAAAGTCCATGCATGGATTGATTTGAAAAGAAGGTTAAAAGGCAAGTGCTTGCAAGAAATCGAAAAAGGTTGACTTTTTGAAAAATTATGGTCAAGTTTGACTCTAGTGTTGTGAGTATGTTCACAATTTTGCAAAAAGGGAAGAATGATTCTTTGAAGTGTGATTTTGAAAGAGCATGAAAAGATTGCAACTTGCATGAAGAGGTGAATGATCTCTACTTTGATTCCTTCTATGCTTTATTAATCATACTTAGTCACTTTTACCCATATGTTCCTTCCCTACCAAAGAGCCAACACTACAGCCTTTAAAAGTCCTCATTGATGTGTGATTGATTTGTTATTCCACGTGGTGGAGAATGTAGACTAGAGCCAAGCTTATGGTAGTACGTGTATGTGGTGTGATGATTGAGTGAACCTATACATTTGAGGGTTGAGCTAAACACTTATCTTGTGAGGATCATGACTAATTGACATGATATTGTGTTCATTGATTTGATTTTGATAGTTACGTGGATGATATTGTATTTTAGATTTGCTAGATATTGAGTGATGATTCTATGGCATTGATCTTGTTCTTGATGCTTCATACATACAATAATTCCCCTATCTTATCGCTTCGTTGCTCGAGGCCGAGCAACAATCTAGTTTGGGGGTGTGATTAGGGTCATAATTACATGTTTTGCATCCATTTCTATATGGTTTTGAAGTGCTTATGTTCATATTTGACCCTAAAATGCTATACTTTGTGTATTTAACCCTTTTTTGCTAGAAAGTTGTGTTTTGTAGTGAAAATAAGCAAAATTGGCAAGAGACGAGCAAGTTCGTAAAAGTCCAAAAATTGTGAGTTTATCCAATGGAGACAAATGATATACCATGTCGAAGAGTTTGAAGAGAGGGTCGTAACGGAAAAAGAATCGAGCCAATCGGAGCTCTAGAACTCAAGATATGAAGAAAATAAGGAAGTCAAGGATCGATTGGACGAGACGAAGTCGGGCTCGTGCGCAACCAAGCCTGGGCTCATGCGACCACAAGCCCGGATTCGTGCGAGAAATCCCTGGTTCGGGTGTACTTTGGTGAACGAATGCACCACAAGAATCGATTCGTGTGGCGACTGTTGTGCATTCGTGTGAAGGCCCGACTAGACCCATTTTCGAGGGTTGTTTCGTCTTTTCGCGCGTTTAATGAAGGGCATTTTGGACTAAACATTTTGGGCACTATAAATACTCCAAGGATCATATTCTTAAGGCATCAAGTCATAATCCAAGTAATTAGTTAGTTCTTAGATTAGATTAGAGAGAGAGAGAGAGAGGTAGTTACTAGTTGGGTTTATAAGAATTCTTCTTGCGATTTCGTCGATAATTTTTTATCTACCACTTTGATCGTTGATCCATTTATTCCTGCATTCTCGTCTCAGTGAAAGCTACATTTCTATCGATTGAATTTCAATTTCCATTGTCGGGTTGTTAGATAGCATTTTAGAGGTAACTTGTATCTTTCCAATTTTCATTGTAATAAGTAATCTCTCTACATTCCTTTACATTTCTTGTATGATGATGATTGTTTTTAGCTTAATTGTTCTTTTGTTTACACAATTAGCCATGGGCTAATTCCTTTATGTGTTGGTGTATGATTCCTATGGAGTAATGTGGTGTTAATGTTGATCTTATGAATGTTATGAGTTGTTGTATGATCAATTCTCTACATTGATGGTATGTATGAATGCTTTGCATGTGTAGTTGATCATAAGGGCCATTAGGGAGTTAGTCTCATACGAGAGTTGGGCTATTTTCCTAAATCCTCTTGTTATTAGGCCAATGCATGCTAAGTGTTTGATAAAATTCCTAAGATAGTGAGAATTATCTTTAGTGGATTGGAAGAACAATTAGAGGCTCCAATTTGTATCTAGGGAGATCTTTGCATGTTAGAGTGGCTTGCCAATTCATTGTACAATACCTCATTGCATGATTAAAGGATACATCACCATGTTAAACATATGATAGTACACTAGCACATATCTCTCACATTTGCTCACTTTGCAACCCAAGGTGATAGGTAGTTTACTCTTTTGACGCATTAGTAGACAATAGATACATTTCCCCTTTATTGCTTTGTTTGCTTTCTAATTGAAACAACAATTTTCCTTACAAATCTCCATCTCCCTGAGTTCGATAAATATTAAACTTGTTCAATCTTGCCATGACGATATAGCGATCACGTACACTTGTGTGTGGACACCTTTTGGGTAAACATTACTATATGAATAAATATTAATTTTTCACAAATACGTATTTATTATTGTAGAAATTATTATTTTTTCATATAATAACATATATAAAATAGTAAAAAGTGTGTTAATACATGAATCAATAAATCTAACTTTAAAAGGATGTTGATTAAATTAAAAAATACATATTTATTCTTGACGTAACACATATTTTATCCTTAGAGTAACACGTATTTGCTCATATAGTAACAAACTGGGGGAGCAAATCTGTATTACTATTAGAGAAAATAGGTGTTACAATTAGCGCAAACGTGTATTACTGTAAGATGTTACTATATGTACAAATATTTATGTGTCCTTAGAAAAATATATATTGTACTTATATAACATATATTGGATATTAAAAGATGTTTTAGTATATTAACAATATATTATCAACATAAAATAACAAAAAGAATAAAAATAAATTAAGTATCACATATTTATTTTTGCAAAAATAAATATTTTTCTTGTAGGTATTTGAAATGTACAAAAAAATAATTTTTTAAAGATTAGTAACACAAATTTTATCTTTTCAGTAACACACATGCGTTTATATAGTAAGATATCTGGGAATGAATTTGTAAATATATATCATAATATTACTTGATCTTCTTATGTGAACACATGAATTTCAATTCTGCACAGTATGGAAATAAATATTTTGGATTGAACAGCCAACATGGTATGTTATTGGCTTTGGTATGTTAGTGAGTTGATGATCCGCAAGTTTTATGTGACCCATTTTATTTATTTTTTATTTTCTGAAAATTCTACGGTAAAATATTCTTGGTAATACTAGCTCTTCTTTTATATATATTCTTTTATTTTGTAGAAATAAATATACTTGATACAATAATAGAGTAAATGTATGTTACTATAAGAGCAAATTTTGAATTTTCAGAAATATTTATTAATTTTAATAAAAGTAATTATTTTTTCATGTAACAACACATGTAAAGCAATGAAAAAGGTGTTATCACATGAAACAATATATCTAGATGTAAAGAAATGATGAATAAATATTATGAAATTTACATAATACTATTCATTTAATGATAATATTGCTCTTGTAAATTAATATTCAAAATATTTTACACTATGGTATTAGTTTGGGAGTGTAATGGCATCACTAAATTATATATAATGATATACATTTTCTACTACAAATAAGTTTCCTGAACAGTTGGTGTGTGTTAACAAATTTTATCGAGAAATTGATTTGATGGATATTAATTATTTCATTAATGGATAATTATTTTTATTAAAGAGTATTAGTTATTTTGCTATAAGATATTAATTGTAAATTTATTTGATTGTGAAATTGTTCAAACAATACCAACTCTGTAAAGAAAAAGTTACTTTCTTATTATTTTCATCCTTTAAAATTATTTCCTATTAAATACTATCACATGAATTTCATTTTAAAATATTGAACACATATCTAATTATTAACTAATGAATTTTAGGAGCCAAAACAAATTAAGTTGGAGGTCCTTAAAATTTTTTAATTTATATTTCAAAATGTAATTAGAGAGAATCCAAACAAATTGATTTGAAATGTGATATATTAGTCAAAGTTATACTATTATATAGTTATTTTCTCTTTAACACATCTGATGTTTCTTTCTTCTTAAATCAACAATGACCCAATTCTTCACAGCCTGCTCGCCATCGATCGCTACTTCTATGAATACCCATTAACTCCTGAACATGGTCGAACTTCTTCGTTGAACGTGCACTATCATCACTCTTCTTTGATCCAAAATTCACACGAGCGTCGTTCTCATTTCCCTTGGTCAGTTCTCTATCTTTGAATGTGCGGATATACACTTTTTCTTTTCAATTCTCAAATCAATAGAGTGTTAGTTTTTATTTTTTTTCTTCTTTAATAATTGTGTAGTTTTTTTATTGTTGTCTCTCATAGTGTTATGGAAAGTGTTTTTTGGGTTGCAAGGAGAAATGTTTTTATCGAAACTTGGAAACACACATAGCGAAGATGTGGGAGTTGAATACTTGATTAATTCAAAACTATTGTTTTTATTCCAAACATCCCTGTGAAACCAATAAAAATTAACTAGTTTAAATTAAACATAAATTCTTGACAAAGTGAACGATTGACTACTACACCTTAATGATAACCTACTCAGCAACTAGTTAAGCCACAAACACATCAACTATGTACACAAGGAGGTGGAGATTTTACAGGAAATATACTGTAATATATTTTAGATAAATAAGAATTACTTTATTAATGTGAAATATACATCTTAAGGAACTGCTTAATAAGGGAAAATGCAATTCAAAGACAACCGATGTCAAACTACCCAAAATCATCTTAATATTGAAATTGACACTGCTTTGCCAATTTTAACATCGCAGACTATGCAAATACCGGGACATGAAACTACTCAAGTTCCATATACAGATAGCATTCACCATGCATTAAGTGAAGAGACTCTTTCACCGATTGGTAATTTAATTACATATAAGTATTTCTGCATGTTCGTCATGTGTATCTAAATAGTTATATATTGTAAGAACTTTAATGTTTATGTGTAGCTGTTGGTTCCAAGAAAAGGACTTTAGGTCAAACAACGGGCAAGGAACTTTTGAAATATTTTAATACTTTTGGAAAGATGAAAATTAACGTGGAAACATCAATCGGGAGGCCTGTAGATGGGGAGCAGTCCGCAAAGTTAGCAAGTAAATTGGTGTAATAACGGGAGATGTTTTTCCCGTACCCATAAAATGGAAGGACGTAGACGAGGTCAATGGATTGAGACCAGGATTTGACCATTTACAGGTATGAGTTACATAAACTGATGTGCTTAATCTATAAATTTTACCTTCTTGTAATCTCATGTGCATTTTTTGTTTGATTTGTAGATGCACATGGATGTAAATGTTGATGAACCCGGTGTGGAACTATGCATAGTTGATAGGATGAAAAGCAGTACTCGACAAAAGTGTTATAAGTGGCATAAGCATTTCTGTCAGTATTTAACTCTGCAAGAGGCTAAGAATAACAAACCATCCTTCTGTCCTAATAAAGATAACTGGGAAGTATTGTGCGATTATTTTGCATCTGAAAAATTTAAGGTAATAATTCTATATGAACAATGTGGGCTTCACAGACTGAGCATGTCGCTAGTTGTGCTAATTTTTTTCTATATATCCTACGATGTAGTTGTTTCTTATCCTGTTTCTATCATGTATATGATCAATGACTCTCTTGTTGATTATTATTTCAATGCTCTTGCACCGTGTAAGTGCAGTAAATCAAAGCAATAGGCAGAAATTGCGACACAACCATATCTCTGGAAGAAAAGCTTTTACAGATCGATCGCATGAAATTGTGAGTATAATATATTATATTTATATAGTGTAAAAGTTCATTTATGTCTTGATTTTTTATTAGTTCCTATTTTTTCTGTAAGTTAGTCAGTTAGGTGAATATTATATTTTTTGTACAGTTTTTTAGCAATATATTTTTGTCATAATAATGTAACTAGATGTTCTTTTTCTTTTGGAGATAGCTTTGTTATATATTGTTACAGCGAAAGTGATAGATCAATAGGAGGAAGAAGACATATCCCCAGTTTTTGGCTATTCGTATTGATTATGTTTAAATTAGTATTAATATTATGTGTGAATTAGTATTGATTAGTATTAATTAGTATTCAATTTCCTTTTCTGCTTGTTGGGTAATGGTCATTGACCGAGTAATTGTAGGGACTATTTATCCTGAGAATTTGTCATAGTTGGTATGAGAAAACTTATATATTTAGCAGCCTTTAGCTTATGGCAAGGTTTTCCTTGTGGACTCTATCTTCAGAGTATTGTTTTATTACATTTGATTTCACTTAGTGATTAGGGCGTTCTATCAATTGGTCCGGCCTGTCATCTCTTTCAACATGACACGTAGCACGTTCCAGAAAGAGAGGCTCGAATCAGTGGTGGAATCCCTGATCGAATTGCAGTTAGGTAATGGCCGATCACGCCGCCTCACATCAGGAACTCCGTGCGGTGCACACTGAATTTGCAGCGGCCGAATTGGAGATTTTCATCCTATTGAATGCGCTCATCGCTGCAGTACAGGGCCGGCCCATGGATGGCGCATCCTCTGCTGCCCGACAGACCTACGGCGCTGCTGCCAGCACTCTGCTTCAACCAGGATTTGGGGCTGATCGTCCTTTTCCATCCGGGTATGTGGCAGTGAAGAGTCGGTAATTGCTAGAGTTTGTTGGATCAGATCCACTGGCATGGATTGCTCAGGCGGAGCAATATTTTTTGGTGCACCGAACATTGTCCTCCAATTGTATCTGTTTGCCCATGATTGTCATTGCTGGGTGCGCCAAGTTCTGGTCTCAATGGGCCCTTCGTCGCTCATACTCCCTTAGCTGGGAGCAGTTTAACAGGGAATTAGTTGAGCATTTTGGCGATAGCTCCGTTAAAAACACTTATGAAGCAATGCATGCCACACGTCAAACTGGTACACTGGATGATTACTTAGCATTTTTTGAGGAAAGGGTGACTCAACTTCCGAATGGTCATGGATTTTCGCAGGGAGATACCAAGTCATCACTTGAGGGAGCATTAAGTGGTATATTTCAAGAAGAAGGCTTATTTAGTGAGACTTTGATTAGTCTTTCAAATGTTCATATTATCAGTGATTTGGATACTGCATCTTCCAAAGGACATTATGGAAGTTCATCCATGCACAGCTTTGCTGACAAATCAATAACTCGCTTCTATTTTGATATTTTTGCTTCATGGCCTCGTACTCCTAGTTTGATATCTTTATTCGGAAGTGATACTGTTGATGTTGACGAAAAATGTTATGCAATGTATTGCCATCATTTTAGACAACATCAGAATTTGCCATTTCTACTAACTTTCCTAATGATTTTTCCATGTTATGTTATTTGTCTAGGCATGGTAGTTGCAGACGTGAAGGTTCTAGAAACATCAGGCGGTTCCATAGCTTGAGTAGAGGAATATCCACTAACTTGGAAGTTATCAATCATGGGTGGTTATTTTGAATCCCACTACGTGGCTTCATTGTGGAGTGGAAAGCTCATTTATCACATCTATAAATAGAGCACCATTTCATTATTTTTTGGTATGACCGAAAGATATAATTTAGAGTTGAACGGATCATGTGTCATTCACTAGATTCTAGGTTATAGACGGTTCATCAGAATGTTGGGAACATTTATCTCGTCATTGTTCACAACATTCACTGTTTAAATCTAACAATCCGTTCGGCTGAACGTAGAATTGTTAGGTTTTGTTTAGGTCTATTCTTATAGGTCTTGTTTAGATCCTTGTGCGATCTTGTGTAGGTCTTGCGCGGCCTTGAATTTAGGTTTCTTGTGTAAACCTTGTATTTATCTCACTACAAGTTATAGTGAAGTTTTCCTGCTAATGAAGCAGCATAGTCTATACATTTTGTATAGCCTATGAAAATTTTGATATCCCTTTGCAAAAGTGTGCGTTTAAGTCTTCCGTTGTGTAGTGTTGTCTTTTATGTTCTCGACATTTTTAACAACACTTCTCTAAAACATTTTTAATCTCACGCACCAGCACAGTCAAGTGGCATCAGAGCCACAAACTAGACACACTTAGTTTAAGTTCCTGTGTTTGTGTATTTTTGCAATGGAATATCCATTAACTCCCGCACTAAAATCTCCTATCTTAGATGGCTCCAATTATTCATATTGGAAACCAAAGATGAGGATGTATATCAAGTCTCTTGATGAAAGAGCATGGAGGAGTGTACTATACGGTTGGACTCAGCCTCTACATCCAGCCGATGATGATCATGAAGCGTGTGCCAAATGAGAAATCGAATGGTCAAATGATGAGGTAACGGGTGCTAACTACCATTCGAAAGCCCTTAATGTAATATTTACATCAACCGATGTATCTATGTTTAAGATCATTTTGAATTGTGTGTCAGCAAAAGATGCTTGGGACTGTTTGCAAGAACATTGCGAAGGTTCTGAGAGTGTTCGTAGAACTAAGCTTAGAATGTTAGGTACTAAATTTGAAAATCTTAAAATGAAATATGATAAAGATATATCATCGTATAGTGAAAGGATCACTGAGATTTCTAATGAATCACATTCTTTGGGTGAACATATCTCTAATACAAGATTAGTTTATAAAGTTTTTAAGAACCGTACCAAAATGTTTTGATGCAAAAATTTGTGCTATTGAAGAAGCCAAAAACACTGATCTTATAAGTCTTAATGAATTGATTAGTATTTTAAAAACTTATGAGATGAATTTTGAGCAAAGAGATGAAGTTAATTCTGATAAAAAGGTTGTTGCTTTGAAAAATGATGCTTCTAGTTCTAAAATCATTTCTTTTGTTACTGACGTTGATTAGGATGATGAATGTTCTGAAATATGTCCCGACACTTCCGACAACATTTCTTTATTAACCAAGCAGTTCAATTCATTTTTGAAAAATAGAGCTAATAGGTTAAAAGCAAATGTTCAGAATAGGAATCAAGGTACTTCTACTCCTAAAATGTTTGAAAAGAAAGAAAGTTTTGATAGATCAAAACAGTTTAATAGGAGTAATAAACCTAAATTCGATCCCGAGTATAGAAAGAATGTTAGGTGTGATGCATGTACTGGATATGGTCATTATCCTAATGAATGTGCTAACACCTTGCTTAGAAAGAAATTGAATTTTAATGCTACCTTGAGTGATAATTCTGATAATGAACCTGACATAGAGAAAGATAATGAATTTGCTTTCTCTGCTAGAATTCTTTTTTATGATACTAATGATGATTTACTGGACGAATTTGAGTATGATGTTGAAACAAATGTGCCAACATTTGTGACAACATAAAACAAAATCAGTCCAGATGAAAGTTGTATAATGAGTTCTTTTTCAGAGATGAATATTTCAGGTGAAGAACAGGTTAATATTCAACAATTGATCAAAGAGAACGATGACTTAAAGCATTCAGTAGCAAAATTGGAAGTATTGCTTACTAGAAAAGATTTAGAGATATGCAAGCTGAAAGAACAACTAGAAAGCACAACATTAAGCTTCAAAAAGTTTACCAAAAGTGCAGAAAAATTACAAGATGCATTGATAATTTCAAATGTAGGTAAAGAAGGTATTGGGTATGATTCTAACTCTACAAAAATCGTACAAAATGATATTCCTATAAAATTTGTTAAGGCAAGAGATAGTAAATCTGTTACTTCTCATTCAAGAAAATATGTATGTCATTTTTGTCATAAAAAGGGTCATATTCGTCCTTACTGCTTTAAATATAAAGAATCTAAAATGTCTTGTAATATGTTGCCTGGTAAAATACAACATATTGAACAACATGATCATGAAAAGGTCAGTGAGTCTGATATGAAATGTAATGTTGTTTGTACCTCCTTAAAAGCATGCATTCCTGGTCTATGGTATTTTGATAGTGGATGTTCTAGACATATGACTGGTGATATTAAATTTCTTACAAATTATAAAATGCATGATGGTGGAAATGTTACTTATGGAGGTGGTTCAAAAGGAAAAATAATTGGTAAAGGTACTTTGAATGTTCATGGTTTTCCAAAGTTAACCAATGTGTTGCATGTTGATGGTTTACGTGCAAATTTGATTAGTATAAGTCAATTATGTGATGATGATTTGCATGTTAAATTTGATAAAATTCATGCTATGTGCTAAATAATGATAATGAGTGTCTTATGATTGGTAATAGGTCTGTAGACAATTGTTATTTGATTGAATCGAATGAAACGTGCAATAGTGTGAAATTAGATGAAAATACTCTTTGGCATAAAAAACTTGGTCATGCTAATTATAGATGCATTCATGATTTGATTAGACTTGATGCTGTTAAAGGTATCCCTTCTTTAAAGTTAG
Source organism: Prunella vulgaris (assembly GCA_026898435.1). Taxonomy (NCBI): domain Eukaryota; kingdom Viridiplantae; phylum Streptophyta; class Magnoliopsida; order Lamiales; family Lamiaceae; genus Prunella; species Prunella vulgaris. Next base: position 610,128 of record JAPKLY010000050.1, read on the forward strand.
ACAAAACCAAGGTTTGTGAAGCATGTCAAAAGGGTAAGCAAATCAAAGTGTCACATAAAATATTGGCACACTGTTCGACAACACATTGTTTTGAACTGTTACATATGGACTTGATGGGTCCTATGGAAACTGAGAGTATTGGTGGGAAAAAGTATTCTTTTGTTATTGTTGATGATTACTATAGATACACTTGGGTAGAATTTTTAAAAGATAAATCAGAAACTTTTAATGCTTTTAAAATTCTTTATAAAAGAATCAAGACTGTTTTCAATACTAAAGTAAAGAGAATTAGATCTGATCATGGTAGGGAATTTGAAAATGCTTTGTTTACTGAATTTTGTGAAAATAAGGGTATCATGCAAGAGTTTTCTTCACCAAAAACCCCACAACAAAATGGAATTGCGGAAAGAAAGAATAGGACTTTGCAAGAAATGGCTAGGGTTTTGCTTTTATCAAAACATTTATCTAAAAGGTTTTGGGCTGAAGCTTTAAATACTGCTTGTCATATTACTAATAGAGTCTATCTTAGAACTAATTCCAAAATAACTCCATATGAGATCCTTAACAATAAGAAACCAAATGTGAAGTATTTTCATGTTTTTGGTTGTGTTTGCTACATTTTGAATGATAGGGATCAATTGCATAAGTTTGATTCAAAAAGTGATAAAGGGTTATTCTTAGGTTATTCTAGAAATAGTAAAGCCTATAGAATCTATAATTTGAGAACTGCCACTGTGCAAGAATCAGTTAATGTTGTGTTTGATGATGATTCTAGTCTTGCAGGAACAAATTTTGAAGAGGATGTTACTGATCTGGTTGAAATTTCAAAACCTATAGATTCTGACCAAAATAGAAATGTTGCTCAAAATGCGCCAGCATCTGACACAACATCAACTAAAAAGTCAGAACCTATAGAGTATCCAAATATTTTTTATAAAACTCCGTCTTCACGCATACTGAAAAATCATCCATCAAATCAAATCATTGGAGAACAATACTCTGGAATTCAAACAAGAGGGAAGATGAGCGTAAGTAATGTGGTAAGAACCATATGCATGTCTTCTAAATGCAATCTTGTGAACCATGAATGTTACCATTTTTTAGTTGAGCCTAAAAATGTTGTTGAAGCATTAAAAGATGAGAATTGAGTAAATGCCATGCATGAGGAATTAAATCAATTTGAGCGTAATGAAGTATGGACTTTAGTTCCTAGACCCGAAAATGTTAATGTGATTGGAACTAAATGGATATACAAGAATAAAACTGATGAATCTGGCAATATTGTTAGGAATAAGGCTAGATTAGTTGCTCAAGGCTATACTCAAGTTGAGGGAATTGACTTTGATGAAACATTTGCACCCGTAGCTAGAATTGAGTCTATAGGACTATTACTTGCAATTGCATGTTTCATTAATATTAAATTGCATCAAATGGATGTTAAAGCTGCTTTCTTAAATGGCATTTTAAATGAAGAAGCTTATGTTTAACAACCTAAGGATTTGAAAATTCAGATTTTCCTAACCATGTTTTTAAATTGCAAAAGGCTTTATATGGTCTTAAACAAGCTCCTAGAGCTTGGTATGGTAGGTTAACTGATTTTCTTATTCAAATTGGTTTTGTAAGAGGAGAAGGTGATAGAACTTTATTCATCAAGCATGTTAATTCTAAAATTTTGATTGCACAAATATATGTTGATGATATTGTTTTTGGTTCTACATGTGACTATATGTTGAAAGACTTTGTGAATGAAATGACATCAACATTTGAAATGTCCATGGTTGGTGACTTGAATTACTTTCTAGGTCTTCAAATCAAACAACTTAAAGATGGAATTTTCTTTTCACAAAGTAAATATGCAAAGAATTTGGTTAAAAGATTTGGTTTAGAAAGTGCTAAACACATGAAAACTCCTATTGGATCATCTAAAAAATTGTCTAAAGATAATGCTGGCAAAAATGTTGACCCAACATTATATAGATCAATGATAGGAAGTCTTTTATACCTAACGGCTAGTAGACCGGACATTATGTTTAGTGTATGCTTATGTGCAAGATACCAAGCTGATCCAAAAGAGTCACATTTAAATGCCGTCAAAAGGATTATCAAATATGTTGCCGGCACATGTGATCTTGGTATTTGGTATAGCAAAGATACGAACAATTCCTTGCTAGGTTATAGTGATGTTGATTGGGCAGGTGATAGTGATGATAGAAAGAGCACGAGTGGAGGTTGTTTCTTCATGGGAAACAACTTAATCTCTTGGCATAGCAAGAAGCAAAATTGTGTTTCTCTATCTACTGCCGAGTCAGAATATATTGCAACAGGGAGTTGTTGTACTCAATTACTTTGGTTAAGGAAAATGTTTGATGATTATGGTTTAAATTGTGAAATGCTCACTGTTATGTGTGATAACACTAGTGCAATTAATATCTAAAAAAATCCTGTGCAACATTCATTAACTAAGCATATTAGTAAAAGGCATCATTTTATTCGAGATCTTGTAGAGAAAGATATTGTGAAGTTAGAATATATTTCTACTGAAAAACAACTTGCGGACATTTTTACAAAAGCCCTTGATGACCAAAGATTTTCTTCTCTTAAAAAATTTCTTGTTCTATGCACTATTGATTAAATTTATGACGAGTGTTGTAACAAATGGTGACAGCATTTGTGATAACATTTATTAGTTCTCATAATTTTGACTAAGTATTTTTTATATTTCAGTTACTTTATAACTTGATTAGATGTGTTATTATTTTCGTACTTACATGTTGGAACATTTGAAAGTCCTGGACTTACATCTCTTAAATGCCGTTAAAAATATACACTAAAAGATGCTAAATCACTGAGTAAATATGGGACACGGAGCTCGTGACTACGATGATCTCTTTCAAAAGGTGATGAAAACTGCATCAATTTGTTCATAATCCATTGAGTAACTATGGGACACGGAGTTCGCTACTACGATGCTCTCTTTTGAAAAGATGGATCAATATGAACTAAAATAGTGTTTTATAAAAAAATTGGGGCAACAAATGAAGCAAATTCATGTAAAATCCGTGTTGAGATGTGTGTGTGCCGACATATTTGACAACATCTGCTAGGGCACGAAAATTTGACTAAGTCTAAGATAGTTATTTATTTTCTGAAATTTATTTTTATTAAGTCTTAATTATGTGAATTAATTCTCTGAATTTATTTAATTAATTATGTGCAGTAATGGGTATTTATTTAATTTTATTTCCAAATCAACCCACTTCCTTATTTTTCGAAATGATGGGCAGTGTTTAACACCACCACATCACAATTATGGGTAGTGCTCTTCAAGCAGAAAAATTTTGAAAATAACTTCCAATTCATAACTCTATAAATTAGATCTCATTTTGCTTATCATTTTTGCCTTATATCAATTATTACCTAAGTTAATTCATTTGTTTGCTTTAGATTGGAAAAGGTATTATTTGTTCACTTGTGTAGTATCACTTCATCTCCTTCCTTTCATTTAAGTTTATATTTAATATTTGATTATTTTAATATTTTATTTTCTTTTCTCTGATTTGATTAGATGTGCGACTGAAAGCCCTGCAACTTCGCAATCATCCCATTCGAATTCTTCATCCCAACACAAACTCACTGAAACTTCTTGCTTCAATGGCGACTTCACCAAAAACCCAGAATATCGTTGGAAATGCCCAGGCATCGGCACCAACATCGCCGTCGATTACCATCGGCTCGATGGAAGTTTCGATTCCTGCTGCCCCTCAAACTTTTACCTTCACAAATCCTTTCTCCATCCAAGCCGAAATGGCTCCTTTCTCTTCCATAATGCCTACTGTTCCTGAAACCTCAAAACCCACACCACAGGAGCTGGAAATATATCCGATTGAAATTAAACTTCTAGCGGATGCGACGATGGACGATATGGTAACTGCTACAATCAGCTTTGCCTTCAAACGACTACCCCTGTAATCGTTGTGGGGGAGAGTGTGATTGACTTGGAACCGGTGAGAAGAATGGTGTATCCAAAAGACTATGTCAATGAACGAGCATCAGAGGGTGAAACTGACTCGGAAAATGGTTCCGGCGACTCTAAACGCTCCAGCGAATCTCTGCACCTGGGAGAGCGGCTCCAAAAAGTTTGTAGTCGTGGGCGTGGAAAGAATGCAGCTCTTGGTGGTAAACGGAGGATTTCCTACAGAACAATGGGAAAGAAGGTGAGCTATTCTGAAAAGAGGAGAAAGGTACTGGAAGATGGGATTGCTTCTAATCCTATCAAGGTATTTGGCGAGAATGAGGATAAAGAAGCCTCCCCTGCTCCAACTGGAAACAAGGAAAGCTCGGAGGAAACTGATTCCAGCATGAACATTCCGTTGAATCAGTACATTGCTCAGAGAAAATCATCAAGTAAAGAGAAAGGGAAAGAAAAGGCAGTCCTGCATGATGTTCCCGTGAATGCTGCTGAAGATGTTGCCTCTCCGATGGCAACATCAGAACCTGAACAATCAGAAGATGATGAGCAACATTCTGAACAACACTCAGATCCATCTTATCAAGCTGAGGAAGGTTAGGTACATTCTAACTCTGAAAATGATGATGATGCTGTGTCTGAAGAGGATTTGGATTATCATGCTGTTGATAGCAAAAGGTTTAAAGAAATTAGGTCTAGGCTATTGATTACTGAAAAATTGATCAAGGTTTCTGATTTTGAAAAACTTGGGATTGTCAGATATTGGAGGAAAGAATGTTGTTATACTCTGTGACTTGTGCTAAACCATACTTTGTTGAATGGGTTTATGAGTTTTATGCTAATTTGCATGCACATACTGGAAGGGAAAACTCTAAATTCTATGGAACTACTTGGTTTAGAAATGTGAAAATTATGATGAATTCAAGGGTAATTAATAGTGTTCTGAAATCTGAAAAATTGTGTTGAACCTGTGATTGAGGATATGGATGGTGTGATTTCTGTGCTGACTGGTGGTTTAGTTTCTACTTGGGTGAATAGACTTAGTGCTTCAAAGTTGACAAGTATGTTCTCTATACTGCATAAGTTGGTTGTTTACAATTGGCTGCCTTCAACAAATACTACAATTTTGACAAAGGAGCAGGTCGTCCTTTTGTACAAAATTCACATTAAACAGTTTGATCTGGGGCAGACAATATTCAGGAATATGCTGAGCTATACTGGTCCTATCTCTGGGAAAGGGTTGCTTCCCTATCCATGTTTGATCTCCTTATTGCTAGAGGATAAGGATTTTGTTAGGCCAGCAGATGAAACAATCAGCAGCTTTCAAGCAAGCTTCAGAATTGCTCACACCTTACTCTGTGGACCAAGGGTTATTGATGTTCCTCTGCCCGGTGCAAATCCTGCCAACACTGATCAAAACCAACCCTCTGCCTCACATGCTGCTGAAGATGTTGGCAACATTAATGCCAACATGTCACCTGGAGGATCCATCCTTTCTGTCCAACTAACTCCCTCTTATATTCTTGATCAAATCTCTTCTTTGCATACTACTATTAATAATTTTCTGGCAAATGTGGAGGATTTGAAGATAAGAAAAACATTTTGGGAGAGGCTCCTTTCCACTCCAACAGGGGGAGTAGCTCCTGATGTTGATACAACAAATGCTGGGGGAGTGCATTTCATGGAAGTTGATGTTGATCCAGAAGAACCAGGAAATGCAGATGTTGCTGAAAATGTTGTTCGAGATGATGCCAACATTCTAAGGCAGACTGTTGATGAGGTGGTTACTAATGAGGTTGGGGTCTCACAGTCTATTCCTGATGATGTTCTGAATCCAGATGCTGATGTTCAGAGTTAATCTTGGTTGGTGATGATGTTCGAAGTATGGGGGAGCTTATAATGTTCAATCCTTTCTCTCCTTTACTTCATGTCTTGGAAAATGAACTCTGTTTTTACTTAAGACTCTGTTTTTAATTTATAAGTTGTAATAATTGATAGCCTAAAAACAGTTCTTTTCTTAGGCTATTCTGATTTCGATTTTTTGCTAGGTCTAAAACATTGTTTGTATGCTTTATGAACCTTCTCTCTTAATCGTTTATTTTATCCTCTGATTTGTTTTGGTTTATGGTTATCCATTTGGTTTATAAGCACCTTGTGTTGTGCTTTATGTCCAGAAAAGTTGTTTTGGTTTATAGTTATCCTTTTGGTCTATAAGCACCTTATGTTGTGCTTTATGTCCAGAAAACTTGTTTTGGTTGATAGTTAACCTTTTGGTCCATAAGCACCTTATGTTGTGCTTTATGTCCACAAAACTATCTTTTTACTTGCTTTTATTTTATTTGGTTCGTATAAAAATTTTCATCACTTCTTTTGATGAAAATTTTATCATTTCATCTACATAACACTGATCTACTCTAATCAAATTTATTTGATTGTGATCAACATCAGTGTGTTGTAGTAGAAAGGTCAAATTGGGGGAGATTGTTGATGTTGACGAAAAATGTTAGGCAATGTATTGCCATCATTTTAGATAACATCAGAATTCACCCTTTCTACTAACTTTCCTAATGATTTTTCCATGTTATGTTATTTGTCTAGGCATGGCAGTTGAAGACGTGAAGGTTCCAGAAGGTTCCAGAAACGTCAGGCGGTTCCATAGCTTGAGTAGAGGAATATCCACTAACTTGGAAGTTATCAATCATGGGTGGTTATTTTTAAGCCCACTACTTGGCTTCATTGTGGAGTGGAGAGCTCAATTATCACGTCTATAAATAGAGCACCATTTCATTATTTTTTGGTATGACCGAAAGATATAATTTAGAGTTGAACGGATCATGTGTCATTCACTAGATTCTAGGTTATAGACGGTTCATCAGAATGTTGGGAACATTTGTCTCGGCATTGTTCACAACATTCACTGTTTAAATCTAACAATCCGTTCGGCTGAACGTAGACGTGTTAGGTTTTGTTTAGGTCTATTCTTATAGGTCTTGTTTAGATCCTTGTGCGATCTTGTGTAGGTCTTGTACGGCCTTGAATTTAGGTTTCTTGTGTAAACCTTGTATTTATCTCACTACAAGTTATAGTGAAGTTTTCCTGCTAATGAAGCAGCATAGTCTATACATTTTGTATAGCCTATGAAAATTTTGATATCCCTTTGCAAAAGTGTGCGTTTAAGTCTTCCACTGTGTAGTGTTGTCTTTTATGTTCTCGACATTTTTAACAACACTTCTCTAAAACATTTTTAATCTCACGCACCAGCACAGTCAGATACTTTTCACTCGAACTTTGCAAGGATATTCAGAAGGCTAATTCAAGAATGTGGTATTGTTTGCCCAAAAGGTGTCCACATGCAAGTGTACGTGATCGCTATATCGTCATGGCAAGTTGACCAAGTTTAATATTTATCGAACACAGGGAGATGGGGATTTGTAAGGAAAATAGTTGTTTCAATTGGAAAGCAAACAAAGCAATAAAGGGGAAAGGTATCTAATGTCTACTAATGCGTCAAAAGAGTAAACTACCTATCACCTTGGGTTGCAAAGTGAGCAAATGTTAGAGATATGTGCTAGTGTACTATCCTATGTTTCACATGGTGATGTATCCCTTAATCATGCAATGAGGTATTGTACAATCAATTGGCTAGCCACTCTAGCATGCAAAAGGTCTCCCTAGGTACACATTAGATCCTCTAATTGTTCTTCCAATTCACTAAGGGTAATTCTCACTATCTTAGGAATTTAATCAAACACTTAGCATGCATTGGCCTAATAACAAGAAGATTTAGGAAAATAGCCCTACTCTCGTATGAGACTAACTCTCTAATGGCCCTTATGATAAACTACACATGCAAAGCTTTCATACAATCCATCAATGTAGAGAATTGAACATACAACATCTCATGGCATTCATAAGATCAACATGATCACCACATTACTCCATAGGAATCATACACCAACACATAAAGGAATTAGCCCATGGCTAATTTGGTAAACATAAGAACAATTGAGCTAGAAACAATCATCATCATACAAGAATTGTAAAGAAATGTAGAGAGATTACCTATTACAATGAAAATTGGAAAGATACAAATTACCTCTAAAATGCTATCTAACAATCCAGCAAGGGAAAATGAAATTTAATCGGTGAGAATGTAGCCCTAGTCGAGACGAGAATGCAGGAATAAACGGATCGACGATCAAAGTGGAAGATCAAAAGTTATCGACAAAATCGTAAGAAGAAATCTTAAGAACCCAACTAGTAACGACCTCTCTCTCTCTCTCTCTCTCTAATCTAATCTAAGAACTTGAATTATGACTTGATTCTAAACTAGATGCCTTGAATTATAGTGTCCACAATGTTTAGTCCAAAATGCCTTTCATTAAACGCGCGAAAAGATGAAATAGCCCTCGAAACTGGGCCTGTCCGGGGCATCACACGAATGCACCATAGTGGCCACACGAATCGATTTGTGTGGTCTACTCGTGTGGTCCTCCAATGCCCGAACCAGAGATGTGGCGCATGAATCTGGGCTAGTGGTCGCACGAGCCAGGCTTGGTTGCGCACGAGCCCAGCTTAGCCTCGGCCGATCGATCCTCGACTTCCTCGTTTTCTTAATATCTTGAGTTCTAAAGCTCCTATTGACTCGATTCTTTTTCCGTTGCGACCCTCTCTTAGAACTCTTCGACATGGTATATAATTTGCTTCCCTTGGATCAACTCACAATTTCTGAACTTTTACGAACTTGCTCGTCTCTTGCCAATTTTGCTCGTTTCACTACAAAACACAACTTTCTAGCCAAAAAGGGTTAAATGCACAAAGTATAGCATTTTAGGGTCAAATATGAACATAAGAACATCAAAACCATGTAGAAAATGATGCAAAAACATGCAATTATAACCCTAATCACACCCCCAAATTAGATTGTTGCTCGGCCTCGAGCAACGAAGCGATAAGATAGTGGAATAATTGTATGTATGAAGCATCAAACACAAGATCAATGCCATAGAATCATCACTCGATGTCTAGCTGTTGGTCCCGAAATGAGTATAAATCAGTGTATGGGGGGAATACACTGATGTCAGATTTTCCCAAAATCTGAGGAAAATGCTCTTTCAAAACCTAGTCAGGAAAATCCTGATGTGTTCTATAAACTGACGGTCCTCTAGGGAAGCAGGGGCGGGTCAGTGTTGAACCAGATAGGCTAGGTTAGAGTTGTGCTCTCAGAAGCTCAGTATAGATAACCCACCTACTGACAGCTCGGACGCAATTCAGTTGGATAGCTATCTCAGTAAGCTCAGTTTAGTGCGGAATGTGAGCCCTTAAGTGTTTACTCGTTTTAGTTCTTAAAACTTTATCAGTTTGCTTAGTGGAAACGTGGTTAAGGCTGGTGCACAGTATACTGATCAGGATGAAAAGTCAGTCCTGATGGTTTTTCAGAAACAATGCAAGGATGCTCAGTTTAGTATGTATGACATTTACGATCCTGAACAAATAGTAAATCAGCACGCAAGGGTCTTTTTAACGTGGTTTGGAGATAACCAACTCCTACGTCCACGACCTGATTGAACAGGAAGCTATCCTCAAAACCCAGAGGATAGGTACATGGATTTTACATGTCAAGGGACACGAGTAGCCAACTTCCTCTCTAAGGAACTGACCCCTGGGTGGTTTTACAAGTCCCAGTCCTTACAAACAAACCCACCAACTCACAAACTGCGGGGTTTGGTTTTACACGTTTTCCAACTATTTTGTATTGATCCCTCTAACAAATCAAGGCTAAGGATGGGATCAATACTCTAAGCAAATAATACAGAGGAGATTCCTACTACAACACTAGGGAAATTTAAGTTTCAGAGTGTTGTTTCAAATCAACTTTGAGTGCTTGGAATCTTGAGAGTTTCTCTTGGAAATTTCCCCTTAGCCTTGAATGGGTGCAAGACTCTCTGTATTTATAGGGAGGTTTGAAATAGATCTGTTGGAATTGATCCGCTTCAAACCTTCTTATTTAGGGTAGGTGCAGAAGTTGGGTGTCCTTGTCTAACATGGACCATACCTAGTATGGTAAAGTTTCTGATCCGCCGCCTGCACCTCTGAGAAGCATTAAAAGCGTTTCAGTCTCCGTACATACTGTCGCCTTTTAACTGGTTGTTAGTCCAACGACTAGTTTGTCAGCATTGACTTTACTGAACCTCGTACATTTATAACACTGTGTTTCTCATTCTTTACTCAGCATAAGTGTTTGTCTTATGTTGGAGACTCTGACATTCTTTCTGCTTCATCAGACTTCCATTCGCACGTGTAACCTTTGGGTCTCAGGACTTATAAGTATCAGATTAACTGAAACTAGGCCCAAGTCAGGACTTATGAATATCAGAACGACATTCAGCCTGATCAAGGTTACTTGTGCCCTCACTGATAGAGACTTCCCTGAGCATGCTTAGTTTACTCAGTTCCATCAGGATCAGTGGTCTTCCTCAGGATGGCTCTACGCAGCTTCAGGACTCTTCCTAGGTTTTTCAGGTTTCAGCTTTAGGTTGATCAGCTTCAGTGTGATCAAACCTTCAGGGTTGGACTGGCTTCTGACTTCTGAGACATCTCTCCATCAGTCTACAGTCTTCAACACGTTCCCCCTGAACTGAATACCTGTGAATAGAAGAATCTATTCTATCCTATCCATCCTGAACTATCATCCTGACCAACTATACTTAGACAAATTCATCAAGGGTTTTTGGGATCTAATCAAAACACTCCTGATTGTCCCAATAATTTCCCCCTTTTTGATGATGCCAAAACCCTTAGAAAAATCCTACCATCTAAACAATTAACTGATATCAATCAGTATTCAGTTCAGGAACCTATATCAGGTCCTTAGTTCTATAAGATGGAATCAGAAAAAGGGTTAGTACAGTTCTTGATAAAGAGCAAAAAAATAAATCAGGAGTCAACGAGATGTTGTCTCAGGAATATAAAATAGTTTCATTGATAAATATTCTAAGTACAGAGTATCCTGAAACTATTACAAAAATAATATCCTGAGACACTAATCCTGATCTATCTTCTTCAGTCTTCATCATCCCACCTGGCCAAAGAGATCCCATACTTCTTCAGGACTCTCAACTTGACAGCATGGTACTGATCAGCATTCTTCAGAGCTCCAGTTCTTGATGCAATCATAGCAATCTCTTTTCTGATTAGTTCTGTGTTCAGGTGGTTGTTGATGCCGAGGGTTGGAGGTGGGTAAGTGATGTGCTCAGGTGCCCTGATCTGAACTCCTGCTCTGTCAGCATGATGGACAATGTTTCCCCAGAGTTCGTTATGATGCAGGTACATCCACTCAGCAAATATGGTGTTCTTGTCTTTGCCTTCAGATGTTTTCAGCCAGTTCCCGATGACATAGTACTGATCGACAAACTCCTTCTTGATTGGAACCCAAGTCTCGTTCATGTCAGGAGGAAAAAAATTGTCGACGTACTCATATACAAATGGACCAGCATCCTGAGCACTTATCACCTTTTTCTTAGTCACAGCAACTGGCTTCTTTTTCTTGGCATCGGGGTCAGGCTTCTTGGGATCAGTCTTCTCCTTCAGTACTGCCATCTGACCCTTCAGCTTCTCAATCTGAGTAGCATGACTCTTGACCTGCATTACGGTCTCCAGAGTTAGTTGCTTTGACTTCTTCTTTCCCTCAACAATGGGATCAACAGGGTAAAGTTGCTCCTCACACTCCTCCATCAGCTCATCAGTGGAAATATCAGCTTTTCTCTTCTGAGCAGTAGACTTAGGATTTTTCAGAGCGGCTTTCTTCCCTTCCCCCTTTTTGGCAGCATCAAAAGGGTCCTTGTCCTCCTCGACCTGTCTCTGGATATCTTTAATCAGGAACCCTTGAGATGCCTGCTGATCAGCCACAACCTTCAGCTCCTTCGCAACCTGAGCATTAGCCTCAGCTCTCAATAGGCTTTTCGTCAGATGACTGTCAAACTCCTTCCGCATTACACCAAGTTCCTCCTTCCTTGCAATATTCTCAGTCAGCATCGTGTTTAGAGACTTGTGCAATGCGTAATTAGAAGCTCGTTGACCCTCCCTCCATCTGGTCATCAGATCATCATCCTCCTTGACTGCTTCCTCCCTGGCTACTGTCCTGACCTTGGCCTCCTGCCCTTCAAGTGCTTCAGCGATCAATGCCTTAATCCTATCATCTAGGCCACTGAAGGAATTATCGATCATGCCCTGCACTTGGTCAGTAGTAACTCCAGCGGACTGACGTTGCTCAAGGCTCAGGAATTGTTTTCCTGAATCCGTCTTTGCCTTGTTCAACGCGGCAGTGAGAGCTTTGATTTTTGCTCGCTGACGCTCAAGCTTGCCCAGAATTGTCCTCCCCATCACTGACACTCCCACTGAGATGGTTCGGATCTTCTTCTTTGCGGACTTAGCCTTGGTGGCAACCTTCTTCGGGACCTCTCCTGAAGCCTCAGCAGTCCCGGTCCCTGGGAGTGCATCATCGACCGGTGCACCTTCTCCCAAGGTCACACCTTCAGTGGGGACCAGGGCAAGGTCCTGAGATTTAGCATTTGGGTCATTTGCCCTAACCACCCTGATGAAGTCTCCTTTGTTCACGACTTGGGCATAGGAACGAAGCCCAAATCGATTTAGAATAATCTGCTCCTGATCCCGGAGTGCCTCTTCACCAATCGCCTTTATCAAGGCTGCAACTTCAGGCACATAAGCCTTCCTCATCATTATCAGCACCCTCAACCTGATAACCTCCTCACCATAAGACTCCTCCAAATCAGGAAAGTTCTGCTGAATGAATCTGATCGCCTGACACCTGGCATCCATCTCCAATGGAGTTGTCTTAGGTGGGGAAGACTCCTCCTGAATTTCTTCCTCAGCTTCGTCCTGTTGATCAGACTTGGACTCAGCGTCATCGGAGACAGTCCACTTCCTGCCTCTGTTGTCCTCCACATTTTCATCCTGGAGCTCCTCCTCCTGAGTCTCCAATCCCTTCCCTTCCTTTCCTTCTTCATCCTCTCCTCCATCAGAACTACCACGCCCCTCCTGGGCAACCATTTCCTCAGCACCTTCTTGCTCCCCCTGAGCCTCCTCTTCACCTATTGTATGGACCACGTCCATCACAACAGCATCGGGATCCACAGTCACCCTGAGCTCTTCTTCAGCAGCTGGTTCCCCCTAGCTCTGAGTCACCTCCTCCTGAGGCGTCTTCTCAATGCCTGAAGCGGATGTTGGTTCAGTAGATGGAGGATCCACTGGTGCTACTGAAGTCAGTGGGATAGCAGCAGTGGTGATACGAGCAGACCTAAGTTCTCGCTGGTCAGACTCGGTGTCAGAAGGCTCGTCCCTGAGCAAAGATGCCTTCCCAGTCGGCTCAGAGATGACGATCCCCTTCACTTTCACCTTTGTAGGGGCTTTCTTCACTTGCTCCTCCTGAGCCTTCGAACTCGCTGCTGTTCCCTTGCCTCTTGATACCTTTTTGATCTCGGTATCGAGCATCCTCTTCACTGTCTCAGCTGACTTCTGAAACAGGATGTGCTTGTCCTTGAAAGGTTCACACCCTTCCTGATCAACATCTCTAAGCAGGTCCTGGAGCAGCACTGACATCCTCGAGTCAAAATGAGGATTCTTTTCTAGCACTATCCGGTCACCATCCATCCTGACCTTCTTGGATTCAGCCACTAACTTCTGAATGAAGAACTCCTCCCAGTCAATTTTGGCGTTGTCAACTATGGCAGCCAAAACCCTGATCTTGGGCTGACTGATTTGCTCCATGCCTCCCATGAAGCCCATGATACTTTGGACAACAACTTCGAACAAAAGCTTGTAGGCAGGCTTCAAGAGTTTTTTGTTCATCGTGCTGAAAATCTCCTGAGGGGTGATCAGGAACTCATTCATACAAGACTGTTCCTCCCCATCTTTGTATGACACTGGATCGCTCAACTGCTCGTCGTCAGTGGAATGGGGCAGTTTATATATCTTCCTGATCAAATCCCTGAGATTGATCCTCTCAGTGAAGTGCTGGACAACCTTTTTGCCATTCTTCTCCACTGAGCGCCTAAGTGGAATCACTAATTCCCACTCATCGTCCTCGTTCATCTTCAGGTTGGTATAGAAAGCAATAATCTGATCAGGGCAAACACGAGCTGGCTTCTTCGAGACAAAATTTATGAGCCCAGTATTATTTAAGGCTCCATAAATCTGTCCAAGCTCTTTAATGGTGGCACGATGTGTGAAATCAAACAACCATTCATAGGAAACTCTGGATTCCACCTCAGAAATGGCCTTGTGGAATCTCTTCGTGTCTTCAATGGATTGAGCAGCAGATGAAGCCATGGGTGTGAGTAGGAGAGAGAAAAGGTTGCAAGAGATATAGGTTAAAAAAATATGAGTGTGTAAATTATGAAATGTGCACAATACTTCCTTTTATACCCAAAGATTCAGTTCTAATGAACGGTTTTGATGGAAAGCCTTTTGGAATTCAACGGAGTAGATGAAGGGGTATATCCGGAATAAAACTTTACCAAATTCAATTTTCAAAGCCAATAATTCAAACTTTATGGAAAACTGTTCCCGCCCACATTTGCATTTAATGCGTGTCAGAGGAATGTTTGAAATAAATACGCATTTTGCATCTAATAAAAACTGAATAATAAATGAATGGTTGGGATGCATTTTAAAATCCTGTGATTGATGTGGTGTCAGACATGATCAGAGATGATGCAACAAGTCATGATTAAAGCAAAGGTTCAATAATACATACCAGTCAATCAGATATAGAAACCTGACTGATACCTCTGAGACCTATCAGGATGACAAGCCCTGAGATCTGTTTCCTGAGCCTAACTCTATTCTGATCCTGATGATCCAAATCTGATATATGTTCCCCCTGAAAGCTATCCATCTCTGCAACCTGATCCTAAGTTAGTCATCCCTCCTGACCTCCTTGTTCAATCCTGAACTGAGGTTCACACTGAACCATCTAATCCTGGGTCAAGAAGTCCTAACTCTACTGACAACTCAAGCAAAGCCTTAGTTAGGATGTTAGCTCTCTGCTTGTCAGTAGGGATCCTCTCCATCCTGATGTCCTTCTTCTCCACATGATCTCTGATAAAGTGATGCCTGATATCTACATGCTTACACCTTGTGTGGAAGACTGGGTTTTGGGATATGGCTATGGCACTATTGTTGTCACAATAAATTGGGACATCATTGGCCTCTAATTGGTAGTCTCTCAGTTGTTGCTTCAGCCAAAGGATCTGGGAACAACAACTGCCTGCCGCCATATACTCAGCCTCAGTAGTAGATGTTGCAACACTTGTTTGTTTCTTTGAAAACCAAGAGATCAGTTTGCTCCCTAGAAACTGACATGCGCCTGTGGTTGATTTCCTATCAATCCGACAGCCTCCATAATCAGCATCAGAATACCCTGTCAGTTCTAGGTTGTCATCTGAGGGATACCAAAGTCCTAAATTGACAGTACCTCTAAGGTATTTCAGTATCTTTTTGGCACTCTCAAGATGACTCTTCTTCGGATCAGACTGATACCTTTCACAAACTTCGACTGCATAAGAGATGTCAGGACGACTAGCAGTCAGGTACAACAAAGATCCAATCAGTGCCCTATATTCAGTCTGATTCACTGAGGTCCCCTCCTTGTCAGGATCCAGCTTCTCATTTGTGTTCATGGGAGTACGTGAGACTTTGCTGGACTGAATTCCAAACTTCTGAATCAAGTCCCTGTCATACTTGGACTGATTTATGAAGATTTCAAAGTCAGTTTGCCTGACCTGGAGACCTAGAAAGAAGTTCATCTCTCCCATCATTGACATCTCAAATTTTTCGGTCATCGACTTGGAGAATTTCTCACAAAGCTTCAGGTTGGAAGATCCAAATATTATGTCATCCACATAAATCTGAACCAAGAGAATGTCCTCCCCTTCGGTAATCCTGAAGAGGGTCCTGTCCACTGATCCTTTTACAAATCTGTGGTCTATCAGGAACTGGGAGAGTGTATCATACCAAGATCTGGGAGCTTGTTTCAGGCCATAAAGAGCTTTCTTCAGGTGATAGACTTTGTCTCCAACTTCGAACCCTGGAGGTTGTTCCACATAAACCTCCTCGTTCAGTACACCATTTAGAAAGGCACTCTTCACATCCATTTGATACACTTTGAACTTCTTGAATGTTGCATATGCCAGAAACAACCTGATTGCTTCCAACCTCACAACTAGGGCAAAGGTCTCATCATAGTCGATCCCTTCGGCTTGAGAGTAACCCTTGGCCACCAATCTGTCCTTGTTCCTAACAACAACATTCTTCTCATCCCTCTTGTTCTTGAAGACCCACTTGGTGCCAATAACATGTTGACGCCTAGGTCTTTCAACTAACTCCCAAACCTGATTCCTCTCAAACTGATTGAGCTCATCCTGCATGGCTAGGATCCAGTTTGGGTCAGCAAGAGCTTCTTCAATATTATTGGGCTCCTGATCACTCAGGAAGCAACAGAACAAAGCGCTCTCACCAAAGGACAACCTCGTCCTGACCCCTTCATTAACATCACCAATGATGTCAGCCAATGAGTGATCATCTAGCCACCACCTCCTGCTGACGGCTGCACTGGGAGCTGCTGACGTTTCTTCTCCTGAACCTGAAATGTTAGTTTCAGCAATAATAGGCAAAGAACCGGAACGAACAAGAACAGGGGACACTGAGCCATTCCCAGAGGGTTGTCCAATAACAGGGACATTGGTTCCCCCTACTGAGTTGGACTCAGTAATTGTCCCAAGTGCAGAAACATCATCACCGACAGTACGTACCTCAGGTTGAGTCTGTCCCTCCATCTGAGACTCAACATTCTTCGAGGCTGGGGCTTGCTGAGGGTTGGCCTGAGTTCCATCCTGATCTTCATCATCATCATCATCCCATCCCTTGGGAGCACTGACTAGTTTGATCTTGAATTCAGGATTCTTCAGGCTCAGTCTCGTCACCCTCTTGGTAACCCCTAAGTGTCAAGACTTGGAACCTGTTTTCTACGCAGTGATGCAGTCTCATCAAACACAACATGAGGTGTTTCCTCCACACAAAGAGTCCGACAGTTATACACCCTGAAAGCTTTACTGACTGAGTATCCTAAGAACACTCCCTCATCAGATTTGCTATCAAAGGCTTTCAGCTGGTCTTTCCCATTGTTCAGGATGAAACACTTACACCCAAAGATATGGAAATAGGAGATACGAGGCTTCCTTTTGTTCCAAGTCTCATATGGTGTCTGAGCGTGTAGTTTGTTCAGCATAGATCTGTTCTGAGTGTAGCAAGCAGTGTTGATTGCTTCAGCCCAGTACTTCTTGGGCAGTCCTGACTCAGCCAACATGGTCCTGGCAGCTTCCTTCAGGGTCCGATTCCTTCTTTCAGCTACCCCATTCTGCTGAGGGGTCCTGGTTGCAGAAGTCTCATGAGCAATACCGTGGTTAGTACAAAAGTCAGTTATAATAGAGTTTATAAACTCTGTTCCTCGATCTGATCGGATCCTAACTATGCTCTGGAAGCTTGACCTGAGTCTCCTTTTTGTTCAGCAAGAAAATAACCCATGTGTACCTGGAATAATCATCAACAACAACAAGGGTATATTTCCTACAATTCATGCTGACAGGAGTAATCGGACCAAAGAGATCCATGTGCAGGAGCTGAAGCACTTTGTCAGTTGAGAAGGCTTATTTCTCCTTGAATGAAGCTTTGGTTTGCTTGCCTTCCTGACATGCTCCGCACACGTGGTCTTTGCTAAAAACTTCATTAGGTAGACCCTCTACAAGAGAAAGTCGAGAGATTTTGTTAATAATCTTGAAGTTTAAGTGACTCAGGCGTTTATGCCAGAGACAACTGAGCTCAGATGAGCTCTTAGGGACCAAACAAGTTTCAGGAGAGCTGCACTTGAAGTCAGCAAAATATACGTTGCCTCTCCTGACCCCTGTAATCAGAACTTGCAGTGTAGATTTGTCCTTCACCAGACACATGTTAGATTAAAATTCTACACTATATCCTCGGTCACAGAACTGA
Source organism: Prunella vulgaris (assembly GCA_026898435.1). NCBI lineage: Eukaryota > Viridiplantae > Streptophyta > Magnoliopsida > Lamiales > Lamiaceae > Prunella > Prunella vulgaris. Next base: position 628,162 of record JAPKLY010000050.1, read on the forward strand.
CTGACCGAGAGCAAGTTATGTCTCAGTCCCTCAACATAAGATACATTTAGCACACGGACAGAGTCAATAACAAGGGTTCTGAATTCTCTGGTGAAACCCTTAGAGTTATCACCAAAGGTTACCTGCGGGTCATCCTGAGCTTTATAGTCCTGAAGGAGATCACGAGAGCCGGTCATGTGCCTGGAACACCCTGAGTCCAAGTACCAATCCAGCTTCTGATCCTCTCTCCTCTTCTTGCAGCCCGCAGCGACCTGAAAAGAATCAGGCCTCAGGTACCCATCTCGTATTGGGTCCTACAGTGTCAGCCATACCCTTCGGGATCCAGATTTGTTTGACAACTCTGATAGCATCAGAGGTGTAAACCTGTCTCCCTGAAACATCAACATACACCGTTCTCTTCTTCCTTTGTGCCTGGGAAGTTGATGGTGTATGGGTGTCAACCTGAGTCTCATGAGCCCTGGATTGATTCCTGGGGGCGGGTCTCCAGTTCCTCCTTAGCCTGGGTGCATTGGGCTGACGTCTGTCCTGGGAAGGAGTAGCTCGAGCCTGACCTCTAAGCACTTGAGGTCTGGCTTGAATGTTTCCAGAGTCAGGTCACTGTTGCCTTTCAGGGGCCATTTGGTTTGTCCTTCTCCCGTAAGGATGGGAACGCACCTGATGGGCCCTATGCCCTGCCTGAGGTGTCCGGACCTCAGTAGTCCTTGGCCTTGCCTGAGGCCTCCCCTGACCAGAATTCCTCCTACCCTGAGTATTTCTAGGCTGAACCTGAGAAGTACTTGGGGCAGAATTCCTTCCAGCCTGGGGGTTCCTAGGCTGAGCTCTGGAGTTCCCTTGGTCTGTCTTCCTTGACTCAGGATGAGGAGCCTTGGTCTTTCCCTTCGGTTTTGGCCTTGGTTCCTCAGTCCTTTGCCTGACAGGTTCAGCAAGCATTTTCTCCTTCCCTTTGCCTTTATCCTGACGATCAACACTTGGGCTCTTGTCGTCAGTTTGGGCAGGGACAAACTTCTTCTGAGAGTTGCTCCCTGAAGTACCTCTCCTTTTCTTGCCCTTTGGGTCTTTTGAGGCATCATAGCCTAACCCAGCTTTAGCACCATCGGTCAGCTGAGAGAAACTTGTTAACTCATCAACCACTTGGGAATATGTGTGTAACTTCTTCAGCTTATCCTAAAAGTGCCCATTCTTTTCTTTCAGGGCCTCAATCTTAGTGGTGTATTGAAGCACCAGGTTCTGATGAGCATTCTCTTTTGAGATCAGCTCAAGATCCCAAGCAGTTTGCTCAGCCAAAAGGCGAGCCTGCCACTCAGTTTCGAAAATCTCTATTAGAGCAATTCGCTCAATCATCAGTTGTTCCTGAGCGAGGAACAGATCAGTATCACGAGTCTCAATCAGAGAGTTGATTACACCTTTAAGCCTTTCAACCTCCAGTGGAGTTCCATCATGCTTATTCCGAGCATGAAACAACTCTTCCTGAAGATTTACTAATCTGAGGGCTTCCTCAGTATCTCTCAATTTCAGAGACTCAGTTAACCGATCATTCTCCCCACTTAGTTGTGCATTCACATCCACTATGTGAGTATGAGTCTCCTGCAGCCTTGAGAAGTCAACCATCAATTGCTCTAGAGCGAGCTGAAGGTCGAGTTCTCCTGCTGAGTCTGAGCTCAGCTCAGGTGCGTGATCAGGAGAAGAGGCAGAAGAACTGTCATGCCCCAATTTTCATAAAAGTGAAGCAAGCGGAAGTCTATTATTATTTTTTTGTTAAACATTTTTAAAGCCTTTTTAGAGCGTGACTAAAAATCTAACTCCGAAATAAAAGTTCTCTTTAAAAAGTTTTAGGACTCAACATTAAATATATATATATATATATATATAATTCATAGCTTAATAAATATAAAACCTTAAACACATAGAAACAAATAAACATGTCATACAACATATAGGACACTAGTTAGACATGCAGTAACACTTAGAAAGTTCGTGTACAGCAGCAAGTATGCAAAAACTA
>JAPKLY010000050.1:643662-718279 GCA_026898435.1 Prunella vulgaris
TCTCCTTTGGGTTCGATATATTTTAAAACTTGGTCAAGCTTACCACGCTCATAGCGAACACGTACACTTGCGTGAGGACTTATTTACACCGAACAGTGTTCAATTCCCATCTAGGTTGTGAATTTAGTACTTGTTACAAGAAACTGATAATGTGATCTTGCTGTGAGTTATCCGGGGATCACCACATTTATCTATAGTGTAACTTGTACTATTATATGAACGGTTTGCAATAAATAAATAACATTCATATTTATCTAAAGCACAGTGATAAAAGATTTATTTCAGATAAAGCTCAAAGATTCAGTTTAGTTATACAAAGTAAAAGCATACTTTCTAGTATAACCCTAACAATCTCCCACTTATACTCAAAGTCTGCTTTTAAGTATACTACAGCATATCTATGTACTACACATGTCCTAATAATTTCTCCCACTTATACTCAAAGCAGATTGGCAACACACTTGACTCTCATTCCTCCCACAAGTCTCTCGAATGTACATAGAGGCAGACACTTTGTGAGAGGATTAACTAGGTCGTCTTCCGATGCGATCTTTGCCATATCTTCATCTCCTCTCTTAACGATTTCTCGTCTAAGATTGTATATCCTTAAATGTGTTTGTTGGCCTTGTGGACTCTTGGTTTTCTTGAATTTGCAACTGCCCTAGCATTACAATGCTAGACAAATTCGGAATTTTATCCAAGTCCACTTATAAGATCTTGATCCAAACCGATTCCTTCACTGCTCCATAAGCAGTTACTTATTAGGCTTCCATGGTAGAATCAGTGATGCACAATTCACCATATCATGGCTCCTTCCCCAAACGAAACACATTACCCGAGGTAGATTTATATGGAATTTATATCTGATTGGAAATCCAAGTCCGTGTAACCGACGGGGATTAGACTATCTGACAGATAAACCAACATTCTATCTCGAGTTCGCTTGAGATAGTTTAGAATGTTTTTAACAGCCGTCCAATGCTCTTTCCCGGGGTTACTTTGATATCGTGCTACTATGCCTACGGCAAAGCAGATATCTGGTCTCGTACATAGCATAGCATACATGAGGCTTCCAACTGCCAAAGCATATAATATGCTTTTCATGCAATCTATCTCTTCTTGTGTCTTCGGACACATCTCTTTTGATAGATGAATTCCATGTCTAAAAGGTACAAAACCTTTCTTGGAATTCTGCATGCTAAACCGTTTCAAAATAGTGTCTATGTATAAAGCTTGAGATAAGCCGATCATTCTTTTCTTGCGATCTCGAGTAATCTCTATCCCTAAGACATGACCGGCTTCCCCTAAGTCCTTCATATCAAACTGATTTGACAACCATACCCTCACGTCTGACAACACTTCCACATTGTTTCCAATGAGCAAAATATCATCTACGTATAGTATCAAGAATACCACGGCAGTTCCGATACACTTCTTGTACACACAACTCTCAAATTCATTTTGATCAAAACCGTAAGATTTTATTACTTGATCAAAACATTGATTCCAAGCTCGCGATGCTTGCTTAAGTCCGTAGATAGACCTTTTAAGCTTGCATACAAGGTGCTCTTGGCCTTTTTCAATAAAGCCTTCGGGTTGGCGCATATAGATTTCTTCTTCAAGACTTCCATTTAGGAAAGCTGTCTTGACATCCATTTGCCAGATCTCAAAATCAAGATGTGCAGCTATCGCCAAGAGAATACGGATAGACTTGAGCATGGCCGCCGGCGAAAAGGTTTCCTCATAATCAATCCCTTCTTTCTGAGTATATCCTTTCACCACAAGTCTAGCTTTGAAGGTCTCAACCTTCCCGTCCGATCCTCTTTTTCTCCTGTAGACCCACTTACATCCAATGGGTTTTACCCCATTGGGTGGCTCAACAAGCTCCCACACCTCATTTTTATCCATAGAACCCATTTCGGCTTCCATTGCGGTTTGCCAAGAATCTGCATCCTTGTTTTGGAGTGCTTCGTCGTATGTCCATGGGTCTAATTCATCTTCTCCGGGGACCAAGTCAGAAGACTCTCCCATGAACATGAATCTCTCGGGTTATCTCACAACCCTCCCACTACGATGAGGCTCCGGTTGTGTTGGTGTGTTGTGTGGTACATCAACTTGTACCCTTGGTATAGGATTAGGCCCTCTTATTTCATCTAAGGTAATCTCACTTTTGGGCTATCTATTGTTCACATAGTCTTCTTCCAAGAACTTAAAATGCATACTAATTACGATTCTTTGGTCCTTGGGACTATAAAGCACACCCCCTTTCATTCCTCTAGGGTATCCTACAAACAGCCTCAATTCCGAACCCGGATCCAATTTTTCGGCTTCCTTGTCCAACACATATGCCGGACACCCCCAAATCCTTATGTGTCTCAAACTAGGCTTACGCCCGGTCCACAATTCTGTGGGAGTTTTAGGAACCGATTTGGATGGCACCAAGTTTAGAATGTGAGCCGCTGTTTCCAAGGCATAGACCCAAAACGACTTGGGTAACTCTGAATAACTCATCATGGATCTGATCATTTCTAAAAGAGTTCTATTTCTTCATTCCGCAACCCCATTTTGTTGAGGGGTACCGGGTGCGGTCAATTGGGATACAATCCCTTCACTTGACAAGTAGGTCAAAAATTCATTGCTGAGGTATTCGCCCTCACGATCCGATCGTAGGAACTTGATACTCTTTCCCCTATGTTTCTCGGCCTCGGCTTTGAACTCTTTGAATTTATCAAAGGTTTTCAATTTGCGCCGCATAAGGTAAACGTACCCATATCTTGAGTAATCATCCGTAAAAGTTACGAAATACTCAAAACCCCCTCTAGCTTGAACCGACATTGGCCCACATATGTCAGTGTGAACGATTTCTAACACTTCATTAGCTCTATTCCCCTTGGCCCCGAAGGCCCTCTTGGTTATTTTCCCCTCTAAACAAGATTCACATGTTGAAAACGGCTCAACATGGAGAGACTCCAATGAGCCGTCTGCCACCAACCTTTGAATTCTCTTTAGATTAATATGACCAAGTCTTAGATGCCATAGAAGTGTTTCGTTCACGGTTGAAGAAAATTTTCTTTTCTTAGAAACAGTCGATGTGTTATAAGAAGCATTGTGTGTGTGATGTGCACTTTTAATAGTATAAAGATTATTCACCAATGTTCTCGAACAGATGAACTCATCGTTTCGAAAAATAACAACCATATTATTAAAAGAAACTGAGTATCCATCAACGTACAATTTAGAAACCAAAATTAAATTCTTCCTAAAACTGGGAACATAAAGAACATCCTTTAATACTAAAACTCTATCTTCAAAAAATAGGTGCACGTCTCCCACTGCGACAGCCGCTACCCTCGTAGCATCGCCCAATGTGATGAGGATCTTATTCGCACTAAGTTGCCGGGTTTTCCGGAACCCCTGTAAAGTGAAGCATACATGATTAGTGGCTCCCGTATTCACTACCCACAAATGGGAAGCATACGCCGCTAAACAAGTTTCAACAACAAGTGTATGAGAATTACCTTTCTTCCCGGCCTTCTTTGGCTTGGGACAGGCCGTCTTCCAATGTCCTTTCTCACCGCAGTTGAAACACTTCCCTTTGGTAGCTTTCTTGACCCCTCCCTCATTAGTCACCTTACCCTTAGCTTGGTTCGGGCCTTTGGTCTTCTTCTTCTTCTTCCCACCTTTCGGTGCGGAAGAAGTCGGACCGCTTGCCACCAAGACTTGAGTTTGGTGTCCCATGAGTGTCTCCGCCGATACCAAAGCTTGCAAGAGTTGTGCCAACGTGAACTCTTGATTATTCATCATATAGTTCAACTGGAACTGCTCAAAGCTTTTCGGTAGAGAATGGAGAATGAAATCAACTTGCGTTTCCGCATCATATTCCACTCCAAGTACCTCTAACTTGTTGAGGTAGCCGATCATCTTGAGAACGTGATCTCTTACGGGCATTCCCTCCACCATTCAGCGACAACATATCTCACATGGTGATTTGCCTAGCCGTACGATTCTGATGAGCGAACATCTCCTTAAGGTTTAGCATCATATCAGAAGCGGATTCCATGTCTTGGTGTTGGTGTTGCAACACATCTGACATTGAAGCCAAGATGGTACACCTAGCCATTTCATCAGATTTCATCCACTCCCTATGATATTCCCTTTCGGCAACATCCGCATCATCCGTAGGCGTAGGGGGTTTTGGGGTGTCAAGAACCCATTTGTGTTGTTGTGCGGTTAGGACAATAAATAAGTGACGTTTCCAATCAACATAGTTTTCACCTTCCAATTTGTTATCTTTAAGTATCGTAAACTGTGGATTAAAAGGAGACGACATGCTGAATTGAAATAAAACATTCATTGCATCAATACATACATCGATTCGTAAAGATTATCACAAAATTTCGATTATGCTTTGTATAAAATCTCAAAAAAATAAATACATAGCATAAATCGGCCGACATCTTAAAATAGTTCACATAAGCCACGATGAGTGTGGACGTTTATGCAAACATATTTAAGCAAGTTACAAACAAGAACAGTTACAAACTTTTAATTTCAAAAATTAATAGTCGGCTCCCACTTGACCATATAAAATCGGTAGGGACTCCGATGGGGAGTAATAAAATGTCAATTTTATACCTAAGTATTAACCATGATTAAATACAGGATTATTACTTCGTTTTGAGCAAGCCACTCGATGGGAGGGTCAATGCCACCACTAATAATAATCCACAATCATCCTTTTGAGAATTCATTCATGTGAACTTGTCTTTTGGCCTATCCGATAGGGAGAGAGGCGCTTGCCAATGCGTAGCCAAAAGACTTCACAAACAAATAAATCATGGAGGTCAAATAATTCAATTTTATTATCTAGAATAAAATACCGAATTATTTTTAAAACATACTTAGTAATTTTTGGAGTTGAGATTTTTCATCACGATATTCATGCAATCAAATATTTAATCAAATTAAATATATAAAGCATGCATCAAAATAAATTAAACAAATTGGCACGTTATATCCAATTGTCATGGTTTAATTTCTCGTTTTGACTACGAGATATCGTAATCATCTTACGTCTTCAAGCTTTATCGTCCGTCTCAATTAAGCTCCCACTCGACCATCAACAAAATTTCACCAACTTTGTCTCCGGGCCTTAAAATCTCCGTTCTTCATCTTCGATATCGGTTACAATTTATTTTATGAAAAGTAAATAAACCTATCGTCTAGACTAGTCTATTACATAAAAACATCCTATTCTACCCGTGGATTTTCTCATGGGAAAAACGATCCGAACGAATCGGATTTTAAAACCGCATCATCATACATGCATGCATAAAAACATATCAAATACCATGACAATTGGATACCTGCAAAAAAAGATCTAGCAATTCTACTATCCAATTTTCAAATTTAATATTAAAATACTTAAATTACAATTTAACGTATAGAGTTCGAAATCGGCTTTGATACCAGTTGTTGGGGAATTAAATGCGGATCTATTCGGGATTTACGCTAAATACAAATTTAAGCCTACAATTAATATCATGATTTAAACATAATAAAATCAAATAATTGTATACCCAACAACAGGCTTTGCATGCAAAACATATGAACAAATATAATCACATAAATCCCTAAACATGTGGAACTAAGGGATTTAGTGAAATATACCTCCTGCAGAAAAGACAGTTTCTGAGATAAAAGGCGTCCTTTGTTTCCTTAGTGAAAGGCACTTTCTGAGACAAAAGGCGTCCTACTTAAATGCTTTTCTTGATTAACCCAAAAGCCTTCTCAAGTATTCCCCTGTCCTTATTCGTACACCCGGTGGGAGGCCACACGAATAATCACAACACAAGGAATGAAAAAATATTTGTTGCCCAAAAGAAGCTGCAATTTTCGAAAATTGCTTCCTTATGATAATATCATATGAAGTCTTGTATCATCTCATATTTATAGTGAGAATACAAGATCTTGAATATCTTGAATATCTAATATTTCAAATCTTGATTATCATGAATATAAAATATTCTAATCTTGATAATCTTGAATACTAAATATTCAATTCTTGATATTTCTTCCTTCATTATTTTTGAAAAAAACAATATGTATATAATTCCATGATATCTTGATTTTATTAGATATTCTTGTATACAAGATACATATCTATTTTTCATAAAATCTCTCACTAATATATTATACATAATTTTCAAAAAAATCATGGTAAGTTGGGCCCAAAATTATTTCTTTTATTTTAATCACCTTATTCATTGTTGGACGTTTAATTGGGCTACTTGAGGGGCCTTTAGGAGAATTAAGATTGGACCTCCCAATGGGCCTTGAATTCTAACATTGAGCACAATGTCATTCAACCCATTAACATTAATCTCACTCCACTATAGGATTAATGCAAGACTCTCCAAGAACACGTTCCTCTGTATTAAATCTTAGCAACTGTCATGTTCTCAATGGCGTCACCCAAGATGCAAAGTATTGAGTCTTATTGACTCTCTACCCATAACAAATTAAAGTGCCACGCAAGGATCACACACAGTCCTATTTAAGGGATAGAGGTTTAGAAATAAACGACCACTAAGGTCTAATTCTTCATCCCATAAATCAGTACGGAAGAATTACCTCTCTGTAGGTCCTCTTCAATGCATCATCATGCACTAGTGCAATCCCTTGGTCAAGATAAGCCAATCTGGGATCTACACATCAACCATTTACCAATGGGGTGTTCAAATCCCATCTAGGTTGTGAATTTAGCACTTGTTACAAGAAACTGATAATGTGATCTTGCTGTGAGTTATCCGGGGATCACCACATTTATCTATAGTATAACTTGTACTATTATATGAACGGTTTGCAATAAATAAATAATATTCATATTTATCTAAAGCACAGTGATAAAAGATTTATTTCAGATAAAGCTCAAAGATTCAGTTTAGTTATACAAAGTAAAAGCATACATTCTAGTATAACCCTAACAACTTCTTCACTGACAGCACCCTTCTTCTTCCTCTTATCGAGGTCGAATTCCAGAGCCTTTAACTCTGAGAATAGGTAAGAGTGAGTAATGTTAGTGAGATCCTGAGCGTTCTTCAACAAGATCATTCCTGTGTCCCATCTTTCAGGGAGACAGTTTAGGATTTTAGAAGACACCTCCCTCTTGGGAAACTCCTTCCCAAGGGTTGCTAGCTCGTTCATCATCTTAATGAACCGAGCTTCCATCTGATCGATGGACTCTCCCTCTAACATCCAGAAGGCCTCAAACTTCCTAATCGCAAGATCTCTCTTGTTCTCCTTGATCTTCTCTGATCCCTCACTCATCTCCCTCAAAGCATCCCAGATCTTCTTTGCCGTCCTCAGGTGCATGAGCCTGACCGAATTCTCGTAAGAAATGGTGTGGAGTATAATGTTCTTAGCAACATTATCCAGTCCAATTTGCTTAATCTGATCAGGATTAAGCACGGACCTCTCCACTTCTTCATCTCCAGCTGCTGGAACAGGAACATTGCCAGCAACGGGCCAGGTCGTCTGAAGATTCCTCATGAATTTGATCGGACCTTGCTCAATCACCAATGGCATCTGATCATGGATGGAGTTGAGATGTGCGAGTACCCTGAATTTCCAATAGTCATAATTATCAATAGAGAATTTAGGAAGACTGCCTTCAAGGCGCTTAGAACCGAATTCCATGATATGCAAGTTTTCAGAAACAGATGTATTCAGTAGACCACCAAAGTTTCACCTCTGAAACTGTTGGTAACCAAAGTCAGTGGTCTTTTGAACCACTGCTCTGATACCACTTGTTGGTCCCGAAATGAGTATAAATCAGTGTACGGGGGGGGGGGGAATACACTGATGTCAGATTTTCCCGAAATCTGAGGAAAATGCTCTTTCAAAACCTAGTCAGGAAAATCCTGATGTGTTCTATAAACTGACGGTCCTCAGGGGCAGCAGGGACGGGTCAGTGTTGAACCAGATAGGCTAGGTCAGAGTTGTGCTCTCAGAAGCTCAGTAGAGATAACCCACCTACTGACAGCTCGGAAGCAAGTCAGTTGGATAGCTAACTCAGTAAGCTCAGTTTAGTGCGGAATGTGAGCCCTTAAGTGTTTACTCGTTTTAGTTCTAAAAACTTTATCAGTTTGCTTAGTGGAAACGTGGTTAAGGCTGGTGCACAGTTTACTGATCAGGATGACAAGTCAGTCCTGATGGTTTTTCAGAAACAATGCAAGGATGCTCAGTTTAATATGTATGACAATTATGATCCTGAACAAATAGTAAATCAGCACGCAAGGGTCTTTTTAACGTGGTTCGGAGATAACCAACTCCTATGACCACGACCTGATTGAACAGGAAGCAATCCTCAAAACCCTGAGGATAGGTACTTGGGTTTTACGTGCCAAGGGACACGAGTATTCCTCTCTAAGGAACTGACCCCTGGGTGGTTTTACAAGTCCCAGTACTTACAAACAAACCAACCAACTCACAAACTGAGGGGTTTGGTTTTACACGTTTTCCAACTATTTTGTATTGATCCCTCTAACAAATCAAGGCTAAGGATGGGATCAATACTCTAAGCAAATAATACAGAGGAGATTCCTACTAGAACAATAGGGAAATTTAAGTTTCAGAGTGTTGTTTCAAATCAACTTTGAGTGCTTGGAATCTTGAGAGTTTCTCTTGGAAATTTCCCGTTAGCCTTTAATGGGTGCAAGGCTCTCTGTATTTATAGGGAGGTTTGAAATTGATCCGTTGGAATTGATCCATTTCAAACCTTCCTATTTAGGGTAGGTGCAGAAGTTGGGTGTCCTTATCTGATATGGACCATACCTAGTATGGTAAAGTTTCTGATCCGCCGCCTGCACCTCTGAGAAGCATTAAATGCGTTTTAACTGGTCGTTAGTCCAATGACTTGTTTGTCAGCATTGACTTTACTGAGCCTCGTACATTTATAACACTGAGTTTCTCGTTCTTTACTCAGTATAAGTGTTTGTCTTATGTTGACGACTCTGACATTCTTTCTGCTTCATCAAACTTCCATTCGAACGTGTAACCTTTGGGTCTCAGGACTTATAAGTATCAGATTAACTGATACTAGGCCCAAGTCAGGACTTATGAATATCAGAACGACATTCAGCCTGATCAAGGTTACTTGTGCCCTCACTGATAGAGACTTCCCTGAGCATGCTTAGTCTACTCAGTTCCATCAGGATCAGTGGTCTTCCTCAGGATGGCTCTACGCAGCTTCAGGACAATTCCTAGGTTTTTCAGGTTTCAGCTTCAGGTTGATCAGCTTCAGTGTGATCAAGCCTTCAGGGTTGGACTGGCTTCTGACTTCTGACTTCTGATACGTCTCTCCATCAGTCTTCAGTATTCAACACGTTCCCCCTGAACTGAATACTTGTGAATAGAAGAATCTATTCTATCCTATCCATCCTGAACTATCATCCTGACCAACTATACTTAGACAAATTCATCAAGGGGTTTTGGGATCTAATCAAAACACTCCTGATTGTCCCAACACTAGCAAATCTAAGATACACTATCATCCACTTAACTATCAAAATCAAATCAATTAGCACAATGTCAAATCAATGAGTCATGATCCTCACAAGATAGGTGTTTCACTCAACCCTCAAGTGTTTAGGCTCTCTCATACATCACACCTCATACACATACTACCATAAGCTTGGCTCAAGTCTACATTCTTCACCACTTGTAATGACAAATCAATCACACATCAATGAGGACTTTTAAAGGTTATAGTGTTGGCTCTTTGGTAGGGAAGGAACATATGGATAAAAAGTGACTAAGTATGATTAGTAAAGCATAGAAGGAATCAAAGTAGAGATCATTCACCTCTTCATGCAATTTTTGTAATCTCTTCATGCTCTTTCAACATCACACTTCAAAGAATCATTCCTCCCTTTTTGCAAAATTGTGAACATACTCACGACAGTAGAGTCAAACTTGACCATAATTTTTAAAAAAGTCAACCTTTTTTCAATTTCTTGCAAGCACTTGCCTTTGAACCTTCTTTTCATAACAATCAATGCATAGAATTTCTTTCCACATTGGCCACCAATTTCTTCATCATATCACCAATCTTTCTTCCTTCTTTTCACTTTACTAATCATAAGGACAATAGAGTTCCAAAAAGGAAGGAAAATGGCTTAAAGTGTGGTTAGCCAAATGAAAGGATTATAAGCATAAAATGGGTAGCAAAGGATATCAATATCAATGATAGGCTCATAGGGAAAAGTGGCTCAATATAGATCAAAGAAAATGCCTCATATCATCTCATGTGAAATCATTATCTAATGTAGCCTCAAATAAGACTAAAGCCAAGTTCTAGAGTATAATGCACATGTGTGGAACTCACATAAAAAAATGTCATCAATTCAAGATTGAAACGGGCATAAATGGCTCAAAACTCACGGGTAATGGAGATCAAGACTCATATCATATCAAGAATGCTCATATCAATAAAATTTCAAGAATCATGAAATCAAAAGTATCAAAGATAAGACAAGAATCAAGCAATAAATCCACTATACTAATCATGACTTTCAACTCATCCATACAACAATAAGCATATCTCATGCATTCACTACTCAAAGTAAGTAACAATATGGCCAAAAATAACAAGCAAAACAAGGCCTCAAAATAAGCATATGGTCCAAAACATCAAGGAAACACAAAAAATCTACCTAACCATAGCATTGCAATGATATTTACGAAACGAACACACCCTCCCAAACTTTTTTGTACCAAGGGTCTAAAAATTTTGGCAAAAAGTGGAGAAAAGATCATGCAATGCACAAATCAAAGCATAATACAACAAGAATCAACAATTAAGCACAAAATAGAAAACTAAACCTAAGAATGGAAGCACACATATAGAGATAAGTGTAAAGACATACCTTGAGTTGGGGTTAAGAATGAGAGAGTGACTTGCCACTTACACGAAAATCTTTCTTCTTGGCCAAGTGAGAGAGAAATCTCCTCATCACACCTTTCTAGAGCTCACAAATCACATCAATTATCATTGCAAATCAAAATTTCAAGAACGAACACACCCCCCCAAACTTTTTCGGATCAAGGATCCTAAAAGTTTGGCAAAGAGTGATGAAAATAGGATTTGCAATAAATCAATGAATCAATAAAGGCATATAAAAGCTCAACACTTGTTTTGGTGTTACCGGGATTCAAGGATATTCAAGTAAACAAACAACAACAAACCCAATAAAGTGATGAACAAACAAAGCATATATGCTCAACTCAACCAAGGAACAACAATATATACCACGAGGTAACACCCCCAAACTAGGATCAATCATATGCACCAACCAAGGTAAGAAAATACACTAATTCATGTAAAGCAAATCAAAACAAATAAAGCTATTTAAACTACAAGGCAAACCTAAAAAGCAAAAAAAAATTCAAAGATGGGTTGCCTCCCATCAGGCGCTTGGATTTAACGTCCCCTAGCCGGACGCACCAATGTTAGCTAAATGGCCAAGGATATTTGGCCTCCTCACCATCAAACATAAATCTCAAAGCATAATGATCAAGGAAACAAGTAGGATTTCTACCCCACACCCCTACTTTCCTTATCATTTTGAATTTATAAGCACAAGAAAATTCATCTTTTCTTCTCAACCTAATCCACCCCCATCTCCTACTATAAAAAATATTCAAGAAGATTTTCAATTCAAGCTTATAATGAATTATAACAAGAGGTAAGACATATTCACAATGAATAACATTATTAATTAAAGCACAAGTACAAGAGTCTAGGGGTAGAGAAATTATCATTTCTCCTTGAAGCTCATCATCCACTTCATTTTGTTGTTCTTCCTCCATGAAGCTCATGTCCATAGGTGGACATTCATCTACCTCTTCTTGATTATTCTCTTTTCCTCCTCTTGAATCATCTCTTTCCTTCTGTTCCATTTCTTGTTCTTTCACTTGATTCCTATCAAATTTAGCTAAAGAAGTAGAATCATAAATGTCAACATTAAGAGATTTAGTACGAATAGTGAAAGAAGAAGGGGTATAAGATCCTCTTTCATTGTAGTTCAAGATTATCTTGAAATCTTCATCATTTAAATCTTGATTCTCTTCAAGAAATCTATCAATTAGATCATATATGTCTTCTTTTTGTTCATCTTTCTCTTTCTCTTCTTTTTCTACTTCTTCTTCCTTAGACATGTGGGGAGGAGGAGGATGTGAATATGGATATGGGTAAGGAGAGGAATTAGGATATGGAAAGGAATAAGGATACGGATAATGGTATGGGTGGTGGTAGAATTGTTGAGGAGGTGGTTGATATGGAGATGGTGAATTTGGATGAGGTTGATATGTGTATAGTTGAGGAGGGTATGTGTATTGTGGAGAATATGAGTAATGGTTGTATTCGCCCATCTCAATCGAGCTTACTCCTACAAAAATAAGCAAGTATGAACACTCACCAAGAATGATTAAGAACACACAAAGAAACAAAGAAAAGACATGTAAACACACATGACCACAAGTATCAAAACTCTCACAATATTACCATCAAAATTCGAACATAAAAGAAACAACAAACATCCAAACAACCTAGCCGTCTCCCCGGCAACAGCACCAAAAACTTGTTTGCCCAAAAGTTGTCAACACGTAAGTGTACGTGATCGCTATATCGTCATGGCAAGTTTGACCAAGTTTAATATTTATCGAACACAGGGAGATGGGGATTTGTAAGGAAAATTGTTGTTTCAATTGGAAAGCAAACAAACCAATAAAGGAGAAAGGTATCTAATGTCTACTAATGCGTCAAAAGAGTAAACTACCTATCACCTTGGGTTGCAAAGTGAGCAAATGTGAGACATATGTGCTAGTGTACTATCCTACGTTTCACATGGTGATGTATCCCTTAATCATGCAATGAGGTATTGTACAATCAATTGGCTAGCCACTCTAACATGCAAAAGGTCTCCCTAGGTATACATTAGATCCTCTAATTGTTCTTCCAATTCACTAAGGGTAATTCTCACTATCTTAGGAATTTAATCAAACACTTAGCATGCATTGGCCTAATAACAAGAAGATTTCGGAAAATAGCCCTACTCTCGTAGAGACTAACTCCCTAATGGACCTTATGATAAACCACACATGTAAAGCATTCATACAATCCATCAATGTAGGGAATTGATCATACAACATCTCATATCATTCATAAGATCAACATGATCACCACATTACTCCATAGGAATCATACACCAACACATAAAGGAATTAGCCCAGTGCTAATTTGGTAAATATAAGAACAATTGAGCTAGAAACAATCATCATCATACAAGAATTGTAAAGAAATGTAGAGAGATTACCTATTACAATGAAAATTGGAAAGATACAAATTACCTCTAAAATGCTATCTAACAATCCGGCAATAGAAATTGAAATTCAATAAGTGAGAATGTAGCCCTAGTCAAGACGAGAATGAAGGAATAAACGGATCGATGATCAAAGTGGTAGATCAAAAGTTATCGACGAAATCGTAAGAAGAAATCTTAAGAACCCAACTAGTAACTACCTCTCTCTCTCTCTCTCTCTCTAATCTAATCTAAGAACTTGAATTATGACTTGATTCTAAACTAGATGCCTTGAGAATCTGATCCTTGGAGTATTTATAGTGCCCACAATGTTTAGTCCAAAATGTCTTTCATTAAACGTGCGAAAAGACGAAACAGCCCTCGAAACTGGGCCTGTCCGGGGCATCACACGAATGCACCATAGTGGCCACACGAATCGATTCGTGTGGTCCACTCGTGCGGTCCTCCATCACCCGAACCAGAGATGTGGTGCACGAATCTGGGCTTGTGGTCGCACGAGCCAGGATTTGTTGCGCATGAGCCCAGCTTCGCCTCGTCCGATCGATCCTCGACTTCCTCATTTTCTTCATATCTTGAGTTCTAGAGCTCCTATTGACTCAATTCTTTCTCCGTTGCGACACACTCTTCGAACCCTTAGACATGGTATATAATTTGCTTCCCTTGGATCAACGCACAATTTCTGAACTTTTATGAACTTGCTCGTCTCTTGCCAATTTTGCTCATTTTCACTACAAAACATAACTTTCTAGCCAAAAAGGGTTAAATGCACAAAGTATAGCATTTTAGGGTCAAATATGAGCATAAGCACATCAAAACCATGTAGAAATGGATGCAAAAACATGCAATTATGACCCTAATCACACCCCCAAACTAGATTGTTGCTCGGCCTCGAGCAACGAAGCGATAAGATAGGGGAATAATTGTATGTATGAAGCATCAAGCACAAGATCAATGCCGTAGAATCATCACTCGATGTCTAGCAAATATAAGATACACTATCATCCACTTAACTATCAAAATCAAATCAGTTAGCACAATATCAAATCAATGAGTCATGATCCTCACAAGATAGGTGTTTCACTCAACCCTCAAGTGTTTAGGCTCTCTCATACATCACACCTCATACACATACTACTATACGCTTGGCTCAAGTCTACATTCCCCACCACTTGTAATGACAAATCAATCACACATAAATGAGGACTTTTAAAGGTTGTAGTGTTGGCTCTTTGGTAGGGAAGGAACATATGGATAAAAAGTGACTAAGTATGATTAGTAAAGAATAGAAGGAATCAAAGTAGAGATCATTCACCTCTTTATGCAATTTTTGTAATCTCTTCATGCTCTTTCAACATCACACTTCAAAGAATCAATCCTCCCTTTTTTGCAAAATTGTAAACATACTCAAAACACTAGAGTCAAACTTGACCACAATTTATCAAAAAGTCAACCTTTTTTCAATTTCTTTCAAGCACTTGCCTTTGAACCTTCTTTTCATAACAATCCATGCATAGAATTTCTTTCCACATTGGCCACCAATTTCTTCATCATATCACCAATCTTCCTTCCTTCTTTTCACTCTACTAATCATAAGGACAAGAGAGTTCCAAAAAGGAAGAAAAATGGCTTAAAGTGTGGTTAGCCAAATGAAAGGATTATAAGCACAAAATGGGTAGCAAAGGATATCAATATCAATAATAGGCTCATAGGGCAAAGTGGCTCAATATAGATCAAAGAAAATGCCTCATATCATCTCATGTGAAATCATTATCTAATGTAGCCTCAAATAAGACTAAAGCCAAGTTCTAGAGTATAATGCACATGTGTGGAACTCACATAAAAAAATGTCATCCGTTCAAGATTGAAACGGGTATAAATGGATCAAAACTCACGGGTAATGGTGATCAAGAGTCATATCATATCGAGAATGCTCATATCAATGAAATTTCAAGAATCATGAAATCAAATGTATCAAAGATAAGAAAAGAATCAAGCAATAAATCCACTATACTAATCATGACTTTCAACTCATTCATACAACAATAAGCATATCTCATGCATTCACTACTCAAAGTAAGTATATGGCCAAAAATAACAAGCAAAACAAGGCCTCACAATAAGCATATGGTCCAAAACATCAAGGAAGCACAAAAAATCTACCTAAGCATAGCGTTGCAATGATATTTACGAAACAAACACACCCTCCCAAACTTTTTTGGACCAAGGGTCTAAAAATTTTGGCAAAGAGTGGAGAAAAGATCATGCAATGCACAAATCAATGCACAATATAACAAGAATCAACAATTAAGCACAAAATAGCAAACTAAACCTAAGAATGGAAGCACACATATAGAGATAAGTGTAAACACATACCTTGAGTTGGGATTAAGAATGAGAGAGTGACTTGTCACTTACACGAAAATCTTTCTTCTTGGCCAAGTGAGAGAGAAATCTCCTCATCACACCTTTCTAGAGCTCACAAATCACGTCAATTATCATTGAAAATCAAAATTTCAAGAACGAACACACCCCCCCAAACTTTTTCGGATCAAGGATCCTAAAATTTGGCAAAGAGTGATGAAAATAGGATTTGCAATAAATCAATAAAGGCATATATAAGCTCAACACTTGTTTTGGTGTTGTCGGGATTAAAGGATATTCAAGTAAACAAACAACAACAAACCCAATAAAGTGATGAACAAACAAAGCATATATGCTCAACTCAACCAAGGAACAACAATATATACCACGAGGCAACACCCCCAAACTAGGATCAATCATATGCACCAACCAAGGTAAGAAAATACACTAATTCATGTAAAGCAAATCAAAACAAATAAAGCTATTTAAACTACAAGGCAAACCTAAAAAGCCAAAAAAAATTCAAAGATGGGTTGCCTCCCATCTAGCGCTTGGATTTAACGTCCCCTAGCCGGACGCACCAATGTTAGCTAAATGGCCAAGGATATTTGGCCTCCTCACCATAATACATAAATCTCAAAGCATAATGATCAAGGAAACAAGTAATATTTCTACCCCACACCCCTACTTTCCTTATCATTTTGAATTTATAAGCACAAGAAAATTCATCTTTTCTTCTCAACCTAATCCACCCCCATCTCCTACTATAAAAAATATTCAAGAAGATTTTCAATTCAAGCTTATAATCAATTATAACAAGAGGTAAGACATATTCACAATGAACAACATTATTAATTAAAGCACAAGTACAAGAGTCTAGGGGTAGAGAAATGATCATTTCTCCTTGAAGCTCATCATCCACTTCATTTTGTTGTTCTTCCTCCATGAAGCTCATGTCCATAGGTGGACATTCATCTACCTCTTCTTGATTATTCTCTTTTCCTCCTCTTGAATCATCTCTTTCCTTCTGTTCCATTTCTTGTTCTTTCACTTGATTCCTATCAAATTTAGCTAAAGAAGTAGAATCATAAATGTCAACATTAAGAGATTTAGTACGAATAGTGAAAGAAGAAGGGGTATAAGATCCTCTTTCATTGTAGTTCAAGATTATCTTGAAATCTTCATCATTTAAATCTTGATTCTCTTCAAGAAATCTATCAATTAGATCATATATGTCTTCTTTTTGTTCATCTTTCTCTTTCTCTTCTTTTTCTACTTCTTCTTCCTTAGACATGTGGGGAGGAGGAGGACGTGAATATGGATATGGGTAAGGAGAGGAATTAGGATATGGAGAGGAATAAGGATACTGATAATGGTATGGGTGGTGGTAGAATTGTTGAGGAGGTGGTTGATATGGAGATGGTGAATATGGATGAGGTTGATATGTGTATGGTTGAGGAGGGTATGTGCATTGTGGAGAATATGAGTAATGGTTGTATTCGCCCATCTCAATCGAGCTTACTCCTACAAAAATAAGCAAGTATGAACACTCACCAAGAATGATTAAGAACACACAAAGAAACAAAGAGACATGTAAACACACATCACCACAAGTATCAAAACTCTCACAATATTACCAACAAAATTCAAACATAAAAGAAACAACAAACATCCAAACAAACTAATCGTCTCCCCGGCAACGGTGCCAAAAACTTGTTTGCCCAAAAGGTGTCCACACGCAAGTGTACGTGATCGCTATATCGTCAGGGCAAGTTTGACCAAGTTTAATATTTATCGAACACATGGAGATGGGGATTTGTAAGGAAAATTGTTGTTTCAATTGGAAAGCAAACAAAGCAATAAAGGGGAAAGGTATCTAATGTCTACTAATGCGTCAAAAGAGTAAACTACCTATCACCTTGGGTTGCAAAGTGAGCAAATGTGAGAGATATGTGCTAGTGTACTATCCTATGTTTCACATGGTGATGTATCCCTTAATCATGCAATGAGGTATTGTACAATCAATTGGCTAGCCACTCTAACATGCAAAAGGTCTCCCTAGGTACACATTAGATCCTCTAATTGTTCTTCCAATTCACTAAGGGTAATTCTCATTATCTTAGGAATTTAATCAAACACTTAGCATGCATTGGCCTAATAAAAAGAAGATTTAGGAAAATAGCCCTACTCTCGTATGAGACTAACTCCCTAATAGCCCTTATGATAAACTACACATGCAAAGCATTCATACAATCCATAAATGTAGAGAATTGATCATACAGCATCTCATAGCATTCTTAAGATCAACATGATCACCACATTACTCCATAGGAATCATACACCAACACATAAAGAAATTAGCCCATGGCTAATTTGGTAAACATAAGAACAATTGAGCTAGAAACAATCATCATCATACAAGAATTGTAAAGAAATGTAGAGAGATTACCTATTACAATGAAAATTGGAAAGACACAAATTACCTCTAAAATGCTATCTAAAAATCCGGCAAGGGAAAACGAAATTCAATCGGTGAGAATGTAGCCCTAGTCGAGACGAGAATGCAGGAATAAACGGATCGACGATCAAAGCGGTAAATCAAAAGTTATCGACGAAATCGTACGAAGAAATCTTAAGAACCCAACTAGTAACTACCTCTCTCTCTCTAATCTAATCTAAGAACTTGAATTATGACTTGATTCTAAACTAGATGCCTTGAGAATCTGATCCTTGGAGTATTTATAGTGCCCACAATATTTAGTCCAAAATGCCCTTCATTCAACGCGCGAAAAGACGAAACAGCCCTCGAAACTGGGTCTGTCTGGGGCATCACACGAATGCACCATAGTGGCCACACGAATCGATTTGTGTTGTCCACTCGTGCGGTCCTCCATCGCTTCGAACTAGAGATGTGGCGCATGAATCTGGGCTTGTGGTCGCACGAGCCAGGTTTGGTTGCGTACGAGCCCAGCTTTGCCTCGTCCGATCGATTCTCGACTTCCTCACTTTCTTCATATCTTGAGTTCTAGAGCTCCGATTGACTCGATTCTTTTTCCGTTGTGACCCTCTCTTCGAACCCTTCGACATGGTATATAATTTGCTTCCCTTGGATCAACTCATGATTTCTGGACTATTACGAACTTGCTCGTCTCTTGCCGATTTTGCTCGTTTTCACTACAAAACCCAACTTTCTAGCGAAAAAGGGTTAAATGCACAAAGTATAGCATTTTAGGATCAAATATGAACATAAGCACATCAAAACCATGTAGAAATGGATGCAAAAACATGCAATTATGACCCTAATCAGGTATGCTTGTTTTGCTAGTTCTGAGAACTTCGCTACATGAGTATGTGGATGCTAAGGAGAGGTCAAAGCAGTGTGTTGCTGCTGAAGCATTAAGTGGAGTGTCGCATTCCGCATTTTAGATGGCACCAAAATATTGGTGGGAGCTGAAAAGCGCTCCCCCCTACGCTCTTTTTTTGGTTGCTGGTGACAAGATGCCATGTATTAAATCCTGTTATTTATTTGTTAAAAGATAATTCCAAATTTTTCCTGTAGATGTTAATTTGACAACTCGAAACTGGGATTTTGTCAAAGAAAAGAGGTGCATTTTTAGAAAATTCTTGCAGCATATATTAAATGTTACACCTAATAAATTTTATACTTTTATTTTGAGACCTCCCACAATAAATTTCACTCCCCAAAAATAAAAATATAACACTCTCATAGTACCCATTTTATTTTAAAACTCTTTATTCATTTGTCCAAAAAGTCAATAAATCAGTTTTCCTAAAAAGTGTTAATTCCATCCTATGGAGTTTATTAGGGGATAGAGGGATTTCACTTTTCTTACTTGTGAATGACTGCATATCTGAAACTCTGCTTGATATATTGACTTCCTTATCTATAAAATTTCAAAGCTAAAAAGGTTGGAACTTCTAACAACATGGTGAGTAGCAATTGTGAACATCTGATAGAATATTCTTGCAATACTTATAATAAGTTTATAGACAGACTAGAAATAATTGATTTTTAGTTGTTCATTTATATCTTGTTTATAAGTTCAGATATTTCTTAAATAAGCCCCATTATCGAAAACGAACTTGTTATGATATTTACCTATTCAGAGATCTTTTTCATCCTTAAAAAGACAAATCACTATTTTATGAACAGGTAAGGGCAAATAAAAATTAATTTTGGTGGGTGGTCAATCAAATAAAATGAGGTTGTGGCATATCTATATTTATAGATTAAATCGGATGCTCTAGATGTTGTAAAATTGAGAAAATGTAGGAAAAGTGGACTATAAGGAATCCACTCCTGAGAATGAAATATAGTCAAATTGTATAGAATTAGTATTCTACCAAATTTACAGAATAAAGATAGAAAATTTTGACTGATATAAAAGATTTTAAATATAAATTACTAAAAAGAAGAATTATTGCAAAGTAAACTACGTAACTTTAGATCCTATATTACTAAAAAAATTTAACAGTATATATACGCTACGTTAGATAATTTTTTTCACATCATGCATTCTTTGCTCAAGGTAGTGTTTCGAAAATCACTTACATTTTTCTGCATCATACTAATTTTTTTTCTTATAATGAATGTCGTACAAGATCGTTACTTTTATACTTCTTTTTGGACCAAGGTGCTTACTATTTCTCTAATTAAAATTCTTAGATTTCAAAGTCCAGACATGTTCTTGCAGATAGTTCAGATTATGATAACCAGACAATCCACGCTATTGTTTGGTTACTGGAAACTGAATTTTCGGAGTTGCAGTTCAACTTTCAGCTAGTTAAAGACAGAGTCAAGTTTTTACAAAAAAAAGATTTTTGATGTTTAATTATCTAATCCATCAAGATGGTGTTTTCTGGGAACCAAGGGTCCATAGTATATATGCTTCACCAGATACTTTTGAAAAATTAGTACAAGTAATATTTATTGTTTAGTACACAGTAAAACCTCTATATATTAATAATGTTGGGACCGGAGGATTTTATTAATTTGTAGAGATATTATTATATCGATAAATTAATAATTTATTAATTTAAAGAGGTTTTAACGTATATGCACAGTTGACCTTCAAAGTTCCAAATTCTTTGAATAACTTTAAGTATACATGCATAGTTATTGATGAAAATTAAGTTAAAATACAAATGTACTAGTAGAATTCCATGAACACAAACTCACGTGGAAGTTGGAATGGCTTGTTTAAATTAATTGGTTTTGGAAAATAAAAAAATATGGTTCATTGGACTAATATTTGTGCATTGAATCATGGATAGGAGTCAACACTATATATATATGTATATGTGTCTTAAGAATATTCAAGTGCATCATATATATATATATATGGATTATTTTTAATAATTATTAATTTATAGTTTCGTTGGGACCAATATATATACACTGGGATCTCAAAAAAAATTATTATCTTATAATTTTATTGATTGGGTCCCAAATTTTTACTGGTCCCAACTTGGGACCGGACAAATTATTAGTTTTAGCGAGGTTATTAATTTATCGAGTATTAATATAACGAGGTTTTACTATAATTGATTAGATATAATTTTATTTATTTTTAAAAAAAATATTATTTTCATTTTATTTTTATATTTTAAATTTCAGATGGATCCATTATTGGAGGCATATATGTTTGGAGATGATCCGATGTATGAGAAATTGAAAGAAATATTTGAGAAACATCTGCTTTAAGGACGGTTGAAGTTATATTTTGAATCGAAAAATACTGTGGTTATAATTTCAAACGATGAGAGCAAAGATGATGTCAGACAGTCGTTTCATCTTCGTGATAGTGATACTGATGATGATAATGAACATGTCACCTCCCAACCACGTTCTTCTCCTCATACGACACCCAAAAAGAAAAAAGGCAAAACAATTAAACACAACCAGGAAAGTGTGGAAGCGCTACAACATCGTGTGGCCCATCGGGCTGGCGTAAATTTTTTAAGAAATAAATATTTTAGTAGGCTAAATAGTTAGCTTTATGAATTTTTAGGCTTGCATTTTCTTTTATTAGTATTAATCATTTATATCATTTTTTTATGTTCTAGATATTTATAACATCAGTATCTAGTTTGATTATAAGAATTTAAAAATTAAATTTTGGTCGTCAAATGTCCTTTTGTGTTGAATTTCTCCTAGAAAGAAAGTTTTGAATTATGCCGTTTGGTATTTTCAACAAAAATAGGACTAAAATCGGACAAACCCGATAAGATACAAGACCAAAATTGAAGAGTTAAACATTTTGGGACAATATATGAGTACTCAAAAAGTTATGAGACTAAAAAATGTTTGAATTTATGTTTAATGCTTCTCAAAATTACTAAGCTGTGACACTTCATATGCTAAACAATATTACTCGTGTACTAAACAATATTACCAAGTTCACCATAAAACTCCAGTGAACCAAATACAAACAAATTTTGTTCATTTTTTATAGTTCATACTGAATTGCCCGGCTCACACAACTCGTTAGGTAACAAAATAAAAAGATAAAAATAACACAACCATGTATGGCTCCTTGATCTGTGGATATGTAAATATAATAATAATAATAATAATAATAATAATAATAATAATAATAATAATGATAATAATAATAATAATACCTTGTGGAGTCTGTTCACCAGTGACCTCTTCAGAATGTGGTACTATGCTCGAGACACTAATGTCATGGCCTTCTGCTTCTGACTGTATTCCTGTTTCTCTAAGTTCTCTCTAGTGCTCAAATTCCCTAGAAGCAACAAACATATGTAAAGATGATTGCACAAAGAATCAAGATCAACATTAACATGATGGTTGAGTACTTGAATCCAATTTTCGAGGTGAGGAGCTGGACTGTCAAATGGAGAGGGCACACTTCTATCAAATAATAAGAAAATGAAGAATATCAATACAAATGTATAGAATACATGAAAATAGTATAGAATAATGTATTGCAAACTTTATTATGTTTTTATATCTAAATTGGAAGTCAGATAATCCCATTACTTTCCAAGACAGGTTCTCTAGTGCACAGAAGATATGCAATAATCAGAGCATAAAAGAGACTAAGGAAGTCAACACATAATTATAGAGAGAAAAAGCATCACATAATCATACAAAAATACTAATCTGTTGGCTGTAACTGCCTAAAGTTGATCATTAGTGGGAGAAAAGCACAATGAACACCTAAGCATTAAGGAATTTATTATGTTATCAATCATTTTAATTTGCATAGGGTAACTTGAAGTAGAGTCAATGCACTTATAAGAATATCATAAATTTGAGTACCAACAAGCATAAAATCAATTTAAACCTCAAGAAAAGAAAACAAAATTTGAACTGAGAAATCATGATCTAAGGTTTGAATTCCTACTAACTCATTGACCGCAATGGGGCAATACTTTTTGAACTGTTCGGATGGGAACTTTCAAGAAAAATAACTTCATGTTGTTCAAATAACACGTAAAATTAAGTAAGATACTTGTTGAAAGCAACAACCAGTATATCCTAAAAGCAACAATAAGTATGTTATTGAAAAATAATGAATTCCATATGACAATAAGTATATTAATTAATTAAAAAAATCCAGAAAGCAACAACCACAGTCTATAATATCCATATATGAACATAACACATTTAGTGTGATAGAAATGGACTAAAATACCAATTGCTAAAATACAGAAATAAACAAGCAAAGACACATCTATCTAGAATCGGCTAACAACCAAAAGTTGGACCATCCGAATGCACGCATCGTTACGAAGACTGAAAAAAAGCTCAAAGTTTTTGTTGTCCTTGATCAATCTAGTTGCTACCAAAATTTGGTGGTCAGCATTCAGAACACCCAAATTGCCAAATGCAGCAAACAATTCTTTTCTTTTGTCAGGCAATGATAGGTCGTAGCCAATTCGCTTACCAATAACCTGCAAATTTTCATTCGTTTGATCACAGAACTTGCCCATCACATCACCATTTGCTCCCCTATAGTTTCATCAAACTGTCTCTTCTTCGTCTTATTTCTTTTTCCCAAAGTTGATACTCCTACGTTTGTTGGATTTGGAAAATCAGAATCACTCACTACACCCCCAGTCTCAATATCATTTTCATTTGTGTCTTGATCATTTGGTAGTGGACCATTATCTGCAGCTGCATAATCTTGCCCGTTTTCCCCAGTGGATTTATCTTTTCATAATATGTCACCCCAATCCCTGTAAAATGGAAATGTTTTATTTTTCATTGTCTTTGCATTGTGATCAATCTGTAACAAGTAATGCATTTGAGTCCACAATCAAACAGAGTAATATCATTTTGTACTTAACACAATGCCACGTAACCATACATCACACCTCTTGAAAATAAAAATACCTTCATAAAAATAGAATTTGAGTCCACATACCTTTACGTATCCCATCCATATGTCCTCATAACAGAATATCATCATTTTTTCGAGCTTCTTCCCATTCAAACCCAGATGTACCCAGCATTGTATGTAGACTTTCATTCAATTTCTTCCATACGTGGATCTTATTTTTTATATGATCTGCGGTGAGATTAGTGTTTGGAAGTTCTTTTTTAAGCAATTTCTCCACGACTTTATGGTACCCTGTTTTGAACCCATTTTCAGTTTTTCCACGCTTCTCAATAATTTTCTTTAAACAAAGCACAAGTTTATCCTCCTTGATGAGGCTCCATATTCGTCTTTTAGATGTAGTGGAGTTGGGATTAGCATTTGGAGCTTGACTGCAGCTAGTTTGTTCCATAATCTAGAAGAGAAACTTTCAGGTAAAGCTTGAATGAGAAAATGTGAGAAAAGAAACTTTCCGGTAAATTCAAAATTGATTTTTCACTTTTCAATATGCACAACATAAAGCTTCAAGACATTTGATCCGAAAAGTGATGCAATAAAATAACATATTGATGTTTACGCCCTTATTAAACCATTCATTTGCAAGTAAAGGAGCAACGAGTATAAACATTTACGAGCTCTATCTTTTCTTCTTAATTTTACTAAACACCAAGCTACATTAAGGAATATAAGAATGACCAACCTTTTTTTAAGAATTCCAAATGACCTCTGAATATAATTTCGTGCCTTCGTGTGTTTTATGTTGAAGTATTCAAAATAATTTTGAAGGGCAGAAGTACCAACCCCCCCTTCTCCCCCACTCTTTCAGATGGTAGCGTATTCCACAATAAGAAGTTAAGAAACCATCCACATTAGTATACCCATTGTCACACAAATAGTAGTTACCTGATCAAAGTATGTGCAAAAGTTGAATAAAGAAGAAAATTTAAATAAGGTACTAAAGCATAATTTACTTAAAAGAGGGAAAAAGGTGAAAACGTCAGGACCTCGAGGTATGTGAAACCCATTGTCTCTAGTGATTGCATTTCACAAAACTCTAGAATCAGCAGCACTTCCTTCCCACCCACTCAAAACATATGCATAATTCATGTTAGTGTCACAAACCGCCAGAACATTGACAGAAACATTTCCTTTTCTATTGTAATAACGAGGTCGATGCTCTGTTGGGACTATGACGTCGATGTGTGTTCCGTCTAATCCCCCCAAGCACCCCTGAAATTATACTGTTATTCTAACACCAAATCAAAACATGTTGTAGCCTTATAATATACAATAGAAAAAATTTAGAGTACCTTCAAATTTTTCCACCTATCGTTTTTGCAATTTTTGTCGATCGGCGCTGGGTTTAACAAAAATAATGAATAAATTCTAATGACAGAGTTTATCACTCGATGGAAATATTTGCTGACTATTCGAGCATATCTCTGGTACTTAGACCTCACTATTCAAAAAAAAAATTTGTGATCTCCAAGAATCGACAAAAACATGGCTAATTGCGCTGACGTACTAGTGTTAGGTGTTGATTTGAAACCACCTGAAGTTTCAAGTAGGTGGCACAATCGAGAGAAAACAACTCTACTCATTCGTAATTGAACAATAGATTCTTCATCAGATATCCCTATTACTCCACGCAGCAGTCTAATTTGCTTAGGAACGCTATTTATTAGACTATAACATTTACACATGTGTATTTCGTTGTAACAAATTTCCTCTTCATTATGGATAAATTATAAACAAATCATATTTAGGAAATTTAGGATTTTGTTTATTATTCAATATAACATATCTAATATTTCTTTCATTATTCCATATATCATATCTAATATTACCTTCTCCTCGACTTCATTTCCACCTCTGTAATCAAGATCCATCCTAGTTACACGCCCATTTGATTGAAAATTTTGATACTATTAAAATAAAAATATGTATATTAGCAAACCATTTGGTGATATTTTGGAGTGAAGAATTTACATTCAACTAACACCTACTGATCTATAACCAGAAACCTTCAAACTATATTATTCACGCATCAATCATCATATCACCACTTGTATTGATGTTTATTGGTCATCAAAGCTTAGATACAAAGTCGTCATGAAATACAAATAGTCTATGTCATTTCTCACAAATATATCACATTAAGATATCTCATTAAGAATTTGGTATTGTTCATTAGCTAGAATTTGGTACTAATACATAAATATATCTTATTAAGATATATCATATTAAGATATCACATAAATATATCACATTAAGATATCACTTAAATATATCACGTAACCACACATCACACCTCCATGAAATTTTTAAAAATGACTTCCACTGATGAGAAATGGCGGCGTCGACGAAGCAGCAGTGGGGTATTTTGGGAGTGGTGAAGAATTAAGGACTTTTGGATTGAATGGCAAATTCGACAACAAAGAAGTTCTGTAGAAGTTCTCTTCCATAATCTGAGGTGGTGAGACAAATAATTTTTGTGTGTGAGAACAGTGTTTGAGCGTAATATAGTCTTTCTTCTATCGAATCTTCATATTAAAAACAAATCGATATTGCTATTGTAGGAGCTACCAATTGAGATAAAATTATGAAAATCAACCATATTATGAGCCTATTTCAGTTACCAATCCCATCCTTAGTCATAAAATTGAGTAAATCTTTAAGAACAGACACCAAAAAAGGAAAAACAAGAACGCTCAGTCAAGTGATAAAGGCAAAGCCCCATCTGAGAGTAACTATTATTTATGGAATCTCGAGTTGGGAAAGATATTGCTTGCAAGATTATATTACATCGAAATCAAACCTAGATTACAGGAGGATAATGGCGAACACAATATACAGATCAACGATCTGCAAATAAACTGAAAAATATTCACTTTGCTCGGAACTCATATCCATATTGAAAGAGTTAACGGAAAAAATAGAAGCCGAATATAGAAAACTCATGTTAAGTAAATACTTATCTTTTTCTTGCCACTCAGTCGTAACGAAGAATTTCCTCGCTTCAATCTTGCCAGAAATTTGATAGTTGCAACATTTGAATATCTGATCATGTGTGAAGGGTTTAATGTGAGAAATGAAAAGGAAAAGTTGTTATAGAAGAAGGATAGTTTTGTAATTATTTATGTCATGCATCCCACATTTGAATATCTTATCACACCTATTTTGGTGTGATTTATTATCTAAGCGGTTACGGAAATTTCCGGGTTATCCTCTGATCAAGGGATTTAATTTAAAAAAGCTATCACTTAAACTAAACAATTAATAATATTTGATATTTAATCTTTATCCAACGTTATAAATCAAAGTAAATAGACACTAAGTTTAATATATGTGAAATTTAATGAATGGAGCGCTTTACGATTATTATTAGACCATCAAGTCATTACAAGGATCAAGTGGGAGAATGTTAAAATTTTAATTATTTTTAATTAATAAAATGGTCCATGTAATTTAATAGGTCTAAAATTTAGATATTAAATTCATATTATATTAATTAAAGGAAATCGAGTTTTGATTATAAAAGTATCACGTGATGATGATTAACGGGAATTATGGATAGATTAAAACTTGGGGGAGTTTTTAAACAGTTAAGATTTTTAGTTTAAAAAACTCCTCTCTCCCTCTGCCAAAAGGTTCACGATATCATTATAAGTGAATACAGAAAAGATAAGCTTAAGAGGGAGAAAAGAACTTGGACATAAACATTAATAAATCAATCAGGACAGAAACATTCAAAATCAAAGTAGAATTCATGAATCCTGGTATGAATTCCTTTATATCTCTAAGTGTGAAATATAAGACGGAAGATCTCATGCATATTACAGATTTGTTAATTCCATTAAGGTTTCAATATTTTTATTAATGAAAATACTTACAATACACAATTCAACTCATTTTTTTTCATTTAAAACATAAAAAAAATTGTAAAATTAGCATTCCAATTCCTTTTCATTAGTCTACCATTGTGTATCCTTCCCATGAAAATTATTTGGAGATGGAGGAGTCCTATTTCATGAGTAATGCGTACAGTATACATAACAAAAAAAAAAAAGTCATATAACTATCACGAAGTTGAGACACGCGCGATATACCAAAGGATGACACACTGGCCCGTACACATGGTATCAATCCCAAAACAAGTTGCTTCATTATTTGACTTTGTACACATGTTATCAATCCCAAAATAAGTTGCTTCATTATTTCTCTTGATTCATACTCGTATTATCAATCCCAAAAAAAATTGCTTTAATATTTTCTCTTGACTGAATACTAAATTGGAGGACGTAATACATACATTCAGTTTCATTTTAACATTTTATGTCATATTTTACTATTTTAATAAATAATAAATATGTAATATGTAACATCACAAATTAATATTACTAGTGACAACCATTGTCAATTTGTCATGTGTATTAAAGGAAATATACAACGTACACGAGTACCAATTTCAAAACAATAAATTAAACAGAACTCCTTTTAACCCATTTAGATTTAAAAAAATTCCAATAAACATTTCATATTTATTGTCATCTTGTGTGTAAGAAAAATGGTAAAAAAAAAAATCCAATAACATTTGATAGGTATAGATATATATTTGTGATGAAAATATGTCAACTTTTATTTTAGTAATACAAATAAAGAAGTAACAATTACAAATTCTTGTGAGAGGGTGCAATGCCAATTATAAGGTGTAATGCCAATTAAATATGTTTTATTCACGCACTTTCATATATTCATTAATTAGTAATTTATTTTAATTAATTAAGCAAGTTGCTTCCGTTCTACCTTTAATATTTATACTTTCACCTTTTGCACCTATCAAAACTCAATAGGTCCACTCGTTCGTTATCCCAAATCGCGTCTCCAATTCTACCCTCAAATTAATCCATTCCCTCTGAAACTTGGAACAAAATGATCATGGACAAAGAACAAGAGATTCAACCTCTTAGTTTCTATGGCATTTTTAGGCAATCCTTCAAAATCATATTCTCATCGAAAAAGCTTTTAAGTCAAATCACAATAGCTTCCATCTTTCCTTTATCTCTCATTTCCTTGACCTATGCCCAAATGCTTGAGTTTCTCTTCCCTCACAATGAAGAGGGCACCTTCAAGAATATTCCTAACCTAATTTGGGGGCCCCTTTGGTCGGAAAAGATCACGTTTTTGTGCTCCAACTTCGTGTACGTTATCACCTTCCTTTTTCTTTCGTTGGTTTCAACATCTGTGGTCGTGTGTGCAGTCGCGCTTGTCTACACGAGGAAAGAAATAATTCGTCTTGATGAAGTTATTCGCATCGTACCAAAGGTTTGGAAGAGGCTCACGGTTACATTTGCATGGAGTTTCACGGTTGTTTTTGTGTACAACATGGTGGCATCCTCATTACTATATCCATGGTTCGGGCCCACTACGGCCCGAATTGCTATCACGGGCCCTCTTCTCGTGACCTACGTGATGGGGTTTGTGTACATTAGCATCATATGGCATCTGGCAAGTGTGGTTTCGGTGTTGGAGGAAGATTGTGGGATTGAAGCCATTATCAAGAGCATGGGGTTGGTGAAGGGCAAGATGGTCATTTTGGTAGCCGTTTTCTTGGTGCTCAACTTTTGTTTCATCTTGATTCAGGTGGTGTTTCAGAGGTTTGTAGTGGTTGGGGTTTCGTTTTGGAGTAGAATTATGTGTGGAGTAGGATGTTTTTTATTTTTATGTGGATTTACATTATTAGGTAATGTTGTTCAGACGGTTGTTTATTTTGTACTCATAATCAATAAGTCGTGTGGGCTCGAGGCCTGCTCACATGATTATGCTCCCTTAGAAAACAAGGATGATCAATTGGATATATAAATTATTTTAATGTATTAACTTGTGATTATGGAATAATATATACTGCATGCCTCTTATCCAAAAAAAAAAACTAGCAAACTTTCTTTTCTTTTATCCATCCTCTAACAATTTACACACTTAAAAATATATTATTGATTTGTGTACATAAAAGATATTCACATATTTAGTAATACATTTTTTTTTTACTTAAAATATAATTTTTATCTTAATTTGTGTATTCAACCATATATATAAAGTTTCTTTAGAATGGAAGGAGTGCTTTTCATCTTATAAAATTATTTGAGAGGTGGAAACTCCTATGTGTATTACAATTTTGGATCTTATAGATTTTAAAGCAAAAATAATTCATATTTTGAATCTTATGATGATTATTTTAATATTTATTTATAAAAAAATAAATTGATGATACATAAAATATTTAAATTTAATTGATTTGTGTAATGTCGTTCCAAAATCCAAACACACCAAATCAAGGGTCCATTTACAACTCCAAAGAATATATATTGTGTTCTTCATAATTTCATTTGGAACATCTACATATATATGTATATATGACAAAAATTTATATAAAATATTTCACGGTGTGAAATATATCAAATCAAATTCTCGGCTCTTTGATCGGATTAGGCTGTATTTGGGCATTTTTATCGAAAATTCGCTCAAACTGGAATTTCAAGTGTTCGCTCTCAATTTATGTTACTATAAAAGCAAATGCGTATTACTATTAAGCAAAAGTGGTCATGTTTTGTAATTATTTTTTTTACATATATTCATTTATTTTTGTAGAAATAATATTTTTAATACAATGTAAGAGCAAAATGTGTGTTACTATAAGAGAAAAATATTAAATTTTCATAAATATATATTTATGTGTATAGAATAAGTTTTTTTCTTATAATAACACATATAAAATAGTAAAACGTGTGTTACTACATGAATCATATATACCTAACTTTTATGGGAAGATGATTAAATTTAAAAAATGTATATGTTCTAAAGAAATATACGTTTTAGCCTACAATAACACATGTTTTCACATATAGCAACACAAATTGAGGAGCAAATATGTGTTACTATTAGAGAAAATGTGTGTTACTATCTTATGAAATATTATTATTTTACATATATTCATTTATTTCTATAGAATGAATAGTTTTTCACATGATATAAGAGTAAAATGTATGTTATTTTAAGAAAAATTATTGGTTTTTCATAAATATTTATTTATTTGTATAGAAATAATTAAATTTTTTTATATAATAACGCATATAATTTGGTAAAAAGTGTGTTACTGCACGAATCAAGATACACACATTTATTCTTATAAAAATATATTTCGTTTTACAGTAACACACATTTTTCCATATAGTAACACGCATTTGTCCATTAGTAACAGCAAAATGGAGAGCAAATATGTGTTACTATTTAGAGTAAATGTATGTTACTATCAAATAAATATTTTTCTTTTTATATGTATTCATTTATTTTTATATAATAAATAATTATAGCTAATATTTGACTAAATAAATTATTATTTTTAAAAGTGCATATATTATTGGTTACTGGAGGCTTATGTTGTACTATTACTTTTACAAGTGCATATAAAATAAGTAACTAACTACTGCCTATTGGAGGCTTATGTTGGGTGCAGGATTCGCGAACTTTTAAGCGGGTCTTCCATTACCTTTTTTTTTTTAATTTTAATATTTTTCACACCGTGAAACGATTCACATGAGTGTTATATATATATATATATATAATGGAAGTGAAAAGAGAGAAAATATACCTGTTGAAGCAATTGAAGTGTTCTTATTCATCATTTTATTAAATTTAGTACATAAATAAAAATTATATGAATAATTAAACAAATATAATACACCCATATATTTACAATATAATATTTTTGTACTAATAAATATTAGTACTAAATATAAGTTAGTTAAATCAATTGGTAGATGGACCAAATAAATTTAATTTTTAGATTTCTATTATAATTTATTTCATTAAACTATATTTTATTCAAAATTTATAATAATCAGTTCATGTATGCTCCGGAGAATCACTAGTTTTAAAAAAAAAAGTGTATTAGGCTGCGACATTTGTAGGTGCATATGCATATGTATGAGCACAATTTTCACATGAGCGTGTCTCCTGTGCACAAGAGTGCTTGGTATGTGTTGTGATTTTGCGTAGCAATTATATGAAAGCAATAAAGAACAAGAGTTTGATTACCCAGT
Source organism: Prunella vulgaris (assembly GCA_026898435.1). Lineage (NCBI taxonomy): Eukaryota > Viridiplantae > Streptophyta > Magnoliopsida > Lamiales > Lamiaceae > Prunella > Prunella vulgaris. Next base: position 675,874 of record JAPKLY010000050.1, read on the forward strand.
TCGTCACAACGTGACTACGTTTGGGGGCGACCAAGCCAGGAGATATATAATATGAATGCGTATATTGTTCTGTGTTTACAAAAGTATAGAATACAACTTTATATAGTAAATATCCTAACCCTAACCCTAAGCCCATAGGCCTAAAGCCCACTGGAGTAAATACCTTATTATGTCCATATAATATATTATCCAATATATTACAACACTCCCCCTTGGACATAATAACAGTGACATGGAAGATTTCAAAAGTTAACATGAGGAGTATAATCAATGATCTTCGGGATCCAATCTTCAGGATTGTTTTGAATTTGATACTCCCCCAGAAGATAACAATCTTCCAAGTCGACGCATCCCAATTACATGTACATACTTTTCAAAAGTAAAAATGGGAAGGGATTTAGTGAACAAATCAGCAACATTGTCACTTGAGCGTAATTGTTTTATCATAATCTCACCACTCTTCTGGAGTTCGTGAGGATAAAAGAATTTAGGAGAAATGTGTTTCATCAAGTTCCCTTTGACATAGCCATTACTCATTTGAGCAACACATGCAGCGTTATCTTCATAAATAACTGAAGGGCTTAAGTCATTAGAAGGGATACCACACGAGTCGTGAATGTGTTTTACTAAGGATTTCAACCAAACACATTCTCGTGCCGTTTCGTACAGAGTTATGATCTCTGAGTGGTTTGACGATGTAGTCACCATAGTTTGTTTAACAGATCTCCATGAAATGGTTGTACCACCACAGAGAAAAACATAACCGATTTGTGATTTCGCATTGTGGGGATCAGATAGATAACCAGCATCAGCATAACCTACAAGTGTTTTGTCTTGGTTTCTTTGATAAAACAAACCAAGATCTTGTGAACCTTGAAGATATCGTAAAACATGTTTCACACCATTCCAATGTCTCCTCGTAGGGGAGGCACTGAACCTTGCAAATAAATTCACTGCAAAGGCGATATCCGGCCTAGTGCAGTTTGCAAGATAGAGCAGTGCGTCAATCGCACTAAGATAAGGAACTTCAGGTCCTAATAGCTCTTCGGTATCTTCTTTAGGTCTAAATGAGTCCTTTTCCATTTCGAGGGAAAGGTCAGCCATTGGTGTACTTAGGGGATGAAATTTATCCATGTGGAATCTCTCCAACACTTTCTTTAAGTAGGTTGACTGGTGTATCAGTATTCCTTTAGGGAAGTACTCGATCTACAGGCCGAGACAGAATTTGGTTTCACACAAAGTTTTCATTTCGAATTCAGTTTTTAAGATTAAACTTGCTTCTTCAATCTCTTTCCTTGTTCCAATAATGTTTAGATTATCAACGTACACCAAGATGATGCAAAAACCATTAAGGGATTTCTTTATGAATACACAAGGAAAAGCTTCATTATGTACATATTCCTTCTTCAGGAGGAATTCGCTAAGTCGATTATACCACATTCGACCCGATTGTTTTAAACCATATAACGAGCATTGTAGTTTTATGTTGAACATAATACGATGTTCATTATTCCTCATTTGGGAAATCTTTAATCCATCAGGGATTTTCATATAGATATCAGTATCTAATGATCCATATAAGTATGCGGTAACTACGTCCATTAACTGCATTTCTATGTTTAGTTTAACTGCCAGGGATATTAAGAAGCGAAATGTTATAGCATCCACAACAGGAGAATAGGTTTGATTGAAATCAATATCGGGTCTCTGCGAAAACCCTTGAGCTACTAACCTCGCTTTGTATCTCACAATTTCATTATTTTCGGTTCACTTTCGTACAAATACCCACTTGTATCCTTCAGGGACAACATTTTTTGGGGTACGAACAATGGAACTGAAAACTTTTCGTTTGTTTAGCGAGTCTAGCTCTGCCTTTATTACTGCTTCCCATTTCACCCAATCGGAGCGCTTCCGGCACTCGGATATAGTTTTGGGTTCAGGATCATGATCATTATTCGAAATACTTAAGGCAATTGATGCTGCAAATATGTTGTCGACAACAGTAGTGTTTTTGTTATAAGTTTCTCCCGTATTTATGAAGTTTGTTGAAACTTTGATATTTACATCGACCAGATCCTCTTCATTTCCCAAAGAGTATTGGTCTGATGATTTCGCAATCCTAGAGTCATTGTTTGCTTGTGCACGTGCATTTTGACTAGGATTCTCGTCTTCAGGACGAATCTCTTCATGAGATTTCAGGGGTGATTTAGTATTTTTGCTAGCTTTACACTTACGCGAAATTGAATCACTTATGATAATGTTTCTGTTACGCTTCTGGCGTATGGGGGGATTAACATTTGATTTCAAAGGGAATTGTACCCTTTGAGGCGCATTTACAACAGGTATACGCGATTTAGCCACACCTTTATGATCAGTGAATGCATCTGGCAGATTATTTGCTAAGTATTGCAAATTTATTATCTTTTGAACTTCAAGTTCAGTTTGATTAGTGCGTGGGTCTAAGTATTGAAGATCTTTTACGTTTCAAGTAATTTCATGGCATTTATTTACATTTGTATTTTTATCTCCCCTAATGCCGGAAAGTGATCTTCATCGAATGTGCAGTCAGCGAATCAGGCCATAAATTGATCCCTATTTAAAGGTTCAAGGTATTTAAGAATAGTAAGAGATACAAAACCGATGTAAATACCTAGTTTCCTTAATGGGCCCATAGAGGTTCACTTAGGAGGTGGTATTGGAACATACACTACACAACCAAATGTACGCAGATGGGAAATATGTTAGGTTCATTTCCACGCACGAGTTGTAGAGGGGAATATTCATTATATGCAGTTGGTCGGATTTTGATTAGTGATGATGCATGTAAGATTGCATGCCCCCAACATGAAACGGGTAAGTTTGATTTCTGTAGTATAGGTATAGCAATTAATTTGAGACGTTTGATTAACGATTCGGCTAGACCATTTTGAGTATGAACATGAGGGACCGAATGCTCCACTTTAATTCCCAATGCCATGCAATAATCATTAAATACCTTAGAGGTGAATTCACCGGCACTGTCCATACGAATGGATTTGATTGGATGATTTGGGAATTGAGATTTTGACAGAATAATCTGGGCAATAAGCTTTGCAAAAGCAGTATTGCAAGTGGATAACACGGAAACATAAGTCCACCAAGTGGAAGCATCAATCAGGACCACAAAGTACTGAAATGTCCCGGAGGTAGGATGTATAGGTCCACAAATATCTCCTTGAATATCTTCAAGAAATTTAGGAGATTCTGTTCTTACTTTACTACGAGAGGGTCGAATTGTTAGTTTACCCATTGTGCAAGCATCACATATGTATTCGTTAACAGAAGGGATTCTGTTATGTGTTATGTTATGGCCAATTGAATTACATAAAATCCGACGCATCATGGTTTGTCCTGGATATCCTAACCGCTCATGGCATAATTTAAAGGAATTTGGATCATGAAATTTTAGGTTAAGGCCTATATGGAAATTTGAAGGTCTGATGTATGTGTAATACAAACCAGACGAGAAAGAAGGAAGTTTTTCGACAATCTAAATAGTGAGTCATTAAGAGATATTCACTATTATTCTCAGTGTCCGTCTCAATATGATAGTCATTTGCACGGATGTCTTTAAAACTGAGAAGGGTACGCTTTGATTGTGGAAACAATAAAGCATTTTGAATTGTTAATTCGGTACCCATAGGGAGGATTATTGAGGCTCTTCCGAAGCCAATTATTTGTATATTATCGTCGGCAATTGTAGTGACATTTCCTTTCTTTTCTATTAAAGTTTGAAAAAAAATTCTATCTTTCAAGATAGTATGTGTAGTAGCACTATCTACTAAGCACAAATCATTCATCTCCATAAGCACACAGTTGTACGTTTCGATATGAGGAATGCTAAGGAGAGCCAAGATTACAGACGCTGATTTATCAGCCGCACAAGGGGTCACTTAGGTCCTACTATATCAAATACGTATTAATTTTGTAGACAATAATGATCGACAATTTGAGTTGACTGAAAAAATAAAGCGTCGATAAGCAATCCATAGTATCAAAATGTATCATGCAACATAATTTAAAAAAAAAAGTCAGTCAAACATGTTGGACAACCAAAGCAAATAGTATCAGAAGTCTAATCATAAAAAAGTAAATAAACAACATGTTGGTGTCGATCACTCATTGTCTCCAAAGGCGTCTAGAGTCATTTGTTCACCCAAGAGGTCATCCTTTTCCATGTCAAGGCCTGCTCCGGGCAGGTCGGTGTGGTGTGTTTCACCTTGAGAGGCCTTCCCTTTTTGTCTTTTAGCATACGTTGATATAATTCCACTAGATGTTTTGGTGTACGACACGAGCGAGACCAGTGGTCATCGCATCCACACTTGTGACAGACTAGCTTGTTCTGTGCACGTGAGCTCGATGGTTGAGTAGATTTTTTATCTTGAGGTGCATCTTTGTCATTTGCACTTTGTTGTGCATTGTTGCGACCTCGGTCTCGTCCCCTACCGCGGCCTCGACTTCGGGTCGATCCACGGCCCCCACTCGCATAATTCCCCTTTCCACGTTTGCAGCCGCTAAAGTTTTTCCGAGTAGCATGTGCTTCTGGCACTGCTTGTGAGCCAACTGGTCTAGTGTTATGATTTTCATCAATAGTTGGGTGTGTTTTTCTACGACTAGAAGCGTAGATATTAACTCGAAATGAGTTTGATACTCTTTGGCCCTGTACTGCTGCTGGAGTACAAGATTATTCGCGTGGAAAGTGGATAGAGTTTTTTGAATTAACTCTTAATCGGTTATTATTTCATTGCAAAGCCTAAGCTGAGAAACAACGCGATGTAGGGCAGAGTTATACTCCGTGACAGATTTGAAATCTTGAAAACGGAGTGTTAGCCAATCGTATCTGGCTTGGGGAATGATCACATCGTATTGTTATTGGAAGCGATCCTGCATGGATTTCCATAATACGGATGGATCCTTTTTAGTGAGGTACTCATTTTTAAGATCTTTGTGAAGATGGTGTCTTAAAAAGATCAGAGCTTGTGCCTTCTGGGCAGGAGTGGTTTTCCATCCTTGTGTAGTAGTGTCAGTAAGGTCTTTTGATGCTAACTGGATTTCAACGTCGAGAGCCCATGTCAAATAGTTATGGCCATCAAGTGTCAACTCATCAAATTCACGTTTAGTGATGTTTGCCATGTTTTTGCTACAAAGAAAAAATTAATAAATTAAAATTTATTATTGATTTGTAGCATTTAATAATTAAGGCTCAAGAAGAAAAATGCTGAGACAAAAAAAATTAATTAATTTAGGGGATATTAATATTTTAGGGCTTTAATGACTTTTATAAGATATTTATTAATGAGACTTCGGGCCCAAAAATAATTTAAATAATTAAGGGTCTAACTCAAAGGAGTTAATAAATTCTTAATTGGCTTCAAACTAATATTATATTAAAATAAAGGAAGGTCCAAGACAATTAAAGAAGAATTATGACCCAAGTGTAATTAAAGGGTTGGCCCAAGCAAAGAAAGTGCCCAAACAATCTAATTAGGGCCCAAAAGGAAAAGGGTTTTCAGATTTCGGATGTGAGTACACATAATAATTTGGGCGAATTCAATTTCTGAATTTTTCGGGCGCATGCACGCAAAAAAATCACGATCGAGGTTACGTAAGTGTTGCTGGCGTCGAGAGTCGTAGAGACTTCATCGACAATATTGCGCCTTCACCGTGCACCAGAGTCACTCGCCGTCGCCGCTCGTCGCATGGGCACCACCTTGCCGTCGGTGCACCGGAGGTGTCGCCTCACTCCGTCGCGTCAGGCGGTCAATGGCCGTCACCGTTTCGCGCAGCCCACAGCCGTCGTTGTGGGGTCATCTGTTTCGGCATCGCGCGGTCACCATTGCTGTCGTGAGGAGGCGTCGCGCCGTCTGTCGCGTACCGAGTGGGGGCGCCGCAGTTCGACGAGCATCGCGCGCCAGAGCATTGTCGCACCGATTGGGATGCGCAGCTGCAGCCGCTCCGGCCATCGCGTCGTCGCTCTTTGCCGGCGGACTTGGCCGTCGGTCTAGGCCACTACTGGGGCCATTGTACCAGCGTGCTCAATTGGGCGTCGCGGCTCGTCACTGCCACAGGTAGGTTTCAATTTTTGTCGATTTGGTTTTCCTTTATGAACAGGTTTTTGTTCGATTACGAACAGATTAGGAAAATTGATTTCGCAAGAAAAATTGATTTTGATAAATTTGGTTTTAAGAATTTCTCATTTCTGGAAAAAAATTTCGGCAAAAACAGGGTTCGAAAGATTTCTACAAAACTGTTTCTGGGTTTTGATTTTCGAAAAAAATTTCTAGGTTTCCGATTTCGAAAAATCTGGTTGCTGGATTCGAGCAGTTTTTGTTTAGAAAAACAGAGTTTCGATTGGGTTGTTCGAAACGATTTTCACAAACGATTTTCGCAAATGAATCTGATTTCTCGAAAAAAAAGAAAACTAGATTCTGGAAAACAAATTTCTGGAAAAAAGGTTTTGATTTCGAAAAAACAGAGTTTTTGTCAAAACAGGAAGATTTTTGGGTAATGAAAAATTCGATCCAGGGCGATCGATCTTGGTTTCCAGGTTTTGTTATGCAAATAACAAATCAATAATCAACACAGAATATAAACATATTCACATATGAGAGCAGAAACGTTGCTATCGAATAATAAAACAAATATTTGGCAAAACATGCCTCATAATTTCAGGAGCATAAAGCATACACTTTGTAGTTGATACATATTCATTTGAAATATTCGAGTCAATATGAAGCATATTCAGAAACCAGAAAATAAGCATGGATAAATCATATAATCTGCAGGATATGAAAACCTATGCATGGATTATAATAATTTTTCAGATTAATTTAAATAGGAAAACTTACGGTTTCAGAAAAAACAAAGTTAAAATTAGTCTTGATCCGTTCCAGAAAATCCGTGAGCAATCCTCTCGTAAATCCTATTCTTCAGATGGCTAGAACTCCTGCTGGTGTTGTGATTTTGCGTAGCAATTATATGAAAGAGATAAAGAACAAGAGTTTGATTACCCAGTTCGTCACAACGTGACAACGTCTAGGGGCGACCAAGTCAGGAGATGTGTTGTGATAACGTCTAGGGGCGACCAAGCCAGGAGATGTATAATATTTTGATTACCCAGTTCGTCACAACAACGTGACAATGTCTAGGGGCGACCAAGCCAGGAGATGTATAATATGACTACGTATATTGTTCTATGTTTACAAGAGTATAAAATACAACTTTATATAGTAAATATCCTAACCCTAACCCTAAGCTCTAGACTAAATACCTTATTACGTCTATATAATATATTATGCACCCTAAATTGAATTTCAACTTCAATTCGCCCGGTCATTGTCCCGTTCCTCTGTGAATTTCGTCCATCGACGAAATCATCTTCCCACAAGAGGCCAATGTTCTACGATCTCCAAATCCCACCATATAGATGACGTTGATATCTTCTCGGACAGGTCTCAACATACGTTACACGACTATCCCGATGAATTTCCCCTCAAATTCGATCGTGACGTTAACATCGTGAAGCTTTGATGCACGACTTTCCGGTTCTTACTCTTGAATTTGTGGGCAAGATAATCGAGTCAACGGATCCGTCGTTGTTGCCGTTTCTGCTAAATTGCTGTTTATTTTGGTTACTCTTGAACACCTGTGGCTCATGGCCTGGGGCAGTTGTAGACAAGTATAATTTGGTTAGCGTCTCTTTCTGGATGATGCCGACAATTGTGTTTGTTTTGGATTATCACAATAATCTTCTTGTGGAAAATGAAAGTGCTCTTAAGTTGAAATAAGTACTTATGTGTGTGTTGTGTGCATTGTAAAAGTTTGTGTACATATATTTACTGTCTACTATAATCCAGGGAAGAAGACGATGTAAAGGTATGAACGATTTTGAGGATTTATCTATTATTAATCTAAATATATAAATTAATAAATGAATAATACCCAAAGAATAATTTATAAATATGCGAAGAACAACTCACAATACTCCCAAGAATAACTCACAATACCTAAGAACAACTCTAAACAAATACCTCAAGAACAACTTACAATACCCCAAGAACAACTCACAATACCCCAATAACAAATTTAAGTAAATACCTCAAGAACAATTTACAATACCCCATAAATAAGTCTAAGTAAATATACCAAGCACAATTAACAATCCCAAAGAACAAATCACAATACCCCAAAAACAAGTATAAGTAAATACCCTTAACAACTCATAATACCCCAAAGTAAATACCCCAAAAACAACTCACAATACCCAAGAACAAATAATAATACCCGAAGACAAAATAATTAATAACCAATTGCCAAAAACACTCATAGTGCAGCGTGTAGTGTGTGTTTTTTAAAATTCAAAATTAAAATCAAAATTAAAATTAAAATTCAAATGCATGGTATGCACTTGCGTGCACAATATAATTTGCATTTTAACATATGCCCAATTCACCTTCAACTACAATATTAAAATATATACCCATCTAGATTTTTAATTAAATGGTTAATTTTATATAAATGCACAATCTTTTTTGTAAATTTTTATTTTTTAATCAACAAAAATAAATTTTTATTATTTAAATTGACATCTCAAGGTATCAGGAATACCATTTACACCATTAAACATTCTATCACTTCAAGTTTTGAAACTATATTGAGCAACTATGAATATAAGATACATCGCACACTCCCGTTCAAATAAAAAAAATGAACATTATTTAATCTCACGTCACCCACTCTTACCCAACTCGAAACGGTACTTTTGAGATTTGAGATAATCTGTTGTTCAATTGTTTGTGTATTTTGAAAGATGACCATATAACTTGACTTCAATAATAGCCAAATGAAGCACTTTCAGATACAACCCAGCACCAAGTTTCATTTCTCTCCATTGATGAGTATACAGAAGTTTATGAAATTGATCAAGGAATTAGACGAAAGGTTCGTCTTCACCCCCAACCAATCATAGCACTCATTCACTCAATATAAATGATATCATATTAAAAAAACATTTCTAACTGTTTTCTCTTTTTCATTGCATGTCAAACATTTTTAATTCGATCCATTCGGGATGATTGTTCTCTTTTGTAGCTCTGAAATCATTGGTGGGACCCTTTAATTCCAAATTGCCTCAAATTTCTAATTTTTCACTCTTGCGACTGTCTATTTTTTCTACAAGAGCCACTCGTACACATATTTTATTTTGTAGCGCCTATTTGCCTTCAGTATCCATCTCCATATATCCTCCCCGTTTCTTCTCAATAGAAGTCTGTTAACAACATTCAACAAATCATTAAGTTCAGTCTCTTCTCTTTCAAATAAGTTTCTCCTCTAGTCCCACTTTCACCTCCACTCCATTCACCTAGCTCGCTCACTCTAACATCTTTCTTTCTAAATAAATGAAATAGAATAGGAAAAAGAAATCTAAATGTAGTTTCTCCAACCCAATTTTCATTCCAAAACCACGTATTATTTCCATCCCCAACTACTTTCACCAAGTTATCAAATAACCAATTTTCATTTCCCACCCACACAGCCTTAAGTACCTCACCTCACCACCCTACAGGTCTTGGAACAATCCTTAAACTCGAAAATTCTAACCCTTTCCCCAAAGAAACACCCCACATAGACTCAATTACTCTAGTCCAGAAAAAAAATTCTCTTACTATAGAATCTCCACACCCATTTACGCAATAATTCTTTATTAAAGCATTCAATGTCTTTTACCCCTAAACCCCCAAATCTTTTTTGTTCATAAATACTTGACCATTTAATCTGAGCAATTTTTTTCCTTACTCTCACCCCCCCCCCTCCAAAAAAAATCTCTGAATTCTCAACTTTCACTTAATCATTTTTGGCGCCCAAAACGTGAACAAGAAATAAACAAGAAGAGAAGAAAGATCATCGTTGACTATAGTGAGTCTTGACACAGTGAAAATTTTCTGAACCTCCTATTTTCTCAACCAATTACAAATCTTTTGAATAATATATGACCACTCGAAAGCTATCTATGTGCACATCTAACCTTTACTCCCAAGTACATAAAAGGAATAGAGGTAGTAGAACATTCCAGCATTGTTGCATACTTGCTGTCACACCCTAATCTTTAAATACAGCGGAAGTTTTTAATGAATCTTGAAAAGAAATCTTTTGGGCGTGATCTAACTAATCTTTAAATAAATTTTTCTTTTTCTTTAATACTCTTTGAATTAAAACATAATTGTTTCACATAAATCACAAAATAAAATCTTAACATAAAATACATGCCTTGAATAATAATTCTTATTTAAACATGCTAACATATCACGAATAATTAAGTCTACATGCAACCTCAATTATTCCAACTTCACATATCACATAATATCCGATTTAAACTCACCGGATCAAACATAAACTCGTGTAAAGCTATAAACATAAGATTTTTTTAAAACAGTCCACTAACTTCTTAGAAAAATCATTCTTTTGTCAAAACTCATATTTCCAAATAATTAATCACGTCTAAAACACTTATTAAATCATATAACACTGATAAAAATATTTTATTAACAAAAACTTCTTAATTTTTACATAAAAGTCGCATACTAGGTAATTAAAGGACTAAAATCAAACCCTAGACTTCTACAATTGATAAAATCGTGAAATTTGGTTTATATGCATAATTTTTTCATGGCAAATATACTGTAAAAATTTTGGAATTTATGGAGTTATAAAACGTGACTTCTATTCATGCAAAATCAAGGACTTTAATTAACATATGAGACCATAAATCATATCTATTCACATGCAACTAATTCCTAACATATATTCACATAATACGCGTCTACTTACTGCCCTAAAACATAATTAAACTGATCAATTAAACTCCTAACAAATTAATACCCTAAAATATGATTAATCTCTAAAATAATCCATAACTATCACATAGAATAAAATCATAACACTTAACAAATCTTTTCAAAAGTCTAATTTTATTAAAAAGTGTCTAAGCACCAGAATAATCTTAAACTCATAAATTCAAATTAAATCCTTCGTGCAAAATAAAATAAGGTACCGAAATCCAAATAAATTGAAATAAACGAATTAAACATCAAACTTGCATGCGAAATCATCATTTCATATCTCCTTTATTCTCACATCCACACGCCTCCACCGTTGACCACCTTGTCCTTTATTCAATGTAATCTGAAAAATAATTTGGTGAAAGGGGTGAGAAATTATAAATAACTCTCAGTGGGGACGTTAGTTCGAGATCTAAATATAAGACATGCAAACATGAAAACATACCAACCATATACATAGATGATACGACTTTCTCGCATCCGTGAAATCATATTTGATACGACTAAATCGTATCCGTAGACATAGATGATACAACTAAATTGTATCGACACCACAAGGGTATCCATCACCTTGATACTCCCGAAAAGTATCGACACCACAAGGGTATCCATTAAACGTTAGCATATAAACATATAAACACATCAACAAAACATTTAAAAATCGAACCATAAATACCATTTTTTCACCAGGAATCCCCACCTTGACTTCTTTGAAAGAAAAACGATTTGTGTGTGTACGTTCGACTTTTTAATCCTTGAATTGATCCTCCAACTTTCTCTTCCTCAAGATGAAACTCGAAATCTCACAACTCTAACCCTAAAACTTTCGGATATATATCTCTCTCTCAAAATTCTCGAAAAATAAGAAGGTGTAGGTGAAAATTTGATGCCAATAAGGGTCCTATATTTATAGGATGGAAAAGTTATAGGGCTTAATATAATATCTTGATGAATATATGATGAAAAATGAATATTATGGGCTGTGATTTCCTGCTGGACGAAAATAATAAATAAAGGAAAGAAATATTTGGTTCACGAGCAGATCTTGAAGATATCTTGGAAATAAAATATATATTGGCTTGCAATAAGGGTGAAATTCGAAATTGTAGGACCAGAATAAATAAAATCTTGGTTTAAATAATTGAAATAATATCTTGGATGTTAAACATTGAAAGTGGCCGAAAATTTGTAGATGTAGGATTAACAAATCTTGGGTTTGGATCTTTGAAATAATATCTTGGTTGAATTCAAATCATAATGGCCGAAAATTGAAGGGAAAAAGGTATAGTGAACATATTGGACAAATCTTGGAAAATCTTAGTCATATCTTGGCAAATCTTTCTAATATCTTCAATGTAATAAATTAATAGCCTTAAGACTTCAATTTAATAAATTCCTAAGGCCTAATTCTCGAAAATATCCCAAAAATATTATTGTATCTCTCTTAATAAAATATTAGGACTCTAACTAACTCTAAACCTTGATTCTTCCAAATTTACCCTCATTCTTGTAACAAACTTTGAATTTCCTCTCTCCTAATAATTCTCCTCCTAATAAAATTCGAATTCTTAAAGAAAATAAAATCTATTCCCAATTAAATCCTAATTTCTAATTAATACTATTCTTAAAGGACTAAAATTCTAAATATTATTAAAGCCTAATAATTCGAACTTAAGTATTACTTCTAAATCCCAAAAGTATCACAACTTAAGTTCTAAAAGTCTTCTAATACTAAAAGGATTAAGAACTAATACTAAACAAAAGATAAAATACTGAAGCACAAAACTTAAGGGACTAAACTAGGAAAACAAATTAAACACACCAAAAAATAAAAGTTAGGGGACGAAAACAGCAGCTAATTCTTGGGTGTTACACTTGCTTAACAAATGTTCTTCAACATTCACCCCATTAAATTTGTCCATGTTAATCTTTGATCCCGTCAGTGACTCAAATACTAAGAGAAATTATTTTAGGAATTGGATGTTTTCCCCAGTAGCTCCTTCTAGAAAGATCGCCATTTGCATATTGCAGGTGAGATACTCAAACACTTTTGGCCCCAACATGAATAGTAGTAAAAAGGTTCTTCTCAACAACATTATTTAAGGTTTCAATTTAATCCCGAGCTTCATGTTTTCTATTAAAAATTTTAATTTTTTAAGAGATTTCAACTCGATATACATTTTTCACCAGAGCGCATGAAATTTTGCCACATTGTTGTACACACAATTTAATAAAAAATATAATTAAACTTTGTGAGCGCCAGCGTGGTAAAATTTCATGCGCTCTGATGAGACACAACATTAGTTATTGGTCAAAGATGAAAAATATATGTCGGGATGAAATTTCTTAGAAGATTGGAGTTTTTAATAAAAGTTGTGATGTCTAGGATTAGACTAAATGTTTAGAAAAAAATGTATTTATATAGAATTAATCTATAATTAAAATTGTAATCTAATTGAAAGGGGGTGTGTTTATGTGTTATAAAAGTGTTGTTATAAATGTTGGAACATAAAAGACAATACACATAGTGAAAGAGTTAAACACGAGTTTGCAGAGGGATATCAAAATTTTCATAGATCTAATATATAATATGTGGCTCCTCATGGCGAGAAAGTTCACTATAACTAAGTAGTGACACAAACAAGGTTTACAAAATAAACCAAAATGACAAGGTCATGTAGACCAACACAAGATCTACGCAAGGGTCCCAAACATGACATAACAAGTAGATCAAAACAAGAAAAACATATCTACATTTAATCAAATGAAATGCTAATCCAAAATAGTGATGTTATGTTAAATTCCGAGACACTTAACCTAAGATCTGGTGGAAGAATATAAATGCCTAGACCCTAAATACACGAAGTACTTGATAGTTTCTTGGTGTTATATTTCATATTTTAAAGTGTCTGATGCTTTTTCTATTTATTGATGTGATATTTAGCATTTGCACTCCACTAGAGACAAAGTAATTTATCCTAACTTCCTTCCATGATGATAACTTTCAAGTTAGTAGGTTACTTCTCTACTCAAGCAGCAACCGCTTGACGTGGATGAAGGTTCTAGAACTCCTTCCATATTCAACTTGCATGTCTATTACAAATAGGACAACATAAAGTTATCATGATTTAGCAACCGCTTGACGTGGATGAAGGTTCTAGAACTCCTTCCATATTCAACTTGCATGTCTATTACAAATAGGACAACATAAAGTTATCATGATTTAAGTTAGTCGAAAGGGCAAATTCTATTGTTTCCAGAAATAATGGAAACACAAGTCATAATATTTAGTCAAATCAACAATCTTCCTCAATTTTGACCTTTCTACTACAACACATCGATGACGGCCCAAACATATAAATGTTGGAACATATTAGAGCATGTGTTCATAGACAATAAAATTTTCATCAACACAAGTGATGTCAATTGTATCAAACCAAGTTGATTATACATAAATAAACAAACAAGAAAGATAACATGCGAACATAAAGCACAACACAAGGTGCTTATAGACCAAACAAAACTATCAATCAATTATAAATGGTTCATAAAGCAAACATAAGGTGCTTTACACCAAACAAGGTAACAAAGCCTAAAAAACAAATTGTTTTAGACTATCAGTATTACAACCAAAATAAACAACATAAATGTAAATAAGTCTTTAAACAAGAGAGAAATTTTGATTTAAAAGTAAGTAGAAGAAAATATTGTAATCAACATCTGCATCTTCAGTAGACCTGCACAACTCATCTGTTCTTTAAAATCTCCAATGTAGTGTAAGCTCCAATCATCAAATATTATCAGGAACAAGTGGGTTCTGATATTCATCAGCATCAACAACGTGTGATTCTTCTTGAACAACATTAACAATTTGATCAACAGATTGAACAGCAATACTAGTATCGACAACAACAATATGTTCAGCAACAACTTGGTTAGGTACATGTACAATAACATCTTTTGTATCATTCTCAACAACACTTGCATTAGCACTCTCCACCACTAGATCTTCTTCAATCTCTTCCTGAACAACTCCCCATAAACCTCTTTCTTTAGCTTCTACATCAATAGTTACTCCCCCTGTTGGAGTAGAAATAAGTTTTTTCCAAAATTTCTTTCTGATCTTTAGATCCCCAAAATTTGCAAGAAAGTTGTCTATTATAGTCTGTAAAGAAGAAATTTGAGCAGAAATATAGTCATAGGTAAGTTGGACAGAGTATACTGATCATCCGGGAGAAATGTTGACATGAATGTTGCCAATATTAACAGTAGGATCGTGTAGCAACAGGTTTTGATGGCTATCCAGGTTTTTTTCCTAGTAAGGGAAAGTCAATCACTCTTGGACCAATTAATAGAGAGTTGGAGATTTTAATGCTTGCTTGAAAGCCACTGATAGTTTCATCATCTCCTCTGACAAACTTCTTGTCCTCCAAAAGTTATGAAATCAAACATGGGTAAGGCAACAATCCTTTTCTAGAAATATCTTAGGTGTAACTCATCATGTTTCTAAAGATGTTCTGACCTAGTTCAAATTGATTCAAACTGATTTTCCTTGTTAGGAATGGTAGTGTTGGTGGAAGGCAACTAATTATAGACAACTAACTTGTGCAAATAGAATAAAGGCTTGTCAATCTGGAAGCATTTATTCCATTCACCCAAATTGAAACTACTTCATCAAGATCATCTATAGCAGACTCAAATCAGTTTCTTGTCTTCAAAATTCTATTTATGATCCTTGGGGTGATCATGATTAGCATTTCTAAACCACGTATTACCATAGTGCCTAGATTTCTCTTTACTCTTGTGCTCTTTCAAATTTGCATAGAACTCATATATCCACTCAACATAGATGGCTTAGCAAACTGAATAGTATACAGTAAGGACATGTCCTCAAGATATAATAATATTCACTCTTTCAAAGTTAGACACCTTAATCAATTTTTTAGGAATTAAGAGCCTAGTCCTTATCTCTTTGTATTTATCACTAAAATCATCAAAATACTCCCTATTTTCATCACTTTCAGATTCAAAATATTTAGAGAATACCCGATCCTCTTCAGATTGAGAAGATTTCCAAGAATGTTTCTCAGATTGTTGTTCAAAATATTTCTCTTCATCAGCTTCTTTATAACTAGGTGTTTCCATTGGAAAGAAAATACTTTTTGGAATATTATTAGCCTCTGTTGTTCCAACGGTAATCGTAGGTGATGTTGGTGGCGATGTTGTGGCATTTTCGGCGATATTCTGGGAAGTAGTGGGAGAAGCCATTGATGAAAGTAAGTTGAGTGGGTTTTCTTGAATAGAGGGAAAGAGTTTCTGTATATTCAAATGAGAAGGTAAAGAGCTGGGCAATCTGTCTTTCATCTGTAAAGATTGAGAAGACAGAATTAATTAATTAATTCTGTGAGAGAGCAATAATTTGAAAAAAAAAAAAAGCGATACTAGATACTTTTGCCAATAATACCATTCAAAGTTTTGCACTAATACCCAATTTAAACAAGGCAGATTTTCGTATAAGGCATATTATATAACATGATATCACATAGATAGATAAAAATTGTGGAAAGTTAATTCGAAAAATATGGTTTTAGATCATGATGTGGTGGTTTTAAAACCACCCATTATAGGTTGCTTCATGCTCTTGGCTTTTTAGGAAATCAATATAGAAAAATAATCAATAACTATCCTTCTGTAAAACTAAAACTAATTTAAATAAAGTTCTAAAGGTAATTCAAATAATTAAAACTTTATATAATTTAATTCTAAAAAACAAATAACTCTTAAAGACTTATTAATTTTCATACAGAGTCATGTTGTTAAATATGTCAGCCCACACACAACTCAACATTAGTTTTACACTAATTTACTTCATTACTGTTGCCCCTATATTTTTTATGAGTTCACATTTTAGTTCATATTAATTCATCTTTTCAAAAGAGTACATCGTAGTTGTCAACTCCGTGTCCCATAGTTATTCAATAGATTATGAACATTTTAATGCATTCATCACCTTTTGAAAAAAAAAATATCGTAGTCGCGATCTCTATCCCATAGTTACTCAGTGATTTAGCATTATTTTATGAAATTTTTTATGCCATTTAAGAGAAGTGTATCCAGGACTTTCAGTTTATTCCAACTGAAAAATACAAAACTATAATGCATCGAAGAAAGTTACAAAGTAACTACATAAATTATTCTTAGTCAAAAGTATGAGAACTAAAATAATATTGTAACAAATAAATATTTGGTACAACACTCACCCTACATTCAATATTAAATTAGATAGTTCATAAATCAAGATATTTCTTAAGGGATAAAAACCTCTAATCATCTAGGGTTTTTGTAAAAATATCAACAAGTTATTTTCAATTGTAACATATTCTAACTATAAATTTCTTTTTTAACAAGATCTCTAATGAAATGATGACATATACTAATATGCTTTGTTAATGAGTGTTATATAGGATTTTTAGAGATATTAATTGCACTAGTATTATTACACATAACAGTAAGCATGTCACAATTTAAACCATAATCATCAAATATTTTTCTGAGCCAAAGTAATTGAGTACAACAACTACTTATTGCAATGTATTCTGACTTAATAGTGAATAGAGACACAAGTTTTACTTCTTGCTATACCAAGAGATTAAGTTGTTTCCCATGGAAAAACTATCTCCACTTGTGCTCTTTCTATCATCACTATCACCTGCCAAATCAACATCACTATAACCTAGATAGGAATTGTTAGTATATTTGCTATACCAAATGCCAAGTTCACATGTTTCAACAACATATCCGAGAAAGACTTGGATTAGCTGGGTATCTTGCACATAAGCATACACTAAACATAATAATTGGTCTTCTAGCAGGTAGGTATAAAAGACTTTCTATCATTGATATGTATAATTGTTTAGTCAAAATGTGTCCACACGCAAGTGTTCGTGATCGTTATATTGTCGTAGCAAGATTGTCCAAGTTTAATATTTATCGAACATAGGGAGATGGGGATTTGTAAGGAAAATTGTTGTTTCAATTGGCTAACGACAAAGCAATAAAGGGGAAAGGTATCTATTGTCTACTAATGCGTCAAAGAAGTAAACTACCTATCACCTTGGGTTGCAAAGTGAGCAAATGTGAGAGATATGTGCTAGTGTACTATCCCATGTTTCACATGGTGAGGTATCACTTTATCATGCAATGAGGTATTGTACAATCAATCGGCTAACCACTCTAACATGCACAAAGGTCTCCCTAGATACACATTAAAGCCTCTAATTGTTCTTCCAATTCACTAAGGATAATTCTCACTATCTTAGAAATTTTATCAACACTTGGCATGCATTGGCCTAATTACAAGAAGATTTAGGAAAATAACTCTACTTTCGTATGAGACTAACTCCCTAATGGCCCTTATGATCAACTACACATGCAAAACATTCATACAATCTATCAATGTAGAGAATTGATCATACCACAACTCATAGCATTCAAAAGATCAACAAATTCACCACATTACTCCATAGAAATCATACACCAACACATAAAGGAATTAGCCCATGGCTAATTTGGTAAACATAAGAACAATTAAGCTAGAAACAATCATCATTATGCAAGAAATGTAAAGAGAATTACCTATTACAATGAAATTGAAAAGATACAAATTTACCTCTACAAGCTATCTAGCAATCCGGAAATGGAAATTAAAATTCAATCGGTAGAAATATAGCTCTAGTCGAGACGAGAATGCAGGAAAAAAACGGATCAACAATCAAACCGGTAGATCAAAAGTAATCGACAAAATCGTGAGAAGAAATCTTAAAACCCAACTAGTAACTACCACTCTCTCTCTAATCTAAGAATCTAACTAAGATTATGAACTAAATATGACTTGGATGCCTTGAGAATCTGATCCTTGGAGTATTTATAGTGCCCACAATACTTGGTCCAAAATACCCTTCATTAAACGCGCGAAAAGACGGAACAGCCCTCAAATTTGTGCCTGTCCGAGCCATCGCACGAGTGAGCCATAGTGGTCGCACGAGTCTGGCTCGTGTGGTCACTCGTGTGATGTAACCTCACCCGAACCAGAGGATTGTCACACGAGTCTGGGCTTGTGGTCGCACGAGTCAGGCTTGGTTGCGCTCGAGCTCGGCTTCGACTCGTCCGATCGATCCTCGACTTCCTCATTTTCTTCATATCTTGAGTTCTAGAGCTCCGATTTACTTGATTCTTCTTCCGTTGAGACCCTCTCTTCGAACTCTTTGATATGGTATATCATTTGCCTCCATTGGATCAACTCACAATTTCTGAACTTTTATGAACTTGCTCGTCTCTTACCGATTTTGCTCGTTTTCACTACAAAATACAACTTTCTAACCAAAAAGGGTTAAATGCACAAAGTATATCATTTTAGAGTCAAATATGAACATAAGCACATAAAAAATATGTAGAAATGGATGCAAAAACATGCAATTATGACCATAATCACACCCCCAAACTAGATTGTTGCTCGACCTCGAGCAACGAAGCGATAAGATAGGGGAATAATTGTATGTATGAAGCATCAAGAACAAGGTCAATGCCATAGAATCATCACTCAATGTCTAGCAACTCTAAGATACAATATCATCCACTCAACTATCAAAATCAATTCAATTAGCACAATATCAAATCAATGAGCCATGATCCTCACAAGAAAAGTGTTTCACTCAACCCTCAAGTGTTTAGGCTCACTCAATCATCACAACACATACACATACTACCATAAGCTTGGCTCAAGTCTATATTCTCCACCGCTTGAAATGACAAATTAATCACACATCAATGAGGACTTTCATAAGGTTGTAGTGTTGGCTCTTTGGTAGGGAAGAAATATATGGATAAAAGTGACTAAGTATGATTAGTAAAGCATAGAAGGAATCAAAGTAGAGATCATTCACCTCTTCATGCTCTTTCAAAATCACACTTCAAAGAATCAATCTTCCCTTTTTGCAAAATTGTGAACATACTCACAGCACTAGAGTCAAACTTGACCATAAATTTTCAAAAAGTCAACCTTTTCAATTTCTTGCAAGCACTTGCCTTTGAACCTTCTTTCATAACAATCCATGCATACCTGAATTTCTTTCATATTGGCCACCAATTTCTTCATCATATCACCAATCTTCCTTACTTCTTTTCACTCTACTAATCATAAGAACAAGAGAGTTCCAAAAAGGAAGGAAAATGACTTAAAGTGTGGTTATCCAAATGAAAGGATTATAAGCACAAAATGGGTAGCAAAGGATATCCATATCAATGGTAGGCTCATAGGACAAAGTGGCTCAATATATATCAAAGAAAATGCCTCATATCGTCTCATGTGAAATCATTATCTAATGTAGCCTCAAATAAGACTAAAGCCAAGTTCCAGAGTATAATGCACACGTGTGGAACTCACATCAAAGAAATGTCATCCGTTCAAGATTGAAACGGGTAAAATTGGCTCAAATCTCACAGGTAATGGTGATCAAGACTCAAATCATATCAAGAATGCTCATATCAATGAAATTTCAAGAATCATGAAATCAAAAGTATCAAAGATAAGACAAGAATCAAGCAATAAATCCACTACACTAATCAAGACTTTCAACTCATCCACACAAAAATAAGCATATCTCATACATTCACTACTCAAAGCAAACAACAATATGGCCAAAAACAACAAGTAAAACAAGGCCTCACAATAAGCATATGGTCTAAAACATCAAGGAAGTACCAAAAATCATCATAAACATAGCATTGCGGCGAGAATGGCAAAACAATCACACCCCCCCCCCACTTTTTTGGACCATAGGTCTAAAAAGTTTGGCAAAGAAGTGGAGACAAAATCAAGCAATGCACCAAAATAAAGCTCAAACTCATAAACATCATCAATTGCTCAAAAATAAGCTAGAATCAAAAATCCCCAATTTAAGCTCAAGAACCCTAAAATTTGAATTTCTAATTCTAGACAATGCAACCGTGGAATTCCAATAAAATTGCAAGAAATAGAAAGAGTAGAGTTAGTAGAACATACCTTCAGAAGGAATTGATGAAAGAAATTGAAGAGATTGAGAGATGAAAATTTTCCTCTACCTTCTTCTTCTTGATTTTGAGAGAGAATGGAGTGCAAGAGTGAAGTGAGAAGTGTGTGTTTGTGTGTGGAATAAGTGGGAAATGAGTATAAAGAGTGAGTGGACAAACCTAGGGAAGTGTGGTCAAAGTTGGACCAAAAAGTGGTCAAATCCGAAAATACTAGGCATCGCTCGAGTCGCCTTCTACTGCCACACAAACAGGACTCGTGTGAGCTCCTCCTTGCGGTCGTGTGGTGGCTCATCGCCCGAACCAGAGGGTTGCTGCATGAGTGTGTGCTTATGGGCACACGAGTCTTGGCCTGTGGGTGCACGAGTCCGAACCATCTTTGCACCACTTCGAATTTTCTTCCCTTTACACATTCTTCAAGCCATTTTCTTCCATTTTCCTACACAACACAACTTAAAACTCCACATAAAACATAAATGGTCATTGAACATCATCAAATTAATCTTGAAAATGAGCAATTAATCAAAAAATTAATCACGAAACACACTCCCCCCAAACTTTTTCGGATCAAAAATCCTAATAAAGTTTGGAAAGAGTGATTAATCAAGAAGCTCAAGCTCAATAAACCATTCACACTTCATATCAACTCTTAAACCAAGAATTTCTCAAAATCATAAGCAAAATATAAGCTCCTCAACTCTATTCTTGCACATAATAGCACTAATCCACAAAGAGCAATCAATTCACAAAATCAATAGGCTAAAATGGCATTCAAGCTTCTATCCCTAAAATTAAAAAGCAAAACTAATTACAACACAAAAATTAAGGATACGAAAAAGGATATTAGGGTCGGTTGCCTCCCACCTAGCGCTTGGATTTAACATCCCCTAGCCGGACGCAAATAAGCTCAAGTGACATCAAAATCAATGAGGGTTGAGTGACTTACATCACTCAATTTCCTTCCCCAAAAACATCCCTTCTTCACCACTTTCTTTACCACTTTTTTCACCCCCTTATCTTCATTCACCTTTTTCCTCTTTTCAAAAAGAATTTCTTCATTCACCTCACTCTCAAGATCACAAGTTCTCATACCCTTGCTAGTATTTTCTCCCTCACATCTTGGAGAACTCATTGAAGAATCATAGATAGAGAAAGTGTTTCTCTCATCATTCATCCTCAAGGTAACCTCACCTTTTTTAATATTTATCAAAGCATCCAAAGTCGCAAGGAAAGGTCTCCCAATAATTAGAGTAAGCTTGTCCTCCTCTACATCTAAGATAACAAAATCAACCGGATATAAGAACTTACCAATTTGCACTACCACATCTTCCAAAATCGCTCTAGGTTGCACCTTTGAATTGTCCGCCATATAAAGATCACTAGACATGGGCCTCATATCTTTCAAACCAAGCCTTTTAGCTATTGATAAAGGCATAACATTCACACTAGCCCCAAGATCACATAAAGCCTTGATACTCTTACTCCCTTCAATATGACAATCCAAAACAAAGCTACCCGGATCTTTGAATTTTTTAGGAAGATGCTTCATGATAAGCTTGCTACTCTCTTGAGTGAGTTTGACAATATCGGGCTCCTTTTTCTTCTTCTTCGACATAAGATCCTTCAAAAATCTTGTATACGTCGGCATTTGCTCAATAGCCTCTTTGAAAGGCATATTAGCATACATCTTCGTGAACAAGTCAAAAAATTTATTGAGCCTCTCATCAAGCTTGTTTTTCACTCCCTTTGAAACTTCCACCTTTTCTTTCTCAACCACCAACCCTTCTTCCACCTTTCTTTCCTCACCCCCTATTTTAACTTTCCATTTCTCTTTCATCTCTTTATCCATCACCCTTTCTTCTACCCCCAAGTCTTTCTCATCACTCTTCACCAACTTCACCCTCTCGCAACAAAATGCTTCCTCCACTATCTCGTCATGAAACAATTTCAAAGGATCATTCCCTCCAACATCCTTTGCAGCCTCCATACACATAATTGAATTACAATGCTCACGAGGATTAATGTCGGTTGTAGAGGTTAATTTACCTTTATTCACTTGTGGACTTAAGGACGAAGCAATTTGCCCAAGTTGATATTCCAAGCTCTTAATTTGATTTGCTTGTGAAGTGTACAAGTCATCAACTCTTTTGTTCGTTTCACTATTCATCTTCCTAAATTCCACTTCAAAATTGTCCATCTTCTTCAAAATCAACATCAATGTGTCTTCAATGCTCCCCTTACCCTCATTATTAGGCGGCTTAGACCCCGGATCAATCCCGGGTGGCAATTGAATTGCCCCCTTAGGATTGAAATATGAAAAGTTCTCATGCCTCCTATTCAGATTGTAAGGAGGGTTTCTTTGATTCGGATACGGACCCCCTTGTTGTCTAAAAGGTGGAGCAACATATGACCTTTGATTATTTTGGAAAGAATTGTTGTATTGAGGACGACCCATGTAATTCACTTCTTCTTGAGTAGAGGTAGTAGGAGGAGGAAGACTTTCGACAACACTTACTTGCATAGGAGCTGGAGCTTGGTTTTGGTTTTGGCCCCCATAGACCAAATTCCACACATTTGTCAATTTTTCCTCAAGAAGTGCAACTCGATCACCCGTTCAACTATTGGACTCTCTTTGAAAAGCATCATTTGCAGTTATGTTCTCGATGATCTCATTCACTTGACGAACGGTCTTTGTCCAAACCGACCCTCCGGTACAAGAATTCAAGTAATTCTTGTCTCCTTCATGCAATCCTATGGTAAATGTCAAAAGAATATCTTCATCCCTCAAACCATGTTGAGGACAAGCCAACAACAATGTTTGGTATCTCTCCCAAGCACTAGATATGGTTTCTCTCGCCTTTTGTCAAAAATTCTTTATTTCTTCCCTAGCTTTTAACATCTTTGATGGAGGATAAAATTTCTTGAGAAATTATGTGCTCAACTCCTCCCATGTTGCTGCTTTAGGATTCATAGATCGAATCCATGTCTTAGCTCTCCCGGTCAAGGTAAAGTTGAAGAAACTAAGCTTTTTCTCATTATCCGACATCCCTTTGTACTTGATCGTATCGCATAACTCCATGAAGTTATTCAAATGAGCATTTGGATCTTCTCAATCACTCGATCCTTCAAAAGGAGATTCTTTTAACAACTTCAAGAGATTCTTATTAAGCTCAAACTTCTCAGCATCTATCGGTGGTCTCTCAATACCATCATAATGCTCATTAACTCTTGGTTGAAAGTAGTCTCGGAGTAATGGTTCATTGTTTTGAAGTGGGTTTACAGTTTGAGGTCTTTGGTGTTGGGGTTGTGGTGGGTATGGATAGTAAGGATAGTTATGTGGTGGTGGTGGATAATATGGTTGGTTTATTGGGTAATTTTGGTAGTTGGGATATTGAGGTGGGTAGTACGGTTGATTTGGTGGTGGATAAGGTTTGTATTGGTGTGGTATAGGTTGTGGTTGTGGAACCTCCCTTTGAACCAAGTGCTCATCACCGTGATGCACTTGTCCTCTCAATGGTTCTTCTTCTCTAATTTCATCTCGAGCTTCATTCATTTGATTCTCCATGTTCTCTCGATTCAATCTAGCTTCTCTTCTTCTTCTTCGTAGGCTTGTTTCAAGGTCTAAATCAAAGGGTAATAGATCTCCACCTTGACTCCTTGTGTGCATATACCTACAAAGAAATAAGTATCAAACTCTCACAGTAATAACCAATCGAAAATAAGATAAACAACAAATAACCAAACAAACTAGCCGTGTCCCCGCCAACGGCGCCAAAAACTTGTTTAGTCAAAATGTGTCCACACGCAAGTGTACGTGATTGTTATATTATCGTAGCAAGATTGACCATGTTTAATATTTATCGAACACAGGAAGATGGGGATTTGTAAGGAAAATTGTTGTTTCAATTGGCTAGCTACAAAGCAATAAAGGGGAAAGGTATCTATTGTTTACTAATGCGTCAAAGATGTAAACTACCTATCACCTTAGGTTGCAAAGTGAGCAAATGTGAGAGATATGTGCTAGTGTACTATCCTATGTTTCACATGGTGAGGTATCACTTTATCATGCAATGAGGTATTGTACAATCAATCGGCTAACCACTCTAACATGCACAAAGGTCTCTCTAGATACACATTAAAGCCTCTAATTGTTATTCCACTTCACTAAGGATAACTCTCACTATATTAGGAATTTTATCAAACATTTGGCATGCATTGGCCTAATTACAAGAAGATTTAGGAAAATAGCTCTACTTTCGTATGAGACTAACTCCCTAATGGCCCTTATAATCAACTACACATGCAAAACATTCATACAATCCATCAATGTAGAGAATTGATCATACCACAACTCATAGCATTCAAAAGATCAACAAATTCACCACATTACTGCATAGGAATCATACACCAACACATAAAGGAATTAGCTCATGTCCAATTTGGTAAACATAAGAACAATTAAGCTAGAAATAATCATCATTATGCAAGAAATGCAAAGAGAATTACCTATTACAATGAAATTGAAAAGATACAAATTTACCTCTACAAGCTATCTAGCAATCCGGTAATGATATTAAAATTCAATAGTGGAAATGTAGCTCTAGTCGAGATGAGAATTCAGGAAAAAACGGATCAATGATCAAAGCGGTAGATCAAAAGTAATCGACGAAATCGTGAGAAGAAATCTTAAAACCCAACTAGTAACTACCTCTCTCTCTCTAATCTAAGAATCTAACTAAGATTATGAACTAAATATGACTTGGATGCCTTAAGAATCTGATCCTTGGAGTATTTATAGTGCCCACAATGCTTGGTCCAAAATGCCCTTCATTAAACACGCGAAAAGACAAAACAGCCCTCGAATTTGTGCTTGTCCGAGCCATCTCACGAGTGAGCCATAGTGGCCGCACGAGTCTGGCTCGTGTGGTTACTCGTGTGATGCAACCTCGCCCGAACCAGAGGATTGTCACATGAGTCTGGGCTTGTGGTCGCACGAGTCAGGCTTGGCTGAGCTCGAGCTCGGCTTTGACTCATCCGATTGATCCTCGACTTCCTCGATTTCTTCATATCTTGAGTTCTAGAGCTCCGATTGACTCGATTCTTCTTTCATTCCGAACCTCTCTTCGAACTCTTCGATATGGTATATCATTTTCCTCTATTGGATCAACTCAAAATTTCTATACTTTTATGAACTTGCTCGTCTCTTGCCGATTTTGCTCATTTTCACTACAAAACACAACTTTCTAGCCAAAAAGGGTTAAATGCACAAAGTATAGCATTTTAGGGTCAAATATGAACATAAGCACATCAAAACCATGTAGAAATGGATGCAAAAACATGCAATTATAACCCTAATCAATAATATTGGATCAACTTTTTTCGCCAACATAATCTTTACACAGTTTTTATGAGGATCCTATAGGAGTTTTCATTGGTTTTGTTGAATTTGAAATAATGTTGTGACTTATTTTTCCAACATTTCTGGCAACATGAGAATTTGCTTTTTCGATTAACTTAAACTCATGATAATTTTATGTTTGTGATATTTTCCTAGTTATAGAAGTTGAAGACGTGAGGAGTTTCAGAATCTTCCCAGACATAATACATTTAATACTTGAGTAGACAATTACCCGACTAACATGGAAGTTACATCATAGAGGGAAGTTAGAGGAGTTACTTTTACAGGGTTAAAATCTTGTGCCCTAGTGGAGTGTGGATACTGAATTTTACGTCTATAAATAGACAAAGCATCAGACATTTTAGAGTGTGAAATATAGGACCTCAAAACTATTGAGTAGTTCGTCTATTTAGGATATAAGCGTTTATGTTCCTCCACCAGAATATTTTGATAAATGTCTAGGAATTTAGAGCAATATTCGTTTTTACATTAGCATTTCATTTTGCTCAAACGTGCATATGCTAAGCTTGTTTAGGTCTAGCCTTTAGTTAGATCTTGTGTAAGATTCCTTGTGAGAATCATTTTTTGTCTTACGTGGCATTGTCTTTTCAGTTTTTTTTGTACACCTTGTTTTGTTTCACAACTTCGTTATAGTGAACGTTTTTCGCCCTGAGGCATCACATATTAAACATTGTAAAATATGTGAAATTTTTTTATATCTCCTTACAACTGTGTGTGTTTAAGTCTTCCGCTGTTTATGTGTTGTCATTTATGTTTTCAACATTTTTAATAACATCTTTTATAATCATTCACACTATACCTCTAAGCACACATTCAAGTGGTGTCAGAGCCTAAATGAGACACATTTAGTTAAAAATCTTGGTTTTGTGTGTATTTTAGTCTACAATGGAGTATCCTCTCACTCCCGTGCTTAAACCTCCAATCTTAGATGGTACCAATAATACCTATTGGAAACCAATGATACAGATGTACATAAAGTCACTTGATGAAAGAGCATGGAGGGGTGTTTTGTATGATTGGTCACAACTATTAAATCCAACCGATGATGACAATGAAGCTCATATAAAGCGTGAGTTGGACTGGAGTAATGAAGAAGTCACCCTTGCTAACTATAATTCGAAAGCCTTGAATGCTACTTTCACTTCAACCGATATTTCTATGTTCAAGATAATTTCAAATTGTGTGTCTGTAAAGGTTGGATGGGATCGTTTGCAAGAATATTTCGAAGGTTCTGAAAGTGTTCGAAGGACAAAACTTTGAATACTTGGTACAAGGTTCGAAAATCTAAAAATGAAAGATGATGAAGATATATCTTTGTATAGTGAAAGAATTACTGGAATTCCAAATAAATCTCACTCATTGGTGATCATATCACTAATACTCGTTTAGTTAATAAAGTTTTAAGAACAGTTCATAAATATTTTGATGCAAAAATATGTGTTATTGAGTAGGCTAAGAACACTGATCTTTTATGAGTCTAAATAAATTGATAAGTATTTTGAAAACTTATAAGTTGAATTTTGAGCAAAGGAGCTATTTCGGATAAAAAAGTTATTGTTTTAAAAAATTATATTTCTTATAGTTCTAAACACATATCTTTTGTTACTCAAATTGATTCTGATGAAAAATGTTCTGAGATATGTTCTGACAAATTCTGATAACATTTCTTTATTAACAAAGCAGTTTATAATTATTTTCTCAAAAAATAGGGCTAACAGATTAAAATCAAATATTAAGAATAAGAATCAAGGTAATGTTACTTTTAAAGGGTTTGATAAAAAGTAATAATTTGATAGATCTAAACAATTCAATATGAGTAATTAATCAAAATTCGATTTTGAATATATAAAAAAATATCAAGTGTGATGCATGTATTGGATTTGGTTATTATGGAAATTAATGTGCTAACACTTTATTGAAAAGAAAATTAAATCTTAATACTACCTTAAGTGATGAATCTGATAATGAACATGAGGCAGAAAAAGATGATGAATTTGTTTTCTCTGCTAAAATTATTTATGATGATCTATTGGATGATTATAATTCTGATGCTAAAAAATATGTGACGATATTTGGGACAACATCAAATAGAGTCACATCAAAAGCTGATTTAAAATGTGAAAAATGAAGTGTGAAACTGATCTTCACAAAATAATCAAAGAGAATGATGACTTAAGAGAGTCAGTAACAAAGATGGAGGTCTTACTAACTAGGAAAGTTCTTGAGATTTTCATGCTTAAGGAACAGATAGAAAGCTCAACTCTGATCTTCAAAAAATTTGCTAAAGGTACTGTAAAATTGCAAGATGCCTCGATGATCTGAAATGTAGGAAAAAAAGATATTGGATATGATCTTAATTTTACAAAATCAACATGTGATGATATGCCTATAGACTTTGTCAAGGCAGGAGGTAGTAAGTCTGTTACTACAAAAAAAGATATTGGATATGATCTTAATTTTACAAAATCAACATGTGCTGATATGCCTATAGACTTTGTCAAGGCAGGAGATAGTAAGTCTGTTACTACTGAGTGTTCAACATTAAAAGATTTTGAATGTCATTCTGTCACAAAAAATGTCATATACGTCCTTACTGCCTTAAACTTAAGAAGTCTAGAAAATCTTGTAATATGTTGCCATATGATACAGCATCTTAAACAACATTTGCCTGAATCCGAAAAAGTCTGTGAGTTTAATAAAACTGCAATGTTGTTTATACCTCCTTAAAAGCATGCATTCCTTGTCTATAGATTTTTATAGTGGATGTTCTAGACATATGACTGGTGATATTAAATTTTTAACTGATTATAAAATGCATGATGGTGGAAATGTTACTTATGAAGGGG
The DNA here is from genome assembly GCA_026898435.1 of Prunella vulgaris. NCBI lineage: Eukaryota > Viridiplantae > Streptophyta > Magnoliopsida > Lamiales > Lamiaceae > Prunella > Prunella vulgaris. Next base: position 705,081 of record JAPKLY010000050.1, read on the forward strand.
GTTCAAAAGGATAAATTATTGGTAAAGGTACACTGGATGTACATGGCTTTCTAAAGTTGACAAATGTGTTACATGTGAATGGATTACGTGCCAATTTGATGAGTATAAGTCAGTTATGTGATGATGATTTGCATGTTAAATTTGACAAAAATTCATGCTATGTGCTCAATAATGATGATGAATGTCTTATGATTGGTAATAAGTCTATTAATAATTGTTATTTAATTTAGTCAAATAAGATTTGTAATAGTGTGAAATTCGATGATATTACTCTTTGGCATCATAAACTTGGTCATGCTAATTACAGAAATATCCATGATTTATAAGAATAGGAGCTATAAGAGGTCTTCCTAATCTTAAGTTAGATAAAATCAAGCTTTGTGCTGCATGTCAAAAGGGTAAGTAAATCAAAGTGTCACATAAAATGTTGGCACATTGTTCTACAACACATTGTTTTGAACTTCTACATATGGAGTTATTGAGCTTCGAGCAACTCCCTTATATCCGTACGGATGGCGTGTTGATCATCTCAAATAGTGGTCACATCCGTACGCAAGGAAGTGAAGTCGGTCCTCAATGACGTGACATCGGTCCATAGGGACCTCATTTCTTGTCTCCATTCTTCCATGCGCATGCCTCCTACTCCTTGTATCCCTCCTCTTTCATATTCCTCTTCTTCCTCCATTTGCTCCTCCTCTTCCACTCTAGTGCTAGACTCTCCCCTTGCTCTCTTGCTCACATTCATTCTAGTACACATTCAGTGGAATGCTCTTGTGATCTACCAGTACTCGGGAGTATCAAGCTTCCAATTTCTCCTCATTCTTCCAAGTAACTTCTTCATTGGGCTCCCAACCAACACTTTGTGCTATGTGAGCAATCATTCCACCATATGTTTTATTCAATTTGGAATGTTGATAGGAGAGATTCTTACAAAGATAAGCTCCAAAATCGTCAGGAATTGATCTCACCATCGAATAGAGTAGGTAAAGCTCTTCATTTCTAACTCATCCGGTCTCATGCCTAGCGAACACGGTGTTAGCTAACATATTTTGTGCATATGCGAAGATAGGATTGGCAATTTGAGAGGCTTTAGAGTGTTGAGCCAAGTAATCTTGACTTCGTCCTTAGAAATCTTTCTCCAAAATTCTTGCTCTCGGACAAATTTGTGATACCCGAGTTTCTCACTACTCATTGGCCAATATACTTCATGTATTGTATGCATTTTATTTATTTATATGCTAATTGGTTAAATATATTTCATGCCTTGTGTGCATTTAAATTATTTATTTGATAATTTATAACTGCTTGAATATATTTTATGCATTATGTGCACTTTAATTATTATCATGCTATTTACTATTTGAGTACATTTTATATTACTCATAAGTTATTTGTGATGTTGTGTTAATTATTTTGCTTTTAAATGTTAAATTATTTATTGAATTGATATATATTTTTATTTGTTTATTAATGAGAAATGCTTAATTGTATTTTATTTGAGACTCTAGTGAGATAAATGTATTGTACGAATTATTTGGGTACTAGTGGTGTAAATTAAGTGTAAACTATTCGAGAATTAATTATAGTAATTAAATAGAAAGTATAATAAATAGAATTATTAAATAAATTATATATAATATATTATATTATTAATATAATAATATATATATGGGTTATCCTAGGCGGCCAGTTAACTTGTTAAGTTTTTAAAATTTATATATATACTAGGTAAAAGTGGCACCTCAATTCTTGAGGTGCAACCCAGAATTTTAATACTTAACTTTGATAATGTTATAAAAGTCAAAATGTTTTAAAGTGAAAATTCATAAATTCTGAATTACATAAATATTTATATAAAGATAATAAATATATTACAAATTATGAATTTATAATTACAAACATCTAGTAACAGTGATTATTCTTCAGCGTTCTGAATAAAAGGACATAGTGCATGAAAAAAACTAAGCCATAGCTGAAAAGGCAGCATCAATGGTGGCTGTTCTGAATGCCCACAACTCACCAAAAAAAGAAACCTAAGTAAGAAAAGTTGATTACTAAATTCAATTAAACTGTAATCTTGGGAGAAAGGGGAAGGGGTGATGTCTCTCTCATCATCATTCTCTCTTCTCCTCCTCATCAAAGCACCCAACAGAATCCATGCTAGAAACACCAGGCAAAACCCCACATCCATAAGCTTCAGATTAACATCCATTAACAAACCCAAGCTCATAACTCCTCAATAAGCATTCACCAATATTCCTGCATATAATGCCGGAGACATATATCGAGAATTAGAGCAGCAGTAGAGACCATGTGGGCAGTTCAAGGTTGGTGAAACTGGGGAAAGGAATCAATAGCTTTAGGCATGATGGAAAGATCCAAATTTTCAATTTCAACCCCAATTTCAATTCTAAATTTATGATACCTACCTCTCTTTAAAGTGGAACAAGGGTATCTTTTAACATATATAGCATGAAAGACCCAAATACTCCCACTATTACAAGGCTTCAGCATAAAAAAAATTTGTTGTGTACTGTAAATTTGAATTATTTCATAATATAATAGTTGGGTTCCTTGGTGTCATTCTTCAACTACTCTAATTTTAGAACAGCTCATTCTCAGGCACCCAATGGAAACATAGGCCTCTTAAACTAAGCTCCCTTCAAATGATTCAAGTCATCGGATGTCAAAAAAATAAAGAAGTTAAATCCCTGAACACATCAATATCATAAAATTGGACAAATAGAAAAATGATCTAACAGAGATGTGATGTAATGTAGCTCCATTCCTTTTCACCAATATAGCACTATATTTAAAACTCAAGAGAAATGCCCTGGATAAGATTTGATTCAAATTCAACGGATATCCATCCAGATAAAAAGCCGACAATTCACACGAAGTAAACCCTAAAATGAAAAACATAACATAAATTCATATGCAAAATGATGCCAAGATAGACCCATCATGGGTATCTTATTGCTGGTTGAAGTTAGTCACAAAATGATGCAAAAAAATATATTCATCACATGTACCTCAATCTTGTTTGGTATACTTGTGGCCTTTGCTCATCAGATTTATTGCAGAATTGTTGCCTCTTTTACCAGTTGATTTTGGTGGTTGTTCAACACGGTTTCTTTGATGGAGACCTTCATCAATAGTTATTGTGGGTTGTTGAGTTCAACCATTGGTGTATTTGTGCAAAGTTAAGCTTTGTACTTGTGGAAGATCTTTTACTTAGAATTTTGGATGATGTTGATTGTGGTTTGGGTGGTAAGAAACATGTAATACTTAACAACTCTGAATAGTTGAATTGTTTGTTGATGTCATTAGTATCCAACTGATTTTTCTAAGCTCTAAAACAGTAAAAACAAAACTACAAAATGTGTTAATGATTTTATTCAAGCTTTTCTTTCCAGAATTCTAGCAAGTTCCTTAATTCCATCCTCATGAATGTTAAAGAGCAACATGTGTGAATAGAGTGCAGAAGGCATACATAGAAAAAGTAATCAAATCATATACTGATGAAAACAATTGAAGAAAATATCTCAGTCACAAAACAAAGTTAACCTAGACATTCTATCAAACACTTGATGTGCATAGTAGTATTCCATACAAATTTTGAATATCATCATATATTACTACAACACCCGCTTAACTCAATAGTAAACAACTTCCAAATAAATCATATTTTATTATTGTGAATCAATCTACCCTCACAGAACAAATAAAAATACACACATATTGATTAAAGAAGTAAAAGTAAAAATACGGACAGAGATAATGAGATTACCAGTGGACCTAATTACTTGAATCTAACTGTGCAAGTGGAGCAGTATCCGGTGGTGATGGTGGTGGAGCGGTGTTTCTACAATGGCAGAGAGATAAATGGTTCAATATCAAACACGGAAAGAAGAGAAGTGAGAATTGAACAAATGACACATATGAAAGAAAAAGAGAGGAAGATGAAATATGACAAAGGAAATAAAAATGAATGCGGGAAGAGGAAAGCCTGATCACCTGCTTCGGATAACGTAGGAACGGAGGTGATGAGAGAGAATAGCAAGAGTCACAAGTGGACACGTAGACAGAAAGCAAATATGGAAGAAAAATTGCAAGACACGTATGTTGTTGTTAACCGGCAACTGGAATGAAACTGGCCGCCCACCTTTATTCTCTCTTTATATATAGGTTATAGATATATATATAATAGACGCCTGACTTAGCCGACTTAGCTATTAAGTTAGCTTAAAAAAAACAGGGAAGTACAAGGAATGGCGGTGTAAAAGGTTATAAACCCCAAACCTTGAAACCGACACCCCAAAAAACTCATTCACATACATACCAACTTAAGAAACAGAGTTACGAGAGCTTGCGACTCAGAGGAAAGAAAAAAGAAACAAAGAGAATTCAACCCGTTTCGGTAAAAGCTTAATTCAGGTAATTCTTGTGCATAAAATTTAATAGTATTTTTGTTAATTAGGAGAAGGTTCGGGTAGTTAATTATTTAGTAAATTTGAATAATATTTGTAATTAATCGTTGTTAGATACGATACAGAAATATGCTAGGGTGCTTTAGAGACTTATATTACCTTCGTATTTGCGGATTTGAGGTAAGTAGAAATTTATTTGCAACTACAATGCATAAATATATTATTTTGTAAATTATTTATGTTTAAGTGATAACATGTGAATTTGAGTGAATTATAATATATGAATTATATTATGTGGAAATGAGTCTGTGTGCTCTATTTGATGTGAAATGAGCCTATGAGCTCTATATGCAATGTTGAAGGAGTCAGTGAGCTCCGTAATTGATATGGGTTCAGCCTGTGAGTTCAATTATATTTGAATATTGTGGAATATGATGCATTGCATCTTATTGAGCATGCATATCATGCATTGAAATGAAATAAATGTTGGAATTTAGAGGCACGTAATTCATGTAAAACATGAGCAGCGGAAATAACAGTTCACCAACAACGAACAACAATTGCATAATTGAATGACGGGATACCTAAATAGTGATCTTACAGTAATTCGTAGCAGAAATCTTCTACTATAGTATCCACGTAACACTCATTCACAGATCTGCAGTATCCTGCCAGCCTCGAACCAAGAGATGGATTTGCTAGGAAAATCCTAAGTCTAGGTTTTATGGAGAAGTATTACTTTAGTATTATCTTGTGTGTCTTGGAATTTCCCATGATCAAGTATATATAGTGGAGACATGGCTTAAGTCTTAAGCAGACCCAAATCAAGAAATAAATCTGTAGAGATATTATTTCTATATACACAAAGTCTTGTATTTAGAAACAAATCTGTAGAGACTTTATTTCCCTATATATAAAATCCTACAACAATATTCCATAATATTATTGTTGGGAAATCTTTATTTAATTAAATCCAGTTTAATTAAATCACTTTAATTAATTCCAAATTAATTAATTAATTAATAATAATTAATTCTAAATTAATATATTATTAATTTCTCCATAAATTAAATATCCATATCCAATATGATATTTAATCAACTGCTCTAATCTGTAAACAACTGTTACTTGTTGTGTGACCCATAGGCCCTCGTATATCGAGAGATTAGTCAAACTAACGGTCTTAATTGAACCCTAGACAATAAATCAGACAATCTCAATATACGAGGTACATTGCAAAGAATCTGCAACTACCTGCAATATGTATGCTATCGTGATATCTTCCTTTCATTCACGAATACTCGATTAAGCCTTGAAATTGATGAAGTGTCTATTCAAATAGCTTAATCATATTATCTCGAATCACTAATTGATCAAGTAAATCACACTTAGCCACAAAGTCTAAACTGATGCGCGTCGGCCGACTGCTTAGATCCAATTATGATGAGAACATGAGTATTCTCTCTAAATCCACATTGAGGAATGAATCCTATTCTTGGCTCAACTACCACGCACATGCATTTCGTGATGAACCCAATCCAAGCCATATCTACCCATGGAAGGGTCCAAGCGTCGGTCATGGTCAAAGTTCATCACTCCACACATGTCGTGCGTATTGACCTCAAGTCAAAGGAGTATCACGTCGCTCCCACTAACCGAGACACACGTAGACACATGTAATGTGGAATTACATCAAACGGTTTCTCAGATGGGTATACCAATACCCTCTAAGGTAAATGTGCATCCATCATGAGATACCTAGTATCTCGTAGTAAGTGAGATCTTATTACACTCTCTAAGAGTATGATGCAGATCGCACACCAATCTCCATTGAATCATCAATATCCCATTCTTGATGATCCTTGATCGGGGCTATTTTAGAATCATGCTTAGGTCATCTGAGTTCTCACTCACTGAATGACAACAATGATTCAGGGGAACACAAATAAGAATATATGCAAACAATCAAACAATATTTTCGAATAAGTATGATGTCAAATATTTAATATTAAACAAACAATAATATTAAACATAAACAGAATATCATCTTAGCATTATGTCCTTACAATAGATTGTCTCTAGGACACTAACACTAACAATCTCCCACTTGGACTAGAGCCAATCACCTACATGCCTAACACCTAGACCATCAAAATGTCTAGTGTGTACATGAACACTCAAAGCTTTGGTGAAAGGGTCAGCCTGATTTTCATCTGTGGGGACACGTTCTAACTCTATTTCTCCTCTAGCGATTATCTCTCGTATTAAGTGATAATGCCTTGGTACATGCTTATTTCTGTTGTTGGACCTCGGTTCCTTAGCTTGCGCAACCGCACCAGTATTGTCACAATACAAATTTATTGGACTACTGGCACTTGGAACTACCCCTAGTTCACTTAAGAACTGCTTTATCCAGACAGCTTCTTTGGCAGCTTCTGCCGCAGCAAAGTACTCAGCCTCAGTTGTTGAATCTGTGGTTGTCTCTTGCTTGGAACTATTCCAACTAACTGCCCCACCGTTGAGAGTGAAGACATAACCTGACTGTGACTTGTAATCATCACAGTCGGACTGAAAACTGGCGTCAGCATAGCCAATTGCAACTAGCTCTGACTGTCCACCGTAGACAAGAAAACATTCTTTAGTACGCCTAAGGTACTTCAGAATATTCTTGACAGCAATCCAGTGAGACTCACCTGGATTCTGCTGGTACCTACCAATGATGCTGACAGCGAAGGCCACATCGGGCCTCGTGCAAGTCATGGCGTACATGATGGAGCCAATTGCAGATGCATATGGAACATCCGTCATGTGCTGGATATCAGCTTCAGTAGAAGGACAATACCGGTAGAGAACCTCTCTTAGAGTTCTCCATCGCAAATCGCTTCAGCACCTTGCCTACATAGGTGGACTGTGACAGCCCTAACATCTTCTTGGATCTATCCCTATGGATCTTGATCCCTAAGATATAGCAGGTTTCACCAAGATCCTTCATCATGAAGGTCCTTGACAACCAATCTTTAACGGACTGCATGAGCGGAATGTTATTTCCTATAATCAGTATGTCATCCACATACACGACTATAAAGATAATATTCTTTCCGCTGTGTTTACGATAAACGCAAGGATATGCCGCATTACTGATAAAGTCAAAAGACTTGATAGCTTCATCAAGTCGGATATTCCAACTCCTAGAAGCTTGCTTCAATCCATAAATGGATCGTTTTAGCTTGCACAAAAGATTAGATTTTGGCTTAGAAATAAAACCTTCTGGTTGAGTTATAAACACTTCCTTGTCAATGTTACCATTGAGGAAAGCTGTTTTGACGTCCATCTATCAAATCTCATAATCATAGTGTGCTGCTACCGCAAGTAAAATTCGGATGGACTTGATCTTAGCAACAGGTGAAAAAGTCTTGTCATAGTCAATGCCTTCGCGTTGACTATAACCTTCGCCACCAACCTAGCCTTGTAGGTTTGTACTTTGCCATTTGCATTGGTCTTACGCTTGAAGACCCATTTGCAACCTATGAGTTTTATCCCTTTTGGCAACTCAACCAAGTCCCAGACTTGATTGGTGTACATCGAGTCCATCTCGGATTTCATGGCTTCGTGTCACTTCTCTGAGTCAACATCTAATGTTGCCTCAGTGTAAGTTCTAAGTTCGTCTTTATCCAGGATCTCCACATTATCATCTTCCTCCACGAGGAACCCATAATATCTAGTGGGTGGATTACGAATTCTAGTAGACTTACGGAGTTGTGGTTGTGCAGGCTGTACATTCTGATCGTGAAAATTTTGTGGTACAGCGATCTCATCGTTGTCCATAGAGGTCTCAAAAATGACACTTTTGCATGCCTCTTGAGCGGGAGTTTGAACTATGTTATTCTCATTCAGCCTACTTGGAGTCTGTTGCGAAGGCAATGCAACTCCAATTACGCTCCCACTGGCTGAAAGAGGATCACCTAGTGATAAACTTCCACCATGATGGTCGTTGATTGCTCCCACTGATTCTTTGTCATGTTGCTTTGAAAAATCATCAGTCTCTTTGTTAATTTGTGGTTCTTGAATTTTTTCAAGTTCTATCTTCTTACGACCTTGTTCCTTAAAAACATAGTCTTCTTCGAGGAACTTGGCCTGCCTGGAAATAATCACTGTTTGTTTCTCAGGTAGATAGAAGTAATATCCTCTAGTTTCCTTAAGATATCCCACAAAATAACCCTTTTCACCTTTGGATTCCAACTTATCGGTCAGCATCTTCTTCACAAACGCTGGGCAACCCCACGTTTTAATGTATGAGAAAAGGATGGTTTCTTGCCATGCCATAACTCGTATGGTGTATGCTCAACCGATTTAGAAGGAATCCTATTCAGAATGTAGATTGAGTTTTGTAACGCGTATCCCCATAAGAATGTCCGAAGACAGGAGAAACTCATCATGGACCTGACCATGTCTAGCAAGGTCCGGTTTCTTCTCTCGGATACTCCCTTCATCTGGGGTGTTCCGGGAGTAGTCCATTGTGATTGGATTCCATGCAACTTCAGATAATCAGTGAATTCATGATTAAGGTATTCAACTCATCGATCTGATCGAAGGGTCTTAATACTCTTACCAAGATGCTTCTCTACTTCAGCCTTATACTCCTTGAATTTCTCGAAGGATTCGGACTTGTGTTTCATAAGATACACATATCCAAATCTAGAGAAATCGTCTATAAATGTGATGAAGTAGCCGAAGTTACCCCTAGCTAGAGTGGGCAAAGGTCCACATACATCACTGTGGATCGGCTCTAAAACTTCTTTAGCACGAACCCTTTTTCCAGAAAAGGGTTTGTTGATAATTTTGCCCTTAAGACAGGATTCGCAACTACCATAAGACTCAAAGTCGAATGGGGTTAAGTAGTCTAACTTCCTTAACCTTGCAATCCTGTTTTCATTTGCATGACCAAGTCTACAATGCCATAAGTAAGTCGGGTTTTCACGATTACTAAGCTTGAGTCTTTTGTTTTGTATATTAAGAATATCATATCCACAATGTAACAAATATAAACCATTCAATAAAGGAGCAATTCCATAAACAACACCATTAAGCGAAAAATAACAATTATTATTTGCGAAATGGAAGGAAAAAAACCCTCAATGTCTAACATTGGAATAGAAATAATGTTACGAGTAAGAGATGGAACGAATAACAATTATTCAGTTCTAATCTAAAACCAGATAGTAAGTCTAAAACATAAGTCCCAACACGTTCAGCATCAACTCTTGCTCCATTCCCAACATGAAGGGCGACTTCACCAGCTCTAACTGCCCTGCTATCCTTGAGACCCTGCACATTCGTACAAATGTGTGAGCCACAACCGGTATCTAATACCCAGCAGTTAGAATCATTTATGGACATGTTTATTTCAACAACAAACATAACTGTTCCAGTGGCTGAAGCACTGTGTGCCTTCTTTTCAGCTGTTAGAACCTTGCAGTCCTCCTTCCAATGCCCCTTCTGCTTACAGTGGAGGCATACATCCTTATCGACCCGCTCTTTCTTTTGGATTCCACCTTTGGGCTTATAGCCATTCTTAGCCTTGCTCCTTCGCCTCTTCTTTCCCTTCGGGGCAGAAGAAGTAGAAGCACTCACCATGAGTACGGGCCTCTCTTTAGCAGTGGAAGACTCAAAAGTCTTGAGCATGTTATGAAGCTCAAGCATGGTCGATTCCGTCTTATTCATATTAAAGTTTACTACGAAACTCGAATACGAATTGAGAAGCGACTGAAGGATAGCATAAACAGCAACATTGGTTTTGAGCTCAATGCCCAAACGACCAAGTTTCTCGATTAGGCCTATCATCTTCAAAACATGAGGTGACACATTCCCTCCTTCAGCTAGCCTACAACTGAACAGATCTCTCATCACTTCATAAATCTCAGAACGAGATTCAGAATCAAAAAGTTCCTTCAGATGCTGGAGCATCTCAAAGGGAAGCATCTTCTCATACTGCCTTTGCAACTCGGGAGTCATACCGAGCAACATAACGCACTGAGCCTGGGAAGCATCCTCTTGATGCTTCTTGAGATTGACAGCGTCAAACACTTCAGCCTCTTCAGTACCAGCCTCAGGGGCAACAGGGATTGGCGTGTCCAACATGTACTCAATCTTTTCTTGCCTTAGCACTAAAAACACGTTTCGGTGCCAGTCCAGAAAATTTAGCCCAGCCAATTTGTTCGTTTCCAGAACACTTCTCAACGATAAGTTATTCATTTCAACAATCCTAGAGAAATAAAATAAAACGGGAATTAAACACATAATTCCCATGATCAATATTCAGCAATCAAAATAAACATGGCCTTTATATTTATTTTGTCTCCATTATTTTCACATACTCAACAACCTCATCGGAAGAGTACGAATTTATACAATATAAATTATAATGGACTAGGATCCACATTCCTACTATTACAATATCTGCTGGGGCTGATTACTGCAATAGCAGAACTGGTAGGCCTCTAAGCCAATTGCCAAGACTGCAATTACTAGTTGATTGAACCTAGCTCAATCAAATGTCCCCTAACTTTGTTTTCCTGTTGGGGCTGGTGAAACAAATTAAGTTGGTTTACAACCATCAAGCGGCGACATTACATGTCCCTATAAAAGTCCCGTTAGATGTAGATCCGAGCAAAAGACTGGGGCCTTAAATACTCATTGGAACGAAATCTCCGGTTTACTTTTAATTTTGATGGAAGACATCTTTCAATTTAATGAAAAAAAAACATATTATAGTGAGGATCATTTTAAAGGCGGGGTATTAATTGCTTAAACGAGATCCAATATGTTACTCTACATCACATTTGAGCAATTATTGGGCGCCGCCTACCCAAACATGATTATACGGACTAACACGTATAAGGGTGTCGTCTACCCAAACAGTTAATACGGTTCGACAATTATTGGGCGCCGCCTACCCAGACAATTATAATGCGGACTATAAAAGATGTTAACAAAATTTTTAAAACATGTTAACACAAGTGGGAATTAACAATTCGTTTAATTCTTTAAACCAAAATTTTAAAATTCAATTTTAAAATTAAGTTTATTAATTAAATTTTATTATTAATTTTAGTTCTTAATTAATCCAATTAATTAAGTCTGTACTAGTCCAACTAATACGATCTAATTAAGTCCAACTTAATCAGTCATCTCACTCAAATTTTACTAACTCCCAAATTAATTCCAAAATCAAACTTAATTAATTTTAATTAATTTTAATAATAAAATTTATGGCTCAGGTGCAATTTTGGTAGATTACACGGGAGGGCCTATCCCAAAACAAATTTGCAAAAATAGCCCCTCAAACATCATCACCCAACAATTCAGATCCAATCTGAAAATTTTCGAACAATCTGCATCCGAATTTCCAAATACCCAAAGTTCATCAACATCATATCAATTTCAGTCAATAAACCCAGTTAAGGAACATTCCAAAAATAAGAATCGAAACAGGAGAGAACACAGCCTAGAACAAGAACAACCTAGAAGCAATATGCAGTAGATCGACACAAGACGAAGAAACAAGTAAATCATCGAGATCGTCTGCAGTCCAGAGAGCCATGGTTACCGGTGCCACTTCGAGATGGGTGAGTCTCCGATACCGCTAGGCGCATGCGGGTGACACACCACAAATCGGAGCAGAGGATGAGCAGAAACACGAAACAAATGACCTAGAGAGTATGAAATCCACCGATCTCCGCCTCACTAGCGGCGTCGCCGCCGCTGGATAAATGAAAATCGATCGAAAAACATCAATCCCAAGACCGAATGAATAGCCCAAATCGATGCTCAGCCCCGATCGATCGACACGAACACCAGCACTGCCGCGCTCGGTTGATCAAAAATTGAAGAAGACGACGATAAGAACGATGTAGGTCGTCACCTGGAGCGAGGTCATGGTCTCCATCCCCGGCGGTGGCGCATCGATCTGGGTCGAGGGTTCAAAACCCTAATTTGGATGAAGGGGATGAAGCCGAGAGATGTGAGATGAGTGTGGTGCGGTTGTGTGTTATGTGCTCCAAGCACAAACATATAATTATAATCATACGCACATAAAACCGGTACACATTACCGTGGTTAAAAAAACTTTTAATTAACCAAATCAATTGAGCAATTAAATCAAGAGCCTGGAGCTCTGATACCATTGTTGGAATTTAGAGGCACGTAATTCACGTAAAACATGCACAACGAAAATAACAGTTCACCAACAACGAACAACAATTGCATAATTGAATGACGGGATACGTAAATAGTGATCTTACAGTAATTCGTAGCAGAAATCTTCTACTATAGTATCCACGTAACACTTATTCACAGATCTGCAGTATCCTGCCAGCCTCGAACCAAGAGATGGATTTGCTAGGAAAATCCTAAGTCTAGGTTTTATGGAGAAGTAATACTTTAGTATTATCTTGTGTGTCTTGGAATTTCCCATGATCCAGTATACATAGTGGAGACCTGGCTTAAGTTTTAAGCAGACCCAAATCAAGAAATAAATCTGTAGAGATATTATTTCTATATACACAAAGTCTTGTATTTAGAAACAAATCTGTAGAGACTTTATTTCCCTATATATAAAATCCTACAACAATATTCCATAATATTATTGTTGGGAAATCTTTATTTAATTAAATCCAATTTAATTAAATGGCTTTAATTAATTCCAAATTAATTAATTAATTATTAATAATTAATTCTAAATTAATATATTATTAATTTCTCCATAAATTA
>JAPKLY010000050.1:718289-742383 GCA_026898435.1 Prunella vulgaris
GATGATCCTTGATCGGGGCTATTTTAGAATCATGCTTAGGTCATCTGCGTTCTCACTCACTCAATGACAGCAATGATTCAGGGGAACACAAATAAGAATATATGCAAACAATCAAACATTATATTCGAATAAGTATGATGCCAAATATTTAATATTAAACAAACAATAATATTAAACATAAACTGAATATCATCTTAGTATTATGTCCTTACAATAGATTGTCTCTAGGACACTAACACTAACAATAAAATGGTTTTGAAATGTTTGGCCACTGATTATACACCGAGGGCAGGAGAGGTGACTTGGGAAGAAGCGACCCAGGAAAACCCAGTGTGGAAACCTGGTGTAGGCTACATGGTGTAGGCCACCGTCTATTGTGATTGTACATTAGGAAGAGGCGAACTGGGAAGAAGCAACCTGGGAAACCTGGTGTAGGCCACCATTTGATTTGGTTGTTTAATTCGGAAGAGGCGACCTGGGAAGAAGTGACTGTTTAGTCAAAATGTCTCCACACGAAAGTGTACGTGGTCGCTATATCGTCATGGTAAGATTGGCCAAGTTTAATATTTATCGAACACATGGAGATGGGGATTTGTAAGGAAAATCGTTGTTTCAATTGGAAAGCAAACAAAGCAATAAAGGGGAAGGTATCTATTATCTACTAATGCGTCAAAAGAGTAAACTACCTATCACCTTGGGTTGCAAAGTGAGCAAATGTGAGAGATATGTGCTAGTGTACTATCTTATGTTTCACATGGTGATGTTTCCCTTAATCATGCAATGAGGTATTGTACAACCAATCGGCTAGCCACTCGAACATGTAATAGGTCTCCCTAGATACACATCAAAGCCTCTAATTGTCCTTCCTATTCACTAATGATAGTTCTCACTATCTTAGGAATTTAATCAAACACTTAGCATGCATTGGCCTTAATACAAGAAGATTTAGGAAATTAGCTCTACTCTAGTATGAGACTAACTCCCTAATGGCCCTTATGATCAACTACACATACAAAGCATTCATACAATCCATCAATGTAGAGAATTGATCATACAACAACTAATAGCATTCAAAAGATCAACATAATCACCACATTACTCCATAGGAATCATACACCAACACATAAAGGAATTAGCCCATGGAAAATTTGGTAAACAAAAGAACAATTAAGCTAGTAACAATCATCATCATACAAGAAATGTAAAGAGATTACCTATTACAATGAGAATTGGAAAGATACAAGTTACCTCTAAAATGCTATCTAACGATCCGGCAATGGAAATTGAAATTCAAACAGTAGAAACGTAGCTCTAGCTAAGACAAGAATGCAGGAATAAACGGATCGACGATCCAAGCGGTAGATCAAAAGTTATCAACGAAATTGTAAGAAGAAATCTTAAGAACCCAACTAGTAACTACCTCTCTCTCTTTCTAATCTAATCTAAGAACTTGAATTATGATTTGATTCTAAACTAGATTACCTTGAGAATCTGATCCTTGGAGTATTTATAGTGCCCACAATGTTTAGTCCAAAGTTCCCTTCATTAAACGCACGAAAAGACGAAAATAGCCCTGAAATTTTGGATATTTTGAACTGCTGCCGATCGCAAGCTTGATGGCTGCCGATCGTGCGCTTTCGCCAACTGCCGAACCACAACGTGCCACCTGCCGATTCCGATCGCGCGAGCCTTCAGCTGCCGCTCTAGGGATTTGGCGCGTGATCTCCTTTGATGTGCTGCCGATCTGAGAAGGCTCCTTGCCGATCCCACTCCTTAGCTCGGGTCATGCTCGACTCTCCTCGTTTTCGTCATTTCTTGAGTTTTAGGACTCCGATTGACTCGATTCTTCTTTCGTTGCGACCCTCTTTTCAAGCTCTTCATCATGGAATAATAATTACTTCTATTGTCTTAACTCTAAAAATCCGGACTTTTCTCGATCTTGCTCGTTTCTTCCTTGTTCTGTTCATTTCCACCTATAATCACAACTTTCTAACCAAAAAGGGTTAAATGCACAAAGTATATCATTTTAGGGTCAAATATGAACATAAGCACATCAAAACCATAGAGAAATGGATGCAAAAACATGCAATTATGACCCTAATCACATCCCCAAACAAGATTGTTGCTCGGCCTCGAGCAACGAAGCGATAAGATATGGGAATAATTGTATGTATGAAGCATCAAGCACAAGATCAATGACAGAATCATCACTCAATGTCTAGCAAATCTAAGATACAATATCATCCACTCAACTATCAAAATCAAATCAATTAGCACAATATCAAATCAATGAGTCATGATCCTCACAAGATAAGTGTTTAGCTCAACCCTCAAGTGTTTAGGCTCACTCATACATCACACCACACACACATACTCCCATAAGCTTGGCTCAAGTCTACATTCTCCACCACTTGTAATGACCATACATCAATGAGGACTTTTAAAGGTTGTAGTGTTGGCTCTTTGGTAGGGAAGGAACATATGGATAAAAGTGACTAAGTATGATTTGTAAAGCATAGAAGGAATCAAAGTAGAGATCATTCACCTCTTCATGCAAATAGAAATCTCTTCATGCTCTTTCAAAATCACACTTCAAAGAATCATTCCTCCCTTTTTGTAAAATTGTGAACTTACTCACAACACTAGAGTCAAACTTGACCATAATTTTTCAAAAAGTCAACTTTTCTCAATTTCTTGCAAGCACTTGCCTTCGAACCTTCTTTTCTTAACAATCCATGCATAGAATTTCTTTCCACCTTAGCCACCAATTTCTTCATCAAATCACCAATCGTCCTTCCTTCTTTTTACTCTACTAATCATAAGGACAAGAGAGTTCCAAAAAGGAAGGAAAATGGCTTAAAGTGTGGTTAGCCAAAGGAAAGGATTATAGGCACAACATGGTGAGCAAAGGATATCAATATCAATGGTAGGCTCATAGGGCAAAGTGGCTTAATATAGATCAAAGAAAATGCCTCATATTATCTCATGTGAAATCATTATCTAATGTAGCCTCAAATAATACTAAAGTCAAGTTCTAGAGTATAATGCACATGTGTGAAACTCACATCAAAGAATATCATCCGTTCAAGATTGAAACGGGCATAAATGGCTCAAAACTCATGGATTTAAGGTGATCAAGACTCATATCATATCAAGAATGCTCATATCAATGAAATCTCAAGAATCATAGAATCAAAAGTATCAAAGATAAGACAAGAATCAAACAATAAATCCACTACACTAATCAAACTTTCAACTCATCAACACAACAATAAGCATATCTCATGCATTCACTACTCAAAGCAAACAACAATATGGTCAAAAACAACAAGCAAAACAAGTCCTTACAATAAGCATATGGTCTAAAATCATCATAAAAGCACTAAAAATCAATATGATAATAGCCTTGCGAAGAAAATGACGAAATGATCACACCGCCCAAACTTTTTTGGACCATGGGTCTAAAAAGTTTGGCAAAGAAGTGGAGACAATATCAAGCAATGCACAATAATAAAGCTCAAACTCATAAGCATAATAAACCATAAGATCTAAATCAACATAATGCATCGCAAAGCAAATAACAAGATAAAGCTTCCTAAAAAGTACCAACATCATCAACAATATCATTACAAAACAAAATAAACTAAGAATTTGGGATAGAAGCATGTTAGGGATATGAGAGTGCTACCCTTCCTTATGAAGTTAGATCGAAATCATTACTTCACGAAGGAGGATAACGAGGATGAGTGAAGTGCCGCTCGCTGATGTGCCACTGCATCATAGCCCTCTGTGCATCGAGGATCTCTTCCATATTGTGGGACATAGTGTTCACATTCCTGTTGATGGAGTCCACCGTATTGTTGAGAAGATGATAACTATCGGTTAATCTCGTCATGTCCGATCGAAGGAACGAGTAATCATTCCTAAGATCGTCCACATCCGTCCTCAACGACCTTACCTCATGGCCCCATTCAATATAAGTCAATCCCTCAAACACATGTCCACCCCCTTGATTATAGTACTCCTCTTCCATCGGCTCATGTCCCTCTTCTTGCGCATCCTCTTGGGGTTGGGAGCTTGATTCACCCCTCGTTCTCTTAAACGCCCTTCGATTAAATTCCTCTTTGATTTGCAAGTGCAAAGGGGAGTTAAGCAACAAATTCTCCCTTTTTGTCACCGTAAGGAGGTCATAATCGAGTAAAGGAAAAAGGTCTTATGAGTTTGTCACTATGATGCAAATGACATTTCCCTTCTTGAAAATTTTCGTGTTGATCATGAAAGTCAAATCAACGAGCTCGGGTGCAATAACCTCTCTATTCCTTGTTGGACTTACCTTTTGCATCATGAACGTGATTAATCCACCATAACAGCAATTTGCCCTCGTAGCTTGGTGGCTAAGATTTTTCAAAAGATAAGCGCCAAAATTAGCTTTCTTGGACGTCAACATGGAATGGAGAATAAACAACTCTTCGCCCCGAACTCTACTCCCTTCGATTCTAGCAAAAGCAGTGTTTTCTAGTACCTTGTGCGCATACACCAAGATAGGATTCGCAAGGCGAGATGCCTTAGAACTTTGGGCCACATACTCACCTCCATCTTTACTAATCAAGTTCCATGTCTCTTGAGCTCGAGTGAATTTCTCTCAAGAATAGAAGTGATTCCTAGGAACCTTCTCCACACAACCAAAGATTTGGTTGACTTGATCGGTGGTTAAGACGTAGTCCTCATTTTTAAACCGAAACTTGGCCTTGGTAGGAACTCCATCAATCTCCACCACTACTAATGTGCTCAAGACTTCAATGCATGCCGCTTCGGAATACCCATAGAACTCCATGGAGAGTAGACCTTTCCAACCAATCCTTTCGAACAACTCTTCTACATCTTCACCAAAATTGCAAAGTGTGGTGGTTCTCTTGTCATAATACCTTCCCGTGTAGAACTCAACATTCTTCACTCTTGCAAATAATTTGAAATACGTATCTTTATCCCCGAAATAGAGTTCATAATTTGATGGTTTATCTCCACACTTTACTTGACATGCTTCTTCTAAAGTGGGATCATTCCACTTCTCATTTGTATTGGAACTTGTAGCTTTTCCTTTTCCTTTCCTAGTCATTCCTACAAAATACCACATGTGAACACAAAGTATAGGATGAACTAGAAAATCGTCTACCCAATGCACATAGGGTGGGGTTCTCAAGATAGGAACTTAAGCAAAAATATATTCATGCCAAATCACTCTTTACTCATCAAGCATATTAAGATTGAACACAATGAGAGATAACTAAGAATTCATGAATTAGTCATGCAAACTAAGAGTTGTGCCAATTGTCATTTATCAATGTAACTTCACATAATCCAAACAAATAGGTGAATCAATATAATCAAACCATCCTATTGTCAATATATTCATACACATTAACAATTAGCACAACAATATCATGACAATCCAAATATTGCATAAAATTTCCCAAAATTCGTCACTTTGCCTTCCCCCAAAATTTCAATCCTCAATTAAGTCAAAAATTCACATAATTGGCATGCAATTGGGTTCCTAAATGATTACCCATCAACAGTGTAGCATATATGCATCATCAATTACACAAAAACTCAATAAAATCGAAAAGCCCCAATTTTATGCTCAAAAACCCTAGATATTCAATTTCTAATTCTAGACAATGTCACCATGGATTCTCTACAATATTACAAGAATTAGATAGAGGAGAGTGAAAGGAACATACCTGTAGAAGAATTTAACGAGAAGAGGTCGAAAATTTGAGAAGTAAATTTTTTCTCTTCTTCTTTCTTCTTGTCGTGAGTTTTGAGAGAGAGTGTGCAAGAATTTTGAGTGTGTGTTTGTGTGTGAAAAAGTGTATTTAAAAGGGAAGAGGGTTAGTGGGCTTACCTTGGAAATTGTGTTCAAAGTTTGACCCAAATTGGTCAAAAATTGGACTCCCGGACACGTCGCGCGATCCCAGTCTACCTGCCTGCCGATAGCGTGTTCACGCGGATTTTCAATCAGCCGAAATCCTTCTTGCTAGCTGCCGATCTCACTCGCGCACGCCTTCAGCTTCCGCTCCAGGCAGCTTCCGCGCGACCTCAAGCTTAGGACCTGCCGAACTGGGCCTTTACTCCTCTACTTCGAAATTTTTTTTTCACCCTTTTTCTTGTACTTTTCCTCATAACTCCACATACTACTCAAAATATACCATGAATATCAATCAAATATGATAGCAAATTAAGAAATTTAACACGACCACACCCCCCCAAACTTTTTTCGGATTGTAAATCCTAATAAAGTTTGGAAAAGTGGTAAATTAAAATTTGCTAGCACATTAAAGCCAATGAATCACATATTCTCAACTCAAAACCACATATTAATCATAATCATGACAAGAATTCACTCCTCAAACTCCTCCTAAGCATATAAGCTCATTATCAACATGCAATGATCACAAAAAAATTTACCATAGCAAATAAAGCTCAAGCTTGCATCCCGACACAAAAATCAAACAAAATCTAACTACAAAAATAAAGGATACAGATGGGTTGTCTCCAATCTAGCGCTTGGATTTAACGTCCCCTAGCCGGACGCAATAAAGCTCAAGTAACATCAAAATCAATGAGGGTTGAGTGACTTACATCCCTCAATTTCCTTCTCCAAAAATATCCCTTTTTCACTACTTTCTTCTCCACTTGTTTCACCCCAACTTATCTTCATTCACCTTCTTTCTCTTTTCAAAAGAACTTTCCTCATTCACTTCACTCTCAAGATCACAAGTTTTCATAACCTTGCTAGCATTTTCACCCTCACCTCTTGGGGAACTCATTGAAGAATCATAGATAGAGAACGTATTTCTCTCATCATTCATCCTCAAGGTAACCTCACCTTTTTTATTATTTATCAAAGCATCCGAACTCGCAAGGAAAGGCCTCCCAAGAATTAGAGGAGTATGCTTGTCCTCCTCTACATCTAAAATCACAAAATCAACCGGATATAAGAACTTGCCAATTTGAACAACAACATCTTCCACTATTCCTCTCGGTTGCACCTACGAATTATCCGTCATAAGAAGATTACTCGACATGGGACTCATGTCCTTTAATCCAAGCCTTTGAGCTATGGATAAAGGCATCACATTAACACTAGCCCCAAGATCGCATAAAGTTTTAATAACCTTGCTTCCTTCAATTTGACAATCCAAAGCAAAACAGCCGGGATCCTTGAGTTTTTTCGGAAGATGCTTCATGATAAGCTTGCTACTCTCTTGAGTGAGTTTGACTATGTCGGGCTCCTATTTCCTCTTCTTTGACATGAGATCCTTAAGAAATCTTGTATACGTAGGCATTTGCTCAATAGCCTCTTTGAAAGGCATATTAGCATACATCTTCGTGAACAAATCAAGAAATTTCTTGAGCCTCTTGTCAAGCTTGTTTTTCACTCCCTTGAAAACTTCCACCTTCTCCTTCTCATCCGCCAACCCTTCTTCCTCCAATATAACCTCACCCCCTAACTCTATTTTCCCTTTCTTTTTCACTTCTTTTTCCTTAACTCTCTCTTCTACCCCCAAGCTTTTTTCACTACCCTTCACCAATTTCACATTCTCACTACAAAATGCTTCCTCCACTATCTCGTCATGAAACAATTTCAAAGGATCATTCCCTACCACCTCCTTTGCAACCTCCACACATGAAATTGAATTACAATGCTCACGAGGATTAATTTCGGTTGTAGAAGGGAACTTACCTTTATTCACTTGTAGGCTTAAGGATGAAGCAATTTGTCCAAGTTGATACTCCAAGCTTTTGATTTGATTTCCTTGTGAAGTGTACAAGTCATCAACTCTTTTGTTCGTTTCACTATTCATCTTTCTAAACTCCACTTCAAAATTGTCCATCTTCTTCAAAATCAATGTCAATGTGTCTTCAATGCTCCCCTTACCCTCATTATTAGGTGGCTTAGACCCCGGATCAATCCTGGGTGGCAATTGAAATCTGTACTCTCTTAACCCCGATTGCTAATGCAAGTCTAAGTCCGGCAATCAACGCCTCGTACTCAGCTTCATTGTTGGTCGCCAGGAAAGCAAATCTTATTGCTGATGTGAACACCTATCGGTCAGGGCTTATTAACACTACTCCTGCCCCCGAAGCCAAGTTGGTAGATGAGCCGTCTACATATAGGTGCCACGGATGTTCGAGATCCCTTGTCAGTTTTGATGGATAGGTTAGTTCTACAATGAAGTCGGCCAGAGCTTGTCCCTTGATCACCGTTCTCGTTGCATACGTGATGCTAAATTGGCTGATTTCCAGTGACCACTTTAGCAATCTTCCTGCAGTATCGGGGCGATGTAGAATTTGTCGAAGTGGGAATGTCGTGAGCACTTCTATCTGATGATCGTAGAAGTGCGGTTGTAATTTGTGTGTGCTCATGACCAATGCATATGACAGTTTCTCCATTGGAGAATACCGGACTTTGGCTTCGTGTAGAGCCTGACTGACATAGTAGATCGGGGAATGAAACTTGCCTTCGGCACGTACCAGCACTGAACTTATTGCTACCTCAGACTCAGCGAGGTAGAGGTAGAGTTTTTCACCTATGATTGGTTTGGATAAAATCTGTGTATTGCCCAGATATTCCTTGATTTCTTCAAACGCTCGTTGGCAATCTTTCGTCCACACAAAATTATCATTCTTCTTCTTCATGGCTTCAAAGAATGGTCGACATTTATCTCTAGAACGTGAGATAAAATGATTCAATGCGGCTAAACATCCTGTAAGACGTTGAACTTTTTGAACTGAATCAGGAGGCTGCATATCGATTATGGCTTTGACCCTGGTTGGATTCACCTATATTCCGCGCTGACTGACCAGATGCCCCAGAAACTTTCCCGAATGAATTCCGAAACTGCTTTTCTTCGGGTTAAGCTTCATGTTGTAGGAGCAGAGTATTTGGAATGTCTGAGCGAGGTGTTCAAGATGGTCTTCCTTGTGCAAGCTTTTCACGACTATATCGTCCACATAGACTTCAATTGAGCGGCTGATATGTTCGTCAAATATCTTGTTCATCAATCGTTGGTAAGTGGCTCCAGCGTTAATCAAACCAAATGGCATCCTATCCCAATAGTAAAGATTCTTGTTGGTATAGAATGCAGTATGCTCCTGATCGTCAGGGTGTAGAGCTATCTGGTGATATCCTGCGAAGGCATCCATGAAAGTCATGAGCTCGTGCCCTGCAGTGTTATCGACCAGATGATCGATGTGAGGAAGTGGAAAGTTGTCCTTCGGACAGGTGTCATTCAGATCAGTGAAGTCGATACAGAGTCTCCATGTGCCGTTCGATTTACGAACAAGAACTGGGTTCGCAACCCATTGTGGGCACAAGGCTTCGTGTATCAACTTATTGTCCAGCAACTTCTTGACTTCAATTGTTAGTACTTCGTATTTCTCAGGTCCAAACTTCCGTCTATTTTGGTAAATCGGTCTGCGTGCCGGATCAATATTGAGTCGATGACAGGCATGTTTGGTCGGAATACCTGTCATATCTGAATGAGAACATGCGAAAACGTCCAGGTTATTCTTCAAGAAAGTGATCATTCTTATTCTGAATGGCTCCGGCAGTTCAGATCCGATGAAGAGTTCTAGATCTTCTTTATCTGGATAAACCTGGATAGATGTTAACTCTTCCATCGACGTGGCACGTTTTCGCTTCTCTTTCCACCTCGGATCCAGAATAGGTCCGTCCACGTTTAGCTCATCTTCAATCTCCATCGGTTCATTTTTGAGTCTATGTTCGAAATCTTGGCTGAGTAGGCATTCATCTGGGTGTACGCCCTCGAGATGCCTTTCAGACTCTGATTCCCCTAGAACTCGTACAATATGATTGGGTGTACTCTCTAGTACGGGAACTGGATTATCAACCTCCATTGGTTCCGCTTCCGCTTGGGAAGCACTCAATGTCTCAGGTTCCAGTTCAGCGCATGGGAGAGGGCTTTCAATCACGTGTACATAGGTGACCGATGGCACGTTCTGAAGTAAACATTCACGAGCTTTCTTTTGATCGCCCTTTATTGTGCCAGCTCCATTTGGTGTCGGAATTTTATACAGTAGTAGTAAGTCGAACAGGTAGCTTTAAATTCATGTAAAAAAAGGTCGACCAAGGAACCCATTATAGGAGGATGGCTGGTCTACAACGAGAAAGTCTACTTGCCTCGTCATCCTCCTATTGGGATCATCGACTGATACAAGTTCAACAGATAAACGAATTGTGCCTAGGGGAATAGTAGCAGCATCCCCGAATCCTATAATTCTGTGATTACAAGTCTCAATATAGGATTCGTAGTCTCCTATCTGGTCCAGAGTACTCTTGAACAGAATATTTGTATATGCTCCAGTGTCGACCAACAATCTGTGAACTCGTGCATTCATGATGTTCGCGCTAATGACCAAGGAATCATTGTATGGGGTCATGATCCCTTCCAAGTCTTTTGTGAAAAGGTCATCTCTGCTGTGGGCTTGGTAGAGGGTCCTGTCTCGGTTTCCTTGATCTGGTCAATAGCTCGTAATTCAGCTTTCTTCTGCCTCTTCGACGGAGGTGGTCGTCCATCTGTACAACTACCGGCTTGGCCAACCTCAGGTTCTAAAACAAAAAGATCCCGCACTAGGCTTGGCGGGGGAAGTAGGGCTTGCTGTTCTTGCCAGCATCTCGGTCCGGCTCCTTCTTTGTTCTCGTTCTCGTTCCCATCGTCTTCTCTATTCGCCCTTCGATCAGGCACACGCGGTCTTTTTCCAGGGGTTCGCTTCACGAACTCTGACAACTTACCATCCTCATAAAACCTCCACAACTGTCTCAAGAGATCCTGACATTCACTTGTGAAATGTCCCGTTGCCTGATGATAGGCGCAGTACTTGTTCCTGTTTGTTTTCCACGGATCCACCTTGAGCTTTCTTGTCGGTGGCAATTCTCCAGTTCTCTTGACCGCGTTGAAAAGCTGGTCAATGGACACGGTCATCACTTGATTGAGTCTCTCCGCCAACTCGGTTCCCTCGAATGATTTCAAGTTCTTGGGGGTTCGGTATCTTCCCCCACTCCCTTTGACTGGGGCTGTCGCTTTTGGTGCTTCCTAAACTTCTCCCATGGATTTCTTCAGTGCCTCTTGCATGGCCACATATATCCCGGCCTTGTTCCGAAACTACGCATAAGTTGTCGGACACGCAAGCTGCATTTCTTTCCACAAATATAACCCTTTCTTCAAACCTGCCATCGCGGTAATAACCTTGGTATCTTCGCTGACTGGCTCTCCCTCTAGCAAAATCTTGTCAAACCGTTCGAGGAATTGCTGATCTGATTCCTCTGGTTCCTGGACAAGATTTGCCAGTTGATGCTTCTGGGTGAAACAGGATGCTGCTCCAGAAAAATGTAATAAAAACTCTCGGCTCAATTGCATGAAAGATGTAATCGATGCAGGCGGCATCGCGGTAAACCAACGATGTGCATGATCTCTGAGTGTAAGAGGAGAGTTCCTACACTGAGTCGCATCAGATGCTTCCATAGATATCATGTAATCTGTAAACTTGGACACGTGCACCTTCGGGTCTGAAGTTCCTTCATACAGATTAGAAGCCGGGAACTGAATCTTCGATTGAACAGACGCCGAAAGTATTGCTGCTGACAGGGGTGAAACTGGGATTTGTATGGCGGGGTTGCCTCCCGGGCGTAATGAGACTTTGACCTAAAGGTCTTTGATGGCCTTCTTCATCGACCGTAAGATTTCATCCGAAGCCTCTACACCTCGACGGGGTGGTCGTTCCTCTCTCTCGGGGTGAGGGGAGCCGGACACCCTGTCACTCGGGTGTGACCTCGCTGGAATCATACTTACCTTGTGTATGCCTTCAGGGTCGTGCCTCTCTGCTGCCGGCCAATGTAGTCTTTCTCGGACCGTTTGCTGCCTTCTCTGATCTTCCTCTGGTATTCTACTGGATCTCCCTTGGTTTACCTCTGGTATTCTGTTCGGTCTCCTCTAGTCCACTTCTGGTGCTCTACTAGGGGGTCAATAGGCCGACTCAGGCTGGCCATGCGACTTGTACTCCTGTGGTTCCTGTAACCTGCTCTGCGGAGTTCCGTGACTTGACTCATCCATCACGCTCCGCGCTCTTCTGCCCTGTGGGCCTAGTCGGTCTGCCATTCTTGGCCCCAAACGGTCCGTCACCTTCTACTTTCCGCATTCTTTGCGCCTCCATCTCTGTTCACTGTCAGCCTCGGTCTCTGGTGGACCCTGATCGACTCGTTGAAGAACGGGCCTCTGATCAGGTTGAGTGCCAGAAGGACCGGCTGCACCCTGCTGCTGCTCTTTTAGCACTCTACAGAGTGCCGTTATGCGAGAGATATCCTCGGGGTTCTGCAGGAATGGAAGCAGTTCAGATAACCCCTGCATATAATTTTGTCCTACTTGAGCTGCTAGGACTCCAGTTGGTTCGGCTTGTTGTCGACTTCCGATAGCACCCTGGATTGCCGTTGATTGTTCGGGAGTTGGGGCTCTTTGATTCGGCTGGTCATTATTTCTCCCGCGAGATGTCATCCTTGGTTGTGAAACTTCTCTCGATATTTTACGTAATGTCAGCTCCTTTCCACAAAGCAGGTTGAGTTATTGTGCTGTTGAATAACAGAATGGGCGAACAGCTGAAAACAGGCGAACAGCTGAGTTAAGCAGGTGCAAAAACAGGCGACCAGGTGAGCTGGTGGTCAAACAGGCGACCAGGTGTACAAACAGGCGACCAGGTGGGTTTTCTTCAAGCCTTCAAGCGAACAGCTTGTGCTCCTTCAAACCTTCAAGCGAGCAGGTGTGTTTCTTCAAGTATTCAAGCGAGCAGGTGTGTTCCTTCAGGCGAGCAGGTGGCAAATCTTCATCCAAAATCCAAATTTTGCAGTTTCCACTCCAGAATCCCACAAATTCCAGCAACCGAAGGTTCAAACCCCTTCCTCTAGCGCCAAAATTGTTAATGAAATCTCCGCAACAGAAGCATTTATGTGGCTTTTAGGTGCGATTTCACTAGTAATCGATCAAGAACAGTTTAATGAAACTGCAAAGTGCTTGATTACATGAAGATTTCGGCAGAGCTTCGTTGAGGCTAAGAAAACTTGTATTAAAATGAAATTTGGGGCCTATTTATAGGCAAATTGTACAAGCAGGTGGTGGCATACACTTTGCCACGCTTCTCCTGAAGCTTGCAAGTGTCCCTAACCGCTTAAACAAGATAATTACAACGGAAAATTGGGTGAAATGATGAAAATGAGATCCTGGTGATCTTCTTGAAAACAGGCGAGCAGCAGTTCATTCCTGGCGACCAGCTCCTTGGGCAAGCAGGTGAGCTGCTCGCCCATTATGAGAATTACAACACCTGCTCGCCTATTATGAGCAAATAGGCGAGCAGGTGAGCTAAGCAGGTGGTTGGGCGAGCAGGTGAGCTGCTCGCCCATTCCTCTTTTGTACTGCTGCTCGGCCATTTCTTGCTTATTTGACGATTCTTCTTTTCTCGTATTGAACTTCTTTAGCTTTGCCCATAATCATCATGTTTAATTAGTTGCTTTGGGACACGTCCTCCGGTATTCCCCTGATTACTTCCTTAATCATCTGGATTAGATTATTTCATCAACACAAGTCAATAAATCTTTAAATTCGTTTAAGATCTCTATCTGAACAATCACTAATTCACAGGAAGATTTCCACATTATATTAAAACAGATAATTATATCAGGAAACGCCATATTTAATCTTACCATTGTTCTTTCCGGGTGCCCGTATCTTTCTGCTACCTGTGGGACCCAGTAATGGTTGATCATCACTGTACGAGTCTTCCGTTTCGAGCGCACACCTTCTTCCCTTTCCCATATCTATGAAAAAAAGCCATAATTACAAGGTTGATCCGAAAATCAATTCCATCACGGGAATGGTGTGCACACCCCCTTTATGTACAGTTTTGATTCATCTAGGGCTAATAACGCAGACGATTATAAATACGAGATTTCCCACTAAATATCATACCACACATACCTTCTTTTCGTGCCCCAGATTAACTTGAAGAAATGCCGATTTCCAGCTACAAACCCATGGCAGCGATTGCTTGATCGGAGGGGTTGGGTGAGTTTTGGTGCTTTTTCAGAAAGGATTTGCAATGACGATTCAAATTCTGGGAAACGTATATAATAGATTAGGGCGGTGGAGTCTGACATTGACACGTACCCCATACCACCTTTTGATAATTTCAGAAGCTAGGGCATGCATAGACCTCTCGTAGCTTAGCTACATACGTACCTATGTCACCTTTAATTTTCTACTGTTAATATTTTTACTATTCTGTTCCTCTCTGTAAATCATAAAGTTATTTGGGCCTATTTTTAATTTAGGCCGTAAAATTGGTTTTATTTGTGATTCTCCCAAATATATATTAATATGGTAATGCATAATATGAAAAATGTGAAAGGTGCGAAATGATCTCATTTTTAACTGAATTATGCCGGAAAAGAGAAGATTTTTGAAGGTGTAAAGTATTTTTTTGATTATTTTTCTACAAAACTTTAAAGTTATTCTTGATCGTTTAATTATATATAGTTGAAATCATGTATATTTGTGTATTTTAATCTCATAGATTGAGTACCTCTTGTAATTGATTCTTGAATATCATCACTACTTTTAAAAAAAAAAAAAACTTGACAAGGAAAGAAAATATTAATGATAATGATATGCTTTTTAATTATCGCAAATTTTAGGATGCACTAGGGTGCATACTATGGACCTTGATTTTTTTTCAATTCTAAATTTAATTTGATTGTTTTAGAAGCATACACTACACGCCACACTGTATGATTTTTGATATAACAAGTTGTTCTTGGGATATTGCAGAGAATTGTTCTTGGGGTATAACTAAGTTGTTCTTCGGGTATTCCAGACTTATTCTTGGGGTATTAGTAAATTGAGGTATTAATGAATTATTTTTGGGACATTATCTAGACTTGTTCTTCGGGTATTACTTAGTCTTGTTCTTGAGATATTATTTAGACTTATTCTTGGGGTATTACTCAGTTGTTATTCAGTTATTATATACTATTTGGGTATTATAGTATAATTTTTTTACTATTATAAATTATTATTTAGGTTTATTTATTTATCAATTATTCATTTATAAATTGTTAATTGAGTATTATAAATTATCTTTTGGATATTACAAATTATTCTTTGGATATTATAAAGATATTTTTTGAGTATTATAAATTGTTGTTTGAGTATTAATCATTTATTAATTATTTGATAATATGCCTCCATACACCAAAAATTTCACACCTTTAGAAAACAAAATATTAGTTGATCAAGACGTAATTGCTGATAAGTTGGCTTTGATATGTACGCCATGAACAATCAACAAATAAGACTGAACAAGATTGACAAATCTGGATGCATTTGTTATATATAGGAATGATTATTGGCGTCTGTAATTCCTGTTCTTCGGGTGTATAAGAGAGGAAGAAGTTTTTGACCTCTGCAAATGGATAGCTTAGCGAGAAGGATCGATCTTGCGGAAAGGCTCAGCATGTCGAATCTTGGCATTTGGGAAGAATAGTGATGACGTGGGTGTACTCATCGATGTGTGACCGGCGGCGGAGCTGCAGGGGAAGGTCTTCGCGTGCGGTTGGGCGGGGGGAGGGAAATTGAATGGGAACGATCAAAATTAATTTTTGAATTAACTCTTTAATTATATTTTATTATTATATTTTTTTAAAGTCGTGTCTACAAGAAAAGGAGATTAAACATTGAGAATGAAGAAATCTAAAACAGCAGCTTCATTCTTCAGTATAAAAGGTGAAATTACAGGTCAAAATTGAAATGAATAAATATTTCTCTATAGCTAGTCTCTATATATTATACCACATATATATATATATATATATATGTATGCCCTAGTTACATTACATTACATTACACCCAAATAAAAGAAAGAATATACCAAACTATCATATACCATCCATCTTCATCGCCACACTCTTGGGCGGGGGAAGCCCACCTCTTCACATCAGCACAGTAATTATAAACCCTGTAATTCTTCTGCACCCATTTCAGCCTTTCCTGACTAGCTGAATCCAATTCATCATTCAACCACCCACCTTTTCCAGTAAGAAGCGGCCCAATCGTCGGCGTTCCACAGACTCGAATAGATCTTCTTCATAGCTTGGTTCTTCGGGTATGAAACCCCCACCGACTCTGGGTTCTTAATTGTATTCTCTAATTGGAGACGGAGAATCTGCAAATTATGTCACAAAACAGCGTAAGAAATCAATCCCATCTCAGTAAAACGTCGACGTTTTGTTTATACTCACATGATGCGCTGAGGGTTCCAGAGAATGGAGCATGTCGATCTTTCCGAATAGGTATTCGTTCTTGGACTGAGCCGGAAGTTTTGTCAAGAGAGACAGAGAGTGAGGAGTTTACCGCCGTCGAGTATCTTAGCCCGGCCTTCCCCCCATGTGATGTCGAAATCTTGGTAGAAGTTTCCGGCGGCTGAGGTGATGATGAAATGGAGGTGAGAGGAGCCATATTTGGTTGTTGAATGAATAAGAGATTATGGGATATGATGTTTGGGTAGGTAAGAGCATACTTCTATTTGCGTAAACACGGTTTCGAGTTTCTAAAATTATGTGTTTTTGCTTTTAAACATAATTAATTCTAAATAAAAATTTATATGAATTCGAGGTTTATCAATTATTACTGTAATATGTATATTTATTATCACTGTTATGCATATACAGTATCACTATTTAGGAAATTATGTATATTTTTATAACAGTAGTTTGTATGAGTAACAGTGATAATAACTATACATGACAATGGTACAAGTTTTTATGAACTTGAGTTCACAGGAGATCTACTCTTAATTCTATTTATCTGGTTATCCATTTTTTTATATTTATCTTGAAGTATATCTATTTATATGTTACTTTTATTTGAGGTTGTGTTACGCCTCTTGCATTGTTGAATGTGTTATAATATATTCCTAATATATTATATATTATATGGACATAATAAAATATTATAGTCCAGTGGGCTTTAGGCCCACAAGACTTAGGGTTGGGTACTCTATTTATAATGTATCCTTCCTATGTATTCTGTAATTCATATCATTGTAAACGGCAGTTCATATTAGTATAATCTCCTGGCTCGGTCGCCCCCAGATGTAGTCACTCCGTGACAAATTGGGTCATCAATACTGTGTCTTTACTTTTGCTTTACGCTTTTCTTTCAAGATTACAACACGTTATCAGCACGAGTCTCTTCGAGCATTAAGGATTTACGAGAGGATTGCTCCAGCTGTTTTCAGGATCAAAATTCAGGATTAATTTTATAAATTGCTGAAACCGTAAGTTTCGTGATTTAATATTTAATCCCGATAATTATATTAATTCCATGTTTAGGAATTCTGTCTGTATGCTTTGATCATGTTTTGAGTATCTGCGTGTATGAATGATTGTAGATATACACTGTATTAATACAAGCTTACGGTATCCTGCAATTAATATATTTGTTCGTATACCTAAATATGCTTATGTATAGGCGTACCCAGAAACATGATACATGTTTATATGTCTTCTGTATGCCTTCATATCTCAATATCATATGCGGATATTATTCTGTGTTATGCCCTGATTTTTGTTGATTCATATGTACGTATATGGCTTTTATGTGCTTCTGATATTGATGAGAATAACAAAATCTGAAACAAAATCAGTCGATCGAAGACGATCGACTCTTATCGAACAATAACCCACTATTTCAGAATCAATCAATTCAAAACCCTCTTTTTTTTGAATTTTTTCAATCGTTTGTGAATTTTTTTTGTAAAATTATTTTCGAAACAGAAAACCTTTTCAGAAATCAAAACCCATATTTTCTTTGGGGATTTTTCACGAATCTGTTTGCAAAATCAAAACGAAAACCCAAAATTATTTTCGGAATTCTTCCCTTTTCGGATTTCAGAAAACCAAATCATTTTCTGTCAATTTTCCAAAATTCCTTCTTCTATTACGAAAAACCTGAAGACCTTCTTCAGAATAAAAAAAAATCTCTGTTTCGAGAAACGTTTTTTTTTGTGAAAATTTGTTCCTAATCGAACCACACACCATATCGACAAATCGGAAACCTGAAAATCTAATCGGAAATTTAATAGGGAATCGACACCTACCAGTACCCGCGACGCCGTCGGCCCCCGAAGAGGCCTTGACGGCGAACGGTGCAACAACGCCGTGTCGCGACCGCGCTTCTGGCGCGATGGCGCTGAACGCCGGGACGGCGAGTTTGCCGCTAATCCACTGTCGGTGACTCCGCGCCGACCACGATGGAGGCAGCGTGAGCGCAGCCTCGCGCGATGGCATTTTACGCCGCGACGGTGCGATGCATTAATTGCGACCGCCTTGGAATGTCGATGACGCGCCAACGGCGCTGTACGAATGATGCCGACCTCCGCGTGACAGCGGCGCGCCTCCGCGTGCGACGACGCCTACACACTGCGACGTGACATCGGCCACCGTGGACAAATTTGACGCGATCCACGATCGCGATTTTTTTGCCATTTCTGATTCCCATTTTTCCGCATTCTTGTTCTGCAAACAGAATGAATTAGTCGTATTTGTGTTCTTTCTACTGAAACCCTAAAAATGTTTTGGGCCATTAAATCTTTACTTGCATACTGGGCCCATTCCTTTTCCAATAACAAATAGGCCTGTTGGCCTTTACAACAGAAAAAAAAAAAAAAAAACATTCTGGCCCTTCATAATAAAATAGGCCAGTTTGCCTTTTAATACAAATTGGGCCGAAGCCCTCCATAAAAAAAAAATTTAATTAATTAATAATAATATTAATTAATTACTTAGGCCAATTTTTTTTTAATTGATTGGGCATTTTATTTAGTTGATCCTAATTAATTTGGATCCTAACAATTATTTTTTGGCCCGATGTCCCATTAATAAAAATTCATAATGGTATTATGAAAGCCCAAATCATCAAAAAAAAATTAAAGGCCTTATCCAATAATTATTTTTGGGTTCAAGTCCCATTAATTAAAGACATTAATAAAAGTCATACACCAAAAAATATCAAAACCCCTTATAATTAATTATTAATTTTTGTCTTAGCATTTTTATGATTGAGCCTTAATTATTAAAAGCTACAAACAAATAATTTTAATAAATTTCCATTTACTAATTTTTGTAGCAAAAACATGTTAAACATCACTAAATGTGAATTCGATTAATTGGCACTTGATTGCCATAACTATTTGACATGGGCTCTCAACGTTGAAACTCACCTTGTCTCTAAAGACCTTACCGACACAACTAGACAACCATCTAAATCCACAACTGCCCAAAAGGCAAAAGCTCTAATTTTCTTAAGACATAATTTTCACAAAGATCTTAAGAACGAATACCTCACTGAAAAAGATCCATTGACGTTGTGGAAATCCCTCCAGGATCGATTCCAACAACAACAAAATGTGATCCTCCCCGAAACCAGACATGAATGGATAACACTTCGTTTTCCAAAACTTCAAGTCTGTGACGGAGTACAACTCCGCCCTACATCGCATAGTTTCGCAGGTCAAGCTGTGCGGTGAACCTATCCCTGATGATCAGTTGATCGAGAAAACTCTTTCCACATTCCATGCTAGTAATCTTGTACTCCAGCAGCAGTACAGGACCAAAGAGTATCAATCACACTCCGACCTCATTTCTGCACTTTTCGTTGCAGAAAAGCACAACCAATTGTTGATGAAACATCACAATACTAGACCGGTTGGCTCACAAGCTGTGCCTGAAGCACATGCTACTCGGAGGAACTATAAAGGCCGTACACATGGAAAAGGAAATGAGGCAAGTGGGGGACGCGGATCGACCCGAGGTCGAGGCCGTGGTAGGGGATGAGGTCGAGGTCGCAACAATGCACAACATAGTGCAACTGATAATAATGCACCTCAAGATAAACCATCGAGCTCACGTGCACAGAACAAACAAGTCTGTCACAAGTGTGGATGCGACGACCATTGGTCTTGCTCGTGTCGTACACCAAAACATTTGGTGGAGGCGTATCAACGTATGCTAAAAGACAAAAATGGGAAGGCTCATCACGGTGAAACACACCACACCGACCTGCCCAAAGCAGGCTTTGTCATAGACAAGGATGACCCCTTGGGTGAATATATGACTATTGTCTACAAAAATAATTTAATACGTTTTTGATAAAGCAGGACCTAAGTGATCCCTTGTGCGGCTGATCAGTCAGCGTCTGTAATCTTGGCTCTCCTTAGCATTCCTCATATCTAAACGTATCTAAACATACACTTGTGTGTTTATGGAGATTAATGTTTTGTGCTTAGTAGATAGTGCTACTACACATACTATCTTAAAAGATAGACAATTTTTCCAAACATTAATTGAAAAGAAAGGAAGTGTCACTACTATTTCCAATGATGACATACAAATCGTTGGCTCCGGAAGAGCCTCGATCATTCTACCTATGGGTACCGAATTAATAATCGAGAATGCTTTATTGTTTCCACAATCAAAGCGTACCCTCCTCAGTTTCAAAGACATTCGACAGAATGACTATCACATTGAAACAAATACTGAGGACAATAGTGAATATCTGTTGATGACTCACTATTTGAATTGTCGTAAACACATCGTCGAAAAACTTCCATCTTTCTCGTCTGGTTTGTATTATACATACATCAGACCCTCAAATCTCCATATAGCTCTTAATCTAAAATTTAATGATCCAAATCCTTTCAAACTATGGCATAAGCGGTTAAAACATCCAGAACAATCCATGATGCGTCGGATTCTATGTAATTCATCTGGCCATAACATAACACACAACAGAATCCCTTCTGTTAATGAATACATATGTGATGTTCGCACAAAGTGTAAGCTCATAATTCGTCCTTCTAGTAGTAAAGTAAGAACTAAATCTCCTAAATTCCTTGAACGGATTCAAGGAGATATTTGTGGACCAATACATCCAGCATCTGGACCATTTCAGTATTTTATGGTCCTAATAGATGCATCCACTCTGTGGACTTATTTAACGATGTTATCCACTCGCAATACTGCTTTTGCAAAGCTTATTGCACAGATCATCCTGTTGAGATCTCAATTCCCAGATCATCCTATTAAATCCATTCGTATGGATAATGCCGGTGAATTCACCTCTAAGGCATTCGATGATTTTTGCATGGCACTGGGAATCAAAGTGGAGCATTATGTCCCTCATGTTCATACTCAAAATGGTCTAGCTGAATCATTAATTAGACGTCTTAAATTAATCGCTAGATCACTACTACAAAAAATGAACTTACCTGTTTCATGTTGGGGGCATGCAATCTTATATGCATCATCACTAATCCAATTCCGACCAACTGCATATCATGAAGATTCCCCTATTCAACTCGTGCGTGGAAATGAACCTAACATTTCCCATCTGCGAACATTCGATTGTGTAGTGTATGTTCCAATACCACCACCTAAGCGAACATCTATAGGCCCACAAAGGAAACTCGGTATTTACATCAATTTTGTATCTCTCACAATACTTAAATACCTCGAGCCTTTAACTAGGGATCAGTTTACAGCCCGTTTCGCTGAGTGCACATTCGACGAAGATCTATTTCTGGCCTTAGGGGGAGAGAAAAATACCACAATTAATAAATGCCGTGAAATTACGTGGAACACAAAAGATATTCAATACTTAGGCCCACGCACTAGTCAAGCTTGAACCAAAAGTTCAAAAGAAAATAAACTTGCAATAATCAGCAAGTAATCTGCCAGATGCATTATCAAATGCATTACGGATTATAAATGAAGTGACTGTGAATAGTTAAGGATGCCCCTATACTCCAGAAGCGTAATGAACCTCCTTACACAAAACCATGGTATATTAATGCTAATAATATATTCAGTCACTCATGAAATCTCCTGAAGAGATTCATCCTGAAGACGAGAAATCCTAGTAAAAAGCACGTGCACATAGCAATCAAAATACTAGGATTGCGGAACACCCAGATCAATACATATCTTTGGGAAATGATAAAGATCGGGCTTACATAAATTTTAAAATAAATAAATACAGGAGATATATCACTGTTGTCGACAACATATTCGTACCCATAGTTGTTCTTTCTAAAATCTGGTACCAGTATCTAAATTCAGTGCTCGAAGCACCTTGATTAGATATAATAGAAAGAAGCAAATATGGAAGAGCTGGACTCGCAAAATAAATTGTTTTGTTCTATCGTACATACCCCCTAAATATTTTATCCCTGAAGGATATAAATGGGTATTAATACGAAACAAAATGAAGTTGAGAGATACAAACCGAGATTAACAGCTTAAGGGTTTTTCGCAGTGACCCATTATTGAGTTTGATGTGATCAAACAAATTCTCCTGTTGTTAATATTATAAAGTTCCGCCATATATCCCTGGCAGTTAAATGCAGTTAATGGACATAATTACCGCATACTTATACGGATCATTAGATTCTGACATCTATATGAAAATTCCTGATGGATTAACTATTCCTCAAATGAGGAATAACGAACATCGTAGTATGTTCAGCATTAAGTTGCAACGCTCGTTATATGGCTTAAAACAGTCAGGTCTTATGTGGTATAATCGACTAAGCGAATTCCTCCTGAAGAAGGAATACGTAAATAACGAGGTTTTTCCTTGTGTCTTTACTAAGAAATCCCTTAATGGTTTTTGCATCATCTCGGTGTATGTGGATGATCTAAACATTATCGGAACAAAGAAAGAGATTGAAGAAGCAAGTTCAATCTTAAAAACTGAATTTGAAATGAAAACTTTGGGTAAAACCAAGTTCTGTCTCGGTCTGCAGATCGAGCATTTCCCTGAAGGAATACTGATACACCAATCAGCTTACCTAAAGAAAGTGTTGGAGAGATTCCACATGGATAAATCTCATCCTTTAAGCACTCCAATGGCTGTCCGTTCCCTCGATTTGGAAAAGGACCCATTTAGACCTAAAGAAGATACCGAAGAGCTATTGGGACCTGAAGTTCCATATCTAAGTGCAATTGGTGCACTGCTCTATCTTGCAAACTGCACTAGGCCCGATATTGCCTTTGCAGTCAATCTACTTGCAAGGTTCAGTGCCTCCCCTACAACGAGACATTGGAATGGTGTGAAACATATCTTACGATATCTTCAAGGTTCTCAAGATCTTGGTCTTTTCTATCAAAGAAACCAAGACAAAACACTTATAGGTTATGCTGATGCTGGTTATCTATCTGATCCCCATAATGCGAAATCGCAAACGGGTTATGTTTTCCTCTGTGGTGGTACAGCCATTTCATGGAGATCTGTCAAACAAACTTTGGTGACCACATCGTCAAACCACTCAGAGATCATAGCTCTATATGAAACTGCACGAGAATGTGTGTGGTTAAAGTCCCTTATAAAACACATTCATCATTCGTGTGGTATCCCTTCAGTTGACTTAAGCCACTCGATTATCTACGAAGATAATGCTGCATGTATTGCACAAATGAGTAACGGCTATGTCAAAGGGAACTTGACGAAGCATATATCCCCAAAAAAATTTTATCCTCACGAACTCCAAAAAATTGGTGAGATTACGATAAAACAAGTACGCTCAAGTGACAATCTAGCCGATTTGTTCACTAAATCCCTTCCCACAACGACTTTTGAAAAGTACGTACACGGAATCGGGATGCGTCGACTTGGAAGGTTGTTATCTTCATGGGGAGTATCAAATGTTAAACAATCCTGATGATTGTATCCTCGAGGTCATTTGTAATACTCCACTTGGTAGCACTTGCATTCTTCCTTGTCATTATTATGTCCAAGGGGGAGTGTTATAATATATTCCTAATATATTATATATTATATGGACATAATAAAATATTATAGTCCAGTGGGCTTTAGGCCCACAAGACTTAGGGTTAGGTACTCTATTTATAATGTATCATTCCTATGTATTTATTGGTCCCGAAACGAGTTAGATCAGTGTATGGGGGGGG
>JAPKLY010000050.1:757383-864412 GCA_026898435.1 Prunella vulgaris
ATAATAAATGAAATATTTAAAAAAATTAAAATAAAATATTCAAAGTACAATAAAATATTTAAATTTATCTACAATAACTCTAAATCTAAAAGTTATACATTTTAGAAAAAATGTACACATATATAATCTTAAATTTTTTAATATATTTTAAATTATAACACACTTCTTCGTCGAATAATTTTTGCACTTTTTCAAAAAAATTCTGAGAAATTTAAAAAGTTTGAAATCTATCCCTAAATATTCTTCACATTTTTTTTAAAAATTTCTCCTCACAAATAAAAAAAAAGTGTGAGCACTATTTCGAGACTGAGAAAGTAATAGTTATGTAATTTTGAATAATGAATTTTGTAAGAGATTTTACAATTTTAAGAAATATATATAATTTTTTATTTTAAAAATATAAGAATAATGTATATGAATATAAATTTATATAAATTTAAAATTGATTTAAATAAATTATTAATTTTTTTTAGTATAGGTTAATATATTTTTATTTTTTTAGAGAGAGTATGTATAATTTTGAATTTATTTTCATATTTTATGTTTTAATTTTATTAATTAATTTATATTTTTAAAATTATTCTTAGGTTTAAAATATAATAAAATATTTTAATTTCAAAATTAAAATGAATATTTATTTAGAAATTTTTATAGTATTTATTTAATTAATTATATATTTTTAAAATACTTTATTATGTTTATTAATATTTAATGATGTTGATGCTTAGTAGGATAATAATTATGTAATTATTTGTATACATCAACATTCGGGCAAGTGGCAAACTGCCCGAAGTTTGAATTGAATAAATAAGTAAAGGTGATGATTTATTCTTCCAATATCTAAAAATTTAGATTAAACTGCAAATTTTCAAAAGGTGATGATTTAATATGCAATTAAGCCTTACTTTTAACATAAAAGTTTAATTCTTGACAAGAGTGAAAATATTAATGATATGCTTTTTAATTATATTTGTGCCGTTTGTTGGTTAGTCATGAATGACTGTCACTATCATTGATAATATGTTTGGAGTTAAATGTATTTAAATATATATATATATATATATATATATATATATATAAAGATTAGATTAAATTTTTATTTAAAAAAGAAAATCAAATTTGTTTAAAAGACTTGGTTGAGTACTTTAGAAAGTAAGTAATGAGTCACAGTGTATTTTTTGAATGACTCTATGACTTTAATTTTAAAAAATCAAAAAATCTATCATAGTTCAGTTATTTGAGAACTATAACTTTCATTCTATTCCATTTTCATTCCTTATAATTATACCAAATACTCCCTAAAATTTGTCATTTCATAATTTTTGGAGGAATGAAAGTTTCCTCCCAAAATTTGAGGGAATGAAAACATTCCTCAGTTTTTAGAAATAAAACTTTACGAGGAATGCTTACTTCGCAACAAATATCAATTTTAATTCTCTCTTTATTTTTTTTAAAATCAGTAAAGCAAAATATTTTATAAACAATGTGACTTTGGATTAGAGAATTGTCCAATATAAGAGTGACAAACCAAAACATAAATATTACTCTAAAATGTCCTATCAATATTGTGAGATTATTTAGCTAATCTATATATATATATAAAAACAGCAAAGTGAGTGTATTGCAATTTTCCCGCCCAAATACCAGGTGCGCCAGGGATTAGAATGTCATGTTATTATTGCTTTTTATTTTTTATTATTGTAAACTTATCCGTTAATTGCTATGAATGAGTGATTGGTTGAAAATATGTGTCTTAGCATTTAGTGTAAAATTAGTAATCCAATTCTTATAATTTTAATCTTAATTTATTTTAAATATAGTCATATTAATATATATTTATATATAAAGTAAAAATAATATATTGTAAAATATTTAATTTTATTTCAAATAGATATTTATGTATTACTCATTTCATCTCAAAATTACTTGTACACTTAAGTGTATATTCTCTCCATCTCAAGATAATTTTCACACATTTTATCTTAAGATGTCCCAACTTTTTTTCACACCTTAAAAAGAAAATAATTTACACTCACAAACGTCAATAAAATAGATTTTTTTTTTTTAATTTATTATTTTACTTCACACTCACATACTCCACTTTTTCTTAAATTTTTACCATGTCCCCTATGAAAAATAAGTTGGGACAGAGGGAGTACAAATTAAGTATTAATTTTTTGAAAATTATATTATATTATATAATTTTATTTTAATTTATTTTAAAATATAGTCATATTAATATATGTTTATGTATGAAGTAAATATATTTCAAAACATTCAATTTTATTGAAAATTAATAATTTAAGTATTACTCTATCCCTCCCAAAATTAATTGCATACTTAATGTGCCACAAATTTAAAAAAATTACATTTTTGAATAAAATATTGATACGTGAATAAATATTTGTGTATTTTTTACATTCACACAAATTAATTTTTTTGTGCCAGTAAGACAAGTGTACAAGAAAAGTAAAAAATTAAACTGTTAATTAAAAATATAAAAAATATCATGAAAGTATTATGAATAGAGATTGGTGGTAGTATTATTGTTCAGGAGTATAAACAATAATTAATATTGTATATTATTTAAATTATTTATATTTAATATTAAAATATAATAATATAATATTTAAATGTCTTAGTCTTTTATACATCTGTTACACCGTGCAGCTCATGTGTATTTTTTAAAAATTACACCATTTATTGTTGAAAAGTTACACATTTTATTACTGAAAAGTGAATTTTAAAAAATACATTTTTCAGTAATAAAATGCATGTGTGACTTTTCAATAGTATTTTATATAATTTTTAAAAAATACACTTAAATTGCATGGTGCACTTGGTGCACAATAGACTTACTCTATTTAAATTTAAAATATAAGTACGATGCATCAAAGAATATATTTAAACTATAAAGTATTTGATCAAGATCATAAAAATTTTAGATAGTGGTTCATAAAATTGAATCTTAATGGTTATATCATAAATCACATTCATCTAAAATTTAAAGAACTTATTTATATTAACAAAGTAATTGACAAAACGATTTATAAATATTTTATATATTCTTAAAATATTTATTTGTAAGTTATTTAATCATTGTTGTGATCTTAATAATGTATAGTCAACTTAAAAAATATTAATCAGGTGAGTTAGCTCATCTGCCTATTGGGCTTCTCAGTAGGAACAAATTAAAGAAGATATAAGGTTGACTTGGAGATATTCTTGGAATGTTTGAAAACTTTGTGAACTAACTTCTAACAACTAATATTACCGATAAAAAAATAGTTAGGAGAGCTTCACAAAAGTGTGAATATAGCGTTAGGACAAAGAAGTATATATCATCGTGCATCGCACGGGTACAATACTAATTTTCATAACAACCACACAACTCCAAGCCACACCAAGACAACACTCGTCTTGTCCGTCTCTCATCTTCTATTTCTAAAACCCAACTACACATATTTTTACCTTATTTGTTCCTTTTAATTTTTAATTAAAAATCAATGCTTAAGCATTTTAAGTACAATTTTGATGCACGGGTGGAGTTCATTAATTCTTATAAATGAGTTCGTCTAATACAAAGTTGGATTAAGGCACAAGTTAAATATATTTAAGCAAATTAAAATAAATTGGAGTGTGTTTATGGGAAATTTGGGTGTGAATAACTTTTTTTTCACTACTATATATAATGCAGTATAATTTTTCCACCCACCCGTTGTACAAGTTGTTGGTCGTTACCATTAATATATCTATAAATTAATGCTATTAATTGTTTTGACTATATATCTGTAAATATTTTGTAAGACCTTACTATTTACACAAGAATATCACTCCATCTGTCCCACTATAAGTTGTTCATGTTGTCATTTTTGTCCGTCTCACTATGTGCTTGTTTGCAAACTCAACATAAAAAAGTAAAAGTGCTTATTTTTTAAAAAGAAGCACTTAAAACATGTTTTCAACAACTATTTTAAGTGTTTTTTATTACTTTTGATCAAGCAACAATTTTTAGTTTTTAACTTCTAGTTAAGCACTTCTACACATTCCCCAATAAAATACTCCCTCTGTCCACCAAATTATTGCCCACTTTCATTTTTTGTTTGTCCACAAAACTTTTTCTCATTTCCTTATATG
Source organism: Prunella vulgaris (assembly GCA_026898435.1). NCBI lineage: Eukaryota > Viridiplantae > Streptophyta > Magnoliopsida > Lamiales > Lamiaceae > Prunella > Prunella vulgaris. The sequence goes on from JAPKLY010000050.1 coordinate 761,521, forward strand.
GAAACAACCTACACTCACAATAAAATTTTGGGCTCCACAATACTCTTACTTTTTCCTTACTTTATCTATCATTTCAATATAATACTACTTTTCATTAAATCATGTGCCCACAAAGAAATGGGAAAAAGATTCATGGATGGAGGGAGTAATACTCAATACTATTTTTAGAAGCACTTCTTTTGCAAACACATTTTTCTTAATCATTTTTCAAAACCACTTAAGTTTAAAACACTCCTTATTTTTCATTTTGCTACTAAAATTACTTAATATCACATTCTCAATTCTACTAGAGATTGCAAACATGCACTATATGTTGCTCATTGTTTTTTTACCTTTTTTGGAAACTACTATTCATTTCTTTATTATTATTTTCAATACTTTTTCACTTTTCTCCATCACATCACTTATATTTTTTTCACTTTTTTCATCACATCAAATATACTTTTTCAATATTTTCATCAAATCACTTGTACTTTTTCACTTTAATCTTAATTCGTGTACTCAAAAGCAACGAGCAACTTATAGAGGGACGGAGGGAGTACATGTGAATAGCAATGGTAAATTTGAAAAACTTTACCATTATATGAATTACTTTTTTAATTTTGGATCTTGATGAATTGAAGAATAAATTCAAAATTTTTGATACTCTTGATCCAATATTTAATATTTATTTTTTTTAAATAATTTTAGGTAAGCATTATAATTAGACCGCAATGTCCTTTTATTTAATTTTTGTAAAAATATTAATATTTTGAATTTCATAATATTTTATAATACTCTCTGATATATTGTATTAAATTACATGAAAAAAATAATTTATTTATTGTGGATGAGGGGGGAGTATACGTTTTTCGTTCTATTAATTAAAATAATAATTTCTAGGATTTTTAATTAGTTGTGCTAAAGAAGATTTTGTGCCGCCTCTTGTTTAGACAAGCTGACCACATTTTGACCAATTGCAATATTTAGCGCGTTAAACTAAAAAATGTTCTAGTGTTTCCTGTGAGCGGGTGGCGAATGACTTTTCTGACCTCAATTGATGATAAAATTTTATTATTGTGATTTAAGTTTGAATTTTTTATATTTTTTTATTTTGAGATAGAAATTGGATAGTGATAGAAGGATTCGAGGTGAGTCGGGTGGACGAGTGTGGAGGTGTTAAGAAAAAATAAATTAAAATGTTTCAACTTAATTTTTTGCAGCTTGTAAAATAAAAAGAGTTTATCTTAAAATCTTATAAGTTGTTAGACATCTTATTTTATTAAATTATTTTAAAAAAAAATTATAAATTCTTAAATAATTTATCAAATAAAAAGCTTATAAACTCAGCGTATCCTCTGCTATAATTGAAATAAGAATGAATTTCAAAATTAATTTAATTTATTTCTCTTAAATGTTAAAACGGTGTTTAATTAAATAGAAGTATGGGCTGTCACTGCGAATTACTGATATACTACTCCTGTATCCAGCTGTCCAACCTCTTTTACTCCCACTCTAATTTCACCTCCTTTCCTTGTAAATATACGAAATAATCACATATTGGTACAAAAGTAATGTACTATTTTTAAATAGGTACAAATTTTTTTCATAACAGTGTAAATATAAGTTGAATAATAGAGTTATTTTTTGCATATTGTACCTATTTAAAAATAGTGCATTATTTTTGTATGACTGAACCTAAATATATATCCCATAATTCACTTGTTCTACACATACAACTAAACATAGCATATATTTATATCACAGTTGCAAGCAGCCATGGATCCTATCAATTTTTTTAATGTAAATAAGAAATATATATAAACTTAAAACAAATAATAAAATTATAAATTTATAAAATTCATAATAATTAAATGGAGTCTATGTACTGTGTCTATCTCTTCATCTTCTTGTGTCCTGTATATTTAATTTCCTTTTCCTTTTCTCAAACAATTTTGATCGATATCAACCCTTAATTATTTTTATGTAAGCATAAAATTCTTTGCTAGAGGCTGTGATTATATATGCTTAAATTTTGGCATAATATTATTGATTATGCTTAAATTTTGGTGGTATATAATATGAATTACATACATTTGATTTGCAAAATTATAAAATATATTTATATTTTAAAATATTATATATAACAAAATATAAATAACATATGATCTCTTAACGAATCGTTCCCAATTTTTTTTTAAAACTCGTATCCCGAATTCATATCACATTATTCCCACACTTGCGTCCCTTCACCCATTCAATAGAGCTCTCGTGTGAATGAAATATGTGCACATTATAAAATTGTTACCGTTGAATTCATTAGTGATATTATTACTCTTATAAATTATCTATTCGTAGTATTTACATTGTGATATTATTTTATAAGTATAATAATTTTATAGAAACTAAATAAATATATCAATATAAATTTGATATTATAAGTATCATAAACGAACTTGGTAAATTTGGTTGGCTTGAAATAGTCCTGGACCTCCTTCTAGTAAGCCTAAGAAAAATAATAATTAAAATTACTCTTTTGTCAATTCAATAAATATAAGACACGTGAAATACGAATGGCTGCTGAGTTTGGTTAGTTGCATTGAATATATTTAAATCCACGCGGAAGACCAAATGTTCATCAATAAAGTTAGGTACAATGTAGAAATATAAAGAAGCAATTTTGCAGTTATTTAGAGCATATAGTAGTTTTAAGAATGGGAAAATTACAATATGGTTCAAGAAATTGATAAAAATTACAAATTGATCCCATGCAAAAAAAAAAAACACTTCCGTGCAAAAAAAAAAAACTACCGTGCAAATTTTTTGAACCAATTTGTAAATATAGTGACTTTTTTGAATAAAATTATAAGTGACCCTTAAGGTATTAGGGTGTTCAATTGAGAAATCTTACAGAATTAAACCAAAATCTGATGAACAAGTTGAATGTTTCAGAAAACTATTATGGATCTCATATACAATTTAGTTTTAGTAAAAAAAGTGTGCACTCGGTGCACGATGCAATTTAAATATATTTTAAACAGTTTGAGTTATTTTAATTGAATTAGTTACAATTGTTTGTATTAAATAGTTATGACAGTCGAACCATAATTATTCAATGTAATCAACACTAATTATTTAAGGGTAGGTATTGTGTGAAAATAGTTCATGATAAGCTTATCATAAAATTATTTAAATATATCAAAAATTTGGTCAAGTGTATCAAAAGTTGAAATCAATATATAAATTTTAATGACCTCACCTTTTGATACACCTGATTAAATATTTGATACTTTAAAACTTATTCATGATAAGCTTATCATGAACCATTTTCATACAATACTTAACCATTATTTAAAAATGCATTTACATTGTATGGTGCATATAATAAAACCTTGGTTTTGTTAATATTATATCCTTTTCCTATCTTTTAATTTTTATTTTTGGTAATTATAAGATATTTAAAACGAAAATGAAAATGAAAATGAAAATAAGAGTGCCAATTCAATTATCAAAAAATTGCGTTTTAGATGATCTACTAAATAGAAAATTGTCATATGCTTAAAGGCAGGTTGAAAGAAGATTCATGTGAACTCTGTTTAATATATAAAGTACCATATTTTAAAAATATTTAATTTTATTTGAGTTTTTTTCGAAATCATTAAACTTTGATATCCATATGTTACACACTAATATTGATTTCACCACGAATTGGTATTATTTCAACAAGTTTTCACAATGAAATTGTTATACAACTAACACCTTTCAATGAAAAAATTAATTCACTTCAAACAAGTTTCACAAAGAAATTTTTGTTAAATTCTAAACTATTGGTTGCCTAAACTAATGAAAAAATTAATTCACTTCAAACAAGTTTCACAATTCAAAGAAATTTTTGTTAAATTCTAAACTATTGGTTGCCTAAACTAAGAATTAGTGTCATTTAAGAACACATTTGGTAGGCCAAAAAAGCCTCTGAAATATATAGTTTATAGCCTACCAAACGTCAGAAAATGTTTCTTGGGTGTCCAAACGTTTTCACGGTCAAGCCCTAATTTCCTACAATTGAACGTCACCAACAGAAACCGTTTCATACCTTCCCACAATACCTTTTCTCGTTTCATCTCAAATCAAGATAATGCAAATAATCAGAGGTCCAGTGACGAGCTCCAACAATGAGGTCCAGTGACTAGGAATATACGATCTCCCCCTGTTCCTCCAAATTCAACCAAATTCGACCATCCCCTATTCCTCCAAATTCAACCAAATTCGACCATCCCCTATTCCTCCACATACGCACAGAATCCATCTCTAGGTGGGTTGTTGGGTTTGAGCATCTCCAGGCGTGTTGCTGGGATTTGGATGTGTTGCAATTTATTTTGGGTGTGTTACTGGAATTTGTACAAAGAAAAAATTATCATTTGCATAAAACTATTACCTGCGATTCCAATTGAAAAAGAAGAGTGAGGTTAGAGAGTTGATGTGCTGGGTGTGTTGTTGGGAAAGATCTTATCAGAAAAAAAAATATTGACTCATGGTTGGCCGGGATGTTGGCTATTTTAGTATTATGTAGTAACTTTTCTTATTATGTGGCTATTTTGGTCTACCAAACCTCCAAAACCTATTCATATCTTATCTACCAAACATCAAAAGTCTTTGTTTTCTGGATGACATTTGAAAACGATTTCCACGGGCAAATCTTGATCGTTTTCCTACTGGACCTAGCAAATGCGTCCTTAATGTAAAAAAAAAAAAAAAAAACCAGTGTAACAAATATACATTGTCCACCTTTATTAATTTATAAGCAAATTTTTGGCCCTTACAACTAAATGTCACCTAGTAATAAGTATAGTAACTACAGAAACATATAAAAGAAATGGCAATGAAATAATAAGGAATGGACTACTTGGACTAATAGCTCAGATATATCTCCAAACGTAAATAAGCTTCAAGCATACAATACTGCACAGCAGTATATAAGCCTACCCCATTTGGTTCAATCCTAACTAAAATATGCTTTTGAAGCCTGCAGCAAATACACAGAATATCTATGATGTCCAATCCATAGTCAAAATTTTACATGCTACAGCAGATCAAAACTCACGTCAGGGGATTAAAGGATTTCCAGAAGAGAAGAATACCAGAACTTTCATCCTACCCAAGATCTTGAATATGCAGATGATGTTGGTGAAATTATCAAGCTGCTGGTGAAGTCCGATCAGGGTCATTATCATCATTGAAGACATCATCATCCTTCATGTACTTCTCCTGCACAGCTGCAACTGTGAACCGCCATGTCAAGGAACACCATGTTGAATTAAATCCACAATACTTGAGGTGTTGGGGCATTTTATCAAATACTACGAATGAGGAACTTCATTTGGATAAATACGCTTATGAAATAGCATGAAAAGAAGGTGCCGATCTGAAAGAAGTTTTTGATAAAAGATCCAACATAATAAAGGATATCTGTAATAGTCCCAATCAACTGGACCAACCGCAATTTTGCTAAATTCAACTGCACTGTCGTCAATGCCCGCAAATATAAACCCGTTGCACTTGTCAATCAATTTAACTAGATTTCCAACACTCTCTTTATCCTGTAATCACTATGGGTCAGAATTTGGCGAACAGGTTATTTAGAATTACTTTTGAAGAACAAGGTTATCAGAATTGAGTGTTGCAGAGATTTGAACATGCCTGAATGTCCAAGGTGGCAAAATTAACAAGACAGTAATCTTCTATCACCTCACAAAGCTCCTTTGTTAGCTTTCTGCAGAAGAAGTAATAAAGTAGCATCATAACCAGGTAATATTAAGCAGGTAGTGTCTGCAATGTAGGAATTATCAGATTAGTCTTCAAGCAATAAAAAGGTTTAAATATGAAAGGAGAAAAAGAAGCTAAAAAGAAGCCTTATATTAGTGAAGTATCAGCGAATTGTGTTCTTGGAACCTGGCTCTGGGTGAATCTCCATGGAAAGAATTGCAATGAAAACGAAAGCTAAAATGTGTGCGTTCAAATATTACGTGTGTGATGCAATCTTGCATTATGTGTATGTTGAACATTACATGATTCTTCTCTAATCGTTTAATATCTTCTATGACGTCATTTTACTTGCATGATACTCCCTACGTCCCAGGGGAATTTGCACCCCTGGATTTTCACATTTAAGAAATATGTATTTTTTAAATAAAATAGTGGCATATGAGTAATTATATGTAAAAAAAATTAGTGTGCACGCAAAAATTGATGTTTCCTTTTTTAGTAGTGTGCAAATTGGTGTGAGACATCCAAATAAAGAAAGTGTGCAAATTCCTCAGGAACAGAGGGAGTATTAAATAAAGCCAAACAGAAGGCTATCACTTAAAATCTAAAGGACTTGGCAAATTAAGACATTTGTGCATATTGAGTGAAAGAGAGAAAGACATAGAGATGCCAAATAGAGAGCTCATCAATCACAGCTTCTATATAACTATGCTAAGTGCTGACAATGCACATGATTCAGACATTATCTCATACCTATACTTAGCAGATCGAGGATCTTGATCGAGATGATGCTGTAAATAAGATAAATCTTGTACATCAGTGTAAAAGTCAAGGTTGAACGCTGCAGAACAAGCAAAGGATAAGCTCAAACATGATGACATAGAAACTTAAGGAAAGGCTCCAAAAGGGTAAAATTTTATGTGTTATGGATGTCATAAAATTGATCAGACCTAGTGTGCCATAATTTTCAATAAGATCGATCTTTGACAAAACATTGATATGAGGGAGCTCCAAGTGTAGCATGGTTGACAATGAAAGCATCAGAGCGCTAATATACTTCCCTGGATCACTACAAAGATGGGCATCAACTAAATGCACGGCAGCCAACTGCGAAGTAGGGGAAATCATTAGTAATCTGAAATTAAAGTCATTGTGATCATAATCAAATAGCAAGACAAGACTCGCTTTTGTTAAAAAGTTCCATAAATGTCAAAATAAGAAGGCCATCATTTTGAAATGAGATTTGTTCATCTTAGATTCAGCTTCAGGAAGAATTTCATCGTAAAGGAGAAATGAAAAGAATACCCTGAGATTCAACTTCTTTATGAGTTTCATTACTACTTTCTTTGCGTTTTCATGAAGGAAAAAGAGTTCCACTTGGCCAGGGAAGTCAAAGAGGAGATAATGATCTGCAAAAAAATGTTAGTTTGCGTATTGTTGACAATATATTCTTTAGTTGAGATAAATGGAACTAGATTAAAGTTCGTAAAAGAGTAACAGGACTGCTAACATCACAAAAAGACTGAGCAGGTCAAGCATACGGAAAAGAGCAAGTAAAGGTAACATTGTTGAGATGAAAATGTTTCTGTCAAATAAAAGAGAGCGGAAAAAACATAATATTAAAAGGCACGCCTGAGGCGCAAGGTTAAGCGCCTTGAACGTGTAAAATGGGGCGAAGAATAACAGGCGTGCGCCTTACGACGCCTTTCTCGCCTTCCCTAAGGTGACCGAGGCATGGCTCTTGGTCAAACGTGTTTTAGCTCAACTTTTAAAAGTAGTAATAGCACTTTTAGGTCTTTTATTGTAACTAGCACTTTTATTAATTATCTTTTTTTTTAAGTCTGAAAATAAATAAATAAGATATAGGGTTAGGGTTTTAGTTCACTTCCAATACAAATCTCCAAGGCTTTCACTCCTCCCTTATAATTAGACCAATATAACTACTGTTTGATGATTTTTGTGTGTGAAAAGTCTATTATTACTACTTAGTATTTATTTCATGTTAAATTCTGTTATTATGTTCATTTATTGACCTTTTGGTAGTATTATGTGGTTTTATATGGTTTTCTATTGAAATATATGTGTGAAATGTGTTCAGGAAAATGAAGGGCGATAGGTGTGCCTAAGGTGCGTGCCTTGCGCCTCAGGCGCAGGGACCCCTTCTTGCGCATTTAAAAACTATAGGAAAAAAGTAATATCAAGAGACGATGACAAAAATTGTATAGGTTTTGCTTCATGAAAGTCAACAATAACAATCCAGATAAGTTTGATAACCTTGGTAAAATGCTAGTATGCTACTGGATACTCCCTCCGTCCACAAAAATTGGACTACCTTGGCAATTCACGGTTATTAAAATGAGTTGATGTTGATGCGTAAAAGTGAGTGTATTAGTATAAAAAAATATTTAATTATTAAAAAAGTATTTGATGTGATGTGTAAAAGTGAGTATATGTATATAAAAAATGAAAATAATGATTGTAAGTTTTCCATTTTAGGTAGGTAGACCATTTATTGTGGACGACCGTTTAAGGCAACGTGGACGGAGGGAGTATAAGATTGGAGAAAATTTAAAGAAAGTAACACAATACATTGAAATCACATTTGATTTCGATTTTCTAAATCCAAACACAACGTATGTTTCACAAATCATTTTTTTGTAAACAGAGTCTATTGAAAAAAAAGGGTGATTTACATATAGATTCAAAAAGGTCACTATATTTACAAATAGGTTCACAATTTTGCACAGAAACACATTTTTTTCTGCACAGAAAGCACTTTTTTTTTTGCACAGAACCTATTTGTAAATATAGTGATTTTTTTTAACCTATATGTAAATCACCCAAAAAAAAAGCAGAGATTCTGGCGGGCATTTGAACTGGTGACCCAACATAATTGTCCTATGTAGATTTTTGCTTCACTTTTTAAAAGCAAGAAAAATAAAATAGTGAAACATGAGTAGAGTGAGAGATCCCAAAAGGCAATTCCCTCTTCTCAAAGATGCAGGAAAAGTTTGCATCCTTGCTATCAGATATATTTCGAGTGCAACAAAATTAAAAATAAAAATAAGCATGTATTTAAAGAAAATAAGTAAACAAAGTAATTTCGAAAGGCAAGGAAACCTTTAAGCAAGGGTTTTAGTTTGGCTTCCAACCAATCAATATTCTTTTCCAGATAATCCATGCAATACACAAGGCCTGTAAGACATGATAGAATTTTTGGCATGTGTTAGAAGATGTACTATTTACAAAAATGATATTATTTGATTAACACAAATAGACTCACATTTGCAGGAGAAGACATCAGCAAATACAAAAATCCCAAATATGCACATGCCAAGTGTTTTTCTAATTCTTCTATCATATAATAATGAAAATAGCACTGGAAGCTGATCCACCTGATCAAGCATATTAACACATCACCATTGCACAAAAAAGGATATACATTTCGATTAACTAAAGCAAGTTCACAGAGTAGATTCCACTTGAATAGGTACAAACTGAAAAGAATGAATATTTACCAGAGGACAAATCTCAATATGGAAACAATATATATGAGTTATACATATTGTGAAAAATATCCAATGTATCAATCACATAAAGGAAAAACAAGCGCTGAAACCCGATCAACCTTGCCTATCATGTATACATATATCAGGCAACAAAACTGAACCCTTAGAGATAACCACATACTTAAAAGGACATTCTCAAGCAAAACAGAGCATGCAGAAAGATATTTAACTCGCAAAAGCCTAGAAAGTTCCTCAAATATGCAGCAATAGACAGCATAACGTGCATACCTCCGTTGGGACCAAGGGAATGCTCAGCCATAACATCTTCGAGCTTAATTAATTCCTCAATATTTATAGCACATTCATATCTTAATCAATATAAGGAAATCACTCTTAAATGAAACTGCTAATCAGTAGCTAAAAAATAACTAACAAATCGGATACGGCAAAGCATCATTAGCGGGATCCAAATTGATCACTGCAACCTTCCTGCAACCCATTAAAACAAAAGACTTCTCTTAATGATAACACAATTCAGTTTAAGACCTCTATCTAAAAATTCCAACACTCAAGAAACTCTTTGCACCAGTAAAAACACACACAACGAAACTCCACAAGCATCAATTAATATATGAATAGACGTCCATATCATTTTATTTCAGTTGGAAGCAAGAAAATTCAAGTATAAAGGGGGTACCGGCCGATGAGCCGGAGAAACTGAGACATGCCGTTGCAGTAGGTGGTCTTGCCGGAGCCCGGTGGCCCAATAACCACCTGACCAAACGCCATTATATTTCTGATTCAAGTACAATTGCAGTTTACTGATGAAACTGGAAGCTCGATACGAGAGAAAGAAACCTTTCGCGCTCTGATATCTATAAATATATAAAAGCAGCAGTAATTATACAATTGGTCGATGATTTTGCTGGCGAGTGAACAGTCAACTTTAAACCATCGTATCCGAAACTAATTTTGTTATTTTTTGTCCATTCAGAGGGACGCCTAAATTTTAGTCACAAAATCGCAAACCGTTTGCAAAAAATGTTGAGCCCACACTTGCAAAAAATAATTTTGAAACCCTAATAAAATATAATCACATTCAATTATACCTTCAGTTGACAGCGTGGCGTGGCCGTGGACGGCAGGGGGTGCGTCGCGTGTGGCAGCGTGGAGGCGAGGCTGCGACTGTGTCTGATGTAGAGCACAGGTGTGGGCGGCGCCGGCGTGAGAGGAGGCGGCGGTTGAGGCGGAGGAGGCAGCGATGCCTGGCCGCTGAAAATCCGTGGCAGTGACTGAGGAAGAGAATAAGACTAAAAGAGTATAATAGATGGTACAATCTTATGGGCCATTAATGAAATCTTGGCCCAACTTTCTCATTTATTTATTTTACATAAACATATTTATTATAAGAGGATTTGCTAATTTTATTTGGTGCATAACTACTTTTATAATACGAGATCACACATTAAAAAAAATATATAAATAAATGTAATTTTAAATAAATAAGGTGTACTTTATTAATTTTTGTAAACATGCATATATTTTTTTGTAAAATAACAAATACAAATTTGCACGATAGTTTTTTTTTTTTTTTTTGCACGGGACCAAAATGTAATTTTTGTCAATTTTTTAAATCATATTGTACTTTTCCCTTCTTTATATTATATAACCAAAATTTTATCAATTTTATTAGTTTGTTAATCGTAACTTCTAATTATATAAAAAAGCAAGTTTAATTTAAAAAATAAAAAGAAATTTTTTGAACTTATATGTAAATCATCCTTTAATATAAAAATAATAAACTATAATATTATACAGCAACTCTGATGTCATAGTTAGCAATTATTGACCCAATCCGCAGTTTGCTTTAGTGACCTATCAAAATATTGGGTCAATAAATTTAAGGAAAAAGTATAAAATGGTTCAACAAATTGACACAAATTACATATTGGTTCCGTGCAAAAAGCCGTGCAAATATTTTGAACCAATTTGTAAATATATTGATTTTTTTGAATCAATATGTAAAGCACCCTAAATTTAATTAACAGATTTATTTTACTTTCATAATATATTATCATATTCATTAAAGTTTTTTCAAATTTAATTATTCAATTATTAATTAACATAATTTCTTTACAATTAAAATAATGAGACTACGTATAGTTTTTTTTTTAAATTTAAATTATGAATAAAATTTTAAAATGATCAAAGACAATAAAAAATATAAATAATAATATATTTGATAGAAAAAGTGAAAAATATAAGTGGTATGATGAAAAAATGAAAAAAATAATAGAAATAGTAAAAAGTAATAAAAATAATAATTAAAAAATGAATTGTAATTTTAAAAAAGATAAATATATATATATATATATATATTACAGAACAAATATAAATGATAAAATGAGCAATGTATAGTGGAATGAAGGGAGTATGAGGAACACTCACGTGAAATGTTTCACGCCATGAAACGGGTAAATTTAAATAAACAGTGCGGATCACAGGCTCAACCGGGTCAACCATGAAAAACCATGAAATCCGCATGATACTTTCATGGTTGATGTCATGCGAAATATTAGCTTTCCTTTCCGACTCAAACATGATCTCAAACACTGCGGCTATGTCGACTATGAATTAGCATGCGCAAACAGCATCACCACAATTTTGTACCAAGATTCACAGAGATAGTGCAGCATCTGGGTGACTAATGTTTTTGTGACCAATAACACCTATGTCATGTGGATTTCATGCATTTATCATATTTAATATATGTGCATAATTAAAACAACAACACATTGAAAAAACCTCATAAAAAATTATATTACTAAATGAAGAAGCATATGTTACTAAATGAACATATCTATGTTACTATTCAAACTATGTTACTAAATGAACATATACATGTTACTATTAAATATGTTACTTTATTAACATATGTATGTCACTATATAAAAGACTTGGTGTTACTTTTTAAAAATAGTTAAAAACATGTTACAGAATTTAATATATATGCATAATTAAAAGAACAACACATTGGAAAAACATTACAAAAATATGTGTTACTCAATGTATAAATATATGTTACTAAATGAACATATCTATGTTACTATTTAAACTGTGTTACTAAATGAACATATACATGTTACTATTAATATATGTTACTATATAAAAGACTTGGTGTTACTTTTTAAAAATAGTTAAAAATATGTTACAGAATTTAATATATATGCATAATTAAAAGAACAACACATTGAAAAAACCTTACAAAAAATTATGTTACTAAATGAAGAACTATATGTTACTAAATGAACATATCGGTGTTACTATTCAAACTGTGTTATTAAAAGAACATATACATGTTACTATTAAAATATGTTACTTTATTAACATATGTATGTTACTATATAAAATGTTTGGTGTTACTTTTTAAAAATAGTTAAAAATATGTTACTAAATGAAAATGTAACATATTTTTTCTTATAATAACACACATTTTGCTCTTACATTGAATGAAAAAATATTATTTTTACAAAAACAAGTGATATATATGTAAAAAATAACATTTGGTCTAATTGTAACACACATTTTGCCTTAAAGTAACATGCATTTGTCTAAAAAGTAACATATCTGGTAGCAAAAAATCTAAAAATTAATACATTTTTTTACTATTTTATATATGTGTTATTATATAAAAAAATAATTATTTCTATACAAATAAATAAATATTTATGAAAAATCAATATGTTTTCTTATAGTAACACACATGATTTTTTCTCTTATATTATGTTAAAAACTATTTATTCTATAAAAACAAATGAATATATGCAAAATAACAACTTTTTATAAGATTGTAACACACATTTGCTATAATAGTAACATATATTTGCTCCCCAATTTATGTTACTATTTGGGCAAACATGTGTTACTATAGGATAGAATGTATTTTTTTTATTTAAAATCAATTTCTTATTTATTTATTTTTACTATTTATAATATATACTCTAATTAAAAATTAAAAATATTAGAAGGTATACTAAAAAAAAACTAGCTCAATTAAATTTTCCCAAGGCAATTCATTCCATCATTATCCGAGAAACAAGTTTAATCTGCATATATTATATTGCCATTTTACTTGGACGGCCGACATTTATATGAAAATGGTATCAACAATTAAAGAAGAACAGAAATGGTCCAACCGGTGAATTCTCCAAATAAAATTCGCTGCGTGAATCTTGGCATGGATGTGACCCGCGAATTTTGGTATGGGTATGGATATGACCCATTTAACAATATGGTATCGTTTCACACCGTGAAATGTTTCATATAAGTTTTTGTCAGGGAGTATATAATAATAGATTAAAAATAGAAAAATAACACATTATTAAAGACTCAATTTAATGATGTTACCATAATACCTTCCTCATATCTATGTAATCCAAAAATAATACGAAGCTGCAGATAAACCAAAAAAGAGAATGTTATCTGTTTGGCGATGATACTGTTATATATTGTTCGTTTTTATTTGGAGGTGATGGATGTTGGAAAATACAACAATAAGTGGTGTGTGTAGACGAAGATGACTTATGCAATTGACACGGTAAAGTCGAGGCATGAGTTAGACTCGCTTTCCGTAAGACGTTATTGCCCCGTACACAGGTGCAATACGGATTATGGAGACCGTCCCCAAGATACAACGACTTTGGAGCCTTTCGCCCGTTGCACTACGAAGCGAAAGCTATCGGCGAATCGCAAATGAGTATTCAGAACTTTCGGACTCGACTCTAATGCAACTCTATGTTTCTAGAATGCATGCACTTTAAAATGTTAAATCAATTCAATGGAAATAATTGAGTAATGACAATGTGGAGGACATCTATTTATAAATTTCCAAGGGTTACGGGTAATAGGTGTGACTCTTCACATTTCACTTTTCCAAAGAGTCGCAACCCTTAGGTAAAAACTATTCACCAAAGGTTATCTCTTAAATTCAAAGAGACACAACACTTCACTATTACCACAATATATACATTCACTAATGTATTTATCCACATATTAAATGACATTAATTTCTCATTCACACCAATTTGGTTTTGAGAAATAAATCAACCAAATCCATTTACGTAAAATGGATAATTAAATTATCACTTAATATTTAATTAAAATATGGTCAAAACCAATATTTCCAACAATCCCCCACATGAATGAAATTAATGCATGTGACCTCCTAAGAAAGTTCCGACGAACCGTTACTGCATCGGGATAGTTAGCGACTGGCTTTGAACCTTCCCTAGTAATATGTCATCGGATTTACTCGTCACTCAGTGAACATGATGTCTTCAACTGGTCGGCTTTTTGTGTAAACCAAGACAATGACATATACACAACAACAACTCTGATGCCCTTTGGTTCTCACGTTGTTGTCCATTTTGGCCCTGGATCGTATCTTGGATTCATAAGCGTGTACTGAATTCCTCAGTTAGAAGCGGCCCCACTTCAACGCTTATATAGGTGATCTCCTATTAAGGGTAACCTGCAATACCCCACCCGTAGGATATAGGAATCATTAAAAGCTATTAAGCTTAACCTTACCACACGTCAGCAGGTTTTAAGCACCTAAAGAAATTAGAAGGTGCAACGTTGCACTTGAAGGGATTCGAGAATAGGTTGTAGAGGTTTTTCAAGTGCATAACTGAGTGCTTCATAACTTAGTTGTCTCATTGAACCAAGTTCTTGGGATCCTCCAGTCTATCATGGTTGAGTTACCGCAATGAATACCCTTTTATGTGTGGGTTTTTAACCTCATTCCCCTTACCCGTAATCTCTCTAAACATTTCATTTTTAACCGGCCGGGTTTTTCTCAAAATGCAATTATCATTGCATATTTGTTTAGAGGATTTTCATGACATTGCTCCCCCACATTTCAGTAATGGGCTCGGAGTCTATGCCAAAATATCTAGTTCGTTTTAGTGTATCATTTTACACAGCTTGATATTTCATTATGTTTTAGGAACAATTTTAATTTGTTCAACTAGCACAGATAAGCACTACTATAGTGTTTCAATCTTTACCAGTCACCCCCACACTTCGAGATAATTTCAGGATCATCGTATCCTTACTTATCATTTCGCACGAATTTATCTCCTTGTGTGGTGACTTTACACGAGATTGAACAAACTCGTTTAACTTGTGAAATTTATTCCATTAGGCATCCACTGCCTTTTGATTTTCCATTTAGCCTTAAGGCCACACCTTAGCTAACCACTTCACACTCCGAATGTATTTCTCATGAGAGACTCTTCTTCTCCCCCCACATTCGAATGTATCTATGGTGAGAACTTATATCTCATAGTCAAATTGTTCGTCCATTCCATTTAATATTTCATCAAATATTAATTTGGACACAATCTCGAAACAAATTGGAAAACCAAACTCTTCGAATTCACTCTTGAATTCATACCCATTTTGGTCGAAATACCAAAATTAAATTCAATTTTCAATGTGGCCGTTATTGCCACTTTTGACTCTTAAATAATTTTTCACTAAATTATACGAGCCAAAATTTATGGACCAAGTCGAAAATTGTAACTTGTGCTCTCAAACACAACTATTAATGGAGCCATTTAATCTCCATATTTGACTCAAGAATAATATTAATATATTAAACGAGTCTAATATCCTTTTGGACTAAATCCAAAAATATTATTTGCACTCCCAAGCACAATTTCCAATGGGACCTTTAGTCACCATATCTTCTCGTCCAACAATTCTCAAATGAATTTTATGAGCCAAAACTTTGGACTAATTTCAAAATATTATTTGCGCTCTCAAGCACAAATGCATATAAATATTGAGCCTAAGAACTTAATTCTTTTTTCTTTTTCTTTTTTTTCAGGCTCAATTTAATAACTAAATTATCAATTGGCCTAAAGCTCAATTAGGCCCAAAAGTTAATTTATTATGGCCCAAATATTTTAATCATGCCTTAAGTTAAAATTTTCAAAAGGCTCATTTCAAAAAGAGAAGGAGAAGTCAAGTTTCTCTCTCTTTCTTAATTCTGGTCGACGGTTGGCGCGTCTATGTTGCTTCCACACCGATAACGCCGGGCCACGTCTCTTCACGTGGAGCATCGGTAAATTTGTGCTGCCGGCTTTGTAGGCGCACATCGGCGATGCCTTATATCGCCGCCACTATGCCGCCAGCGTCATCGACGGCTGCCACCGTGTGTCTCCCTCGGAGGCACGATCTAATCGACCCCCGAATGCCTGGACCATGACGGCGTTCACACCACGTCTCGGCGTCGCAATTTCGGTCCGAAATCACTCAGTGCCGCACAAGAGGAAGGCTCCGTCAAGGTCTGTAGCAGCGGCGGCAAACGCCGGTCATCCCGCACAAGCCACTGCCTCAATCCGCAGCCCATTAAGGCAAGGATTGACGCCCAGCGTCTTGGCCGGTCACGTCATCCGAACACTAGCCTTTGATCCGCGGTGAGAAGCGCGACCGATCGCTGTCCTCTTCACACGCCGTAGGAAAAGGTTACTACCTCTTTCCATTCGTCGCGTCGCCTGGGCTCGATAATTGCCCAGTAGGTGTTGCCGCCGCTATTCCTCAGCGCCACATGAAAAGAGCATCACTTTTTTTTTCAAGAAACAGGTTCTCATAAATCAATTTTCTTATATATATATATATATATATATATATATATATATATATATATATATATATATATTTTCATATCCTGGGAGTTCTGGATTACTCACCAGTTGTTTGATGAAATTATCAAGAGGCGCCTACTGATAGTGTAGTCTCTTGCTTGAAACTCGTGTGGTTTCTGTCTCCAAATTGCAGAACATAACTTTGCTTTTAGTCTGCACACTATGTGTTTGATAAATAGCCTCTGAGATATTCACATTAGACTTAAAATTATTCTGCAAGGTGTCTGCACACAAAGTGTTTGTAGAAATGTCTGCAAGAAAGTTGCAAGACAAAATTTTGCTTCTGCAACGAGTGTATTTGAAATACACAACCCACATACAACACTTCTTTACGCAAATGAGACTTAGAAAAGTCTCCATAGTGATTTGAAACTCACAGCATGATCCTATGATTCACGAAACATGTCAGTAAATCAAATGGAGTAAATCTCAAGAATCTGGGGAAGTTAAAATAAAAATCATAAATTATACTTCCCTTAAGTATTAGGACAATAATAGTGGTAGCACTTTATATTATAATCCTCCGTTGATATTTCAGTTAATGTCATCAATGAATACACAACAAAAATAACGTCTTACGATTGTTGGAAAATACAGCAATAAGTGGTGTGCGTAGACGAAGATGACTTATGCAATAGACGAAGATGACTTATGCAATTGACATTGTAAAGTCGAGGCACGAGTTAGACTCGCTTTCCGTAAGACGTTATTGTCCCGTACACAGGTGCAATACGGATCATGGCAACCGTCCCCAAGATACAACGACTTTGGAGCCTTTCGCCCGTTGCACTACGAAGCGAAAGCTATCGGCGAATCGCAAATGAGTATTCAGAACTTTCGGACTCGACTCTAATGCAACTCTATGTTTCTAGAATGCATGCACTTTAAAATGTTAAATCAATTCAATTGAATAATTGAATTATTTCCCAGTGAGTAATGATAATGTGGAGGACATCTATTTATAAATTTTCAAGGGTTACGGGTAATAGGTGTGACTCTTCACATTTCACTTTTCCAAAGAGTCACAACCCTTAGGTAAAAACTATTCACCAAAGATTATCTCTTAAATTCAAATAGACACAACACTTCACTATTACCACAATATATACATTCACTAATGTATTTATCTACATATTAAATGACATTAATTTCTCATTCACACCAATTTAGTTTTGAGACATAAATCAACCAAATTCATTTACGCAAAATGGATAATTAAATTATCACTTAATATTTAATTAAAATATGGTCAAAACCAATATTTTCAACTGTGGACATATCCAAATAGAGAAAATAATAGTGAATGAGACAATTCTATAAATAATAAATTTGTGTCATTTGAGTTAGATATGTTGTAATATTGAGAAGAAAGCGTAAAGCATAAAAGTAAATGGACAATATTGATGACCCAGTTCGTCACAAAGTGACTACGTCTGGGGGCGACCAAGCCAGGAGATTATACTATTAAGAACTGCCGTTACAATGAATGTGTAGAAAATTAAGAATACAAAGGGAAGACATAATTTATAAGGATACCTAACCCTAAGTCTTGTGGGCCTAAAGCCCACTGGATATATTCCTAATATTATATCCATTAATATAATAATATATTTGCATATATTATAACACTCCCCCTTGGATATAATATGACAAGGAAGAATGCAAGTGTTACTTAGTGGAGTGTTACAAATGGCCTCGAGGATACAATCATCAGGATTGTTTAACATTTGTTACTCCCCCTGAAGATAACAACCTTCCAAGTCGACGCATCCCGATTCCATGTACGTACTTTTCAAAAGTCGAAGTGGGAAGGGATTTAGTGAACAAATCAGCTAGATTGTCACTTGAGCGTACTTGTTTTATCGTGATCTCACCACTCTTCTGGAGTTCGTGAGGATAAAAGAATTTTGGGGATATATGTTTCGTCAAGTTCCCTTTGACATAACCGTTGCTCATTTGTGCAATACATGCAGCATTATCTTCGTAGATAATTGAAGGGCTTAAGTCAACAGAAGGGATACCACACGAATCGTGAATGTGTTTTATAAGGGACTTTAACCACACACATTCTCGTGCAGTTTCGTACAGAGCTATGATCTCTGAGTGGTTTGACGATGTGGTCACCAAAGTTTGTTTGACAGATCTCCATGAAATGGCTGTTCTACCACAGAGGAAAACATAACCCGTTTGGGATTTCACATTATGGGGATCAGATAGATAACCAGCATCAGCATAACCTATAAGCGTGTTGTCTTGGTTTCTTCGATAGAAAAGACCAAGATCTTGAGAACCTTGAAGATATCGTAGGATATGTTTCACACCATTCCAATGTCTCCTCGTAGGGGAGGCACTGAACCTTGCAAGTAGATTGACTGCAAAGGCAATGTCGGGCCTAGTGCAGTTTGCAAGATAGAGCAGTGCACCAATTGCACTTAGATATGGAACTTCAGGTCCCAATAGCTCTTCGGTATCTTCTTTAGGTCTGAATGGGTCCTTTTCCAAATCAAGGGAACGGACAACCATTGGAGTGCTTAAAGGATGAGATTTATCCATGTGGAATCTCTCCAACACTTTCCTTAGGTAAGCTGATTGGTGTATCAGTATTCCTTCAGGGAAATGCTCGATCTGCAGACCGAGACAGAACTTGGTTTTACCCAAAGTTTTCATTTCAAATTCAGTTTTTAAGATTGAACTTGCTTCTTCAATCTCTTTCCTTGTTCCAATAATGTTTAGATCATCCACATACACCGAGATGATGCAAAAACCATTAAGGGATTTCTTAGTAAAGACACAAGGAAAAGCCTCGTTATTTACGTATTCCTTCTTCAGGAGGAATTCGCTTAGTCGATTATACCACATACGACCTGACTGTTTTAAGCCATATAACGAGCGTTGCAACTTAATGCTGAACATACTACGATGTTCGTTATTCCTCATTTGGGGAATAGTTAATCCATCAGGGATTTTCATATAGATGTCAGAATCTAATGATCCGTATAAGTATGCGGTAACTACGTCCATTAGCTGCATTTCTAAGTTTAGTTTAACTGCCAGGGATATTAGGAAGCGGAATGTTATGGCATCCATAACAGGAGAGTAAGTTTGATCGAAATCGATACCGGGTCTCTGCGAAAACCCTTGAGCCACTAACCTCGCTTTGTATCTCACAATCTCATTGTTCTCGTTTCGCTTTCGTACAAATACCCACTTGTATCCAACAGGGACTACATTATTCGGGGTACGAACGATGGAACCGAAAACATTTCGTTTGTTTAGCGAGTATAGCTCTGCCTTTATTGCAGCTTCCCATTTCACCCAATCAGAGCGCTTCCGGCACTCGGATATAGTTTTGGGTTCAGGATCTAGATCATTATTAGAAATGGTGAAGGCAATTAAGGCTGCAAATGTGTTGTCGACAACAGTTGTATTTCTGTTATAAGTTTCTCCCGTGTTTACGAAGTTTGTTGAAACTTCAATGTTTACATCGACCAGATCCTCTTCATTTCCCAAAGGGTATCGGTCTGATGATTCCGCTTTCTCAGAGTCATTAATTGATTTAGCACGTGCGTTTTGACTCTGATTTTCGTCTGCAGGACGAATCTCTCCAGGAGATTTTAGGGGTGACATAGTGTGTTTGCTAGCTTTACACTTACGCGAATTCGGTTCGCTTATGTTAATATTTCCTTTACGCTTCTGGCGCATGGGGGGATTAACATTTGTCTTCAAAGGGAGTTGAACCCTTTGAGGCGCATTTACCGCAGGTATATGCGACTTAGTCACTCCTTTATGATCAGTGAATGCATCTGGCAGGTTATTTGCTAGGTATTGCAAATTTATTATCTTCTGAACTTCAAGTTCAGATTGATTTGTGCGTGGGTCTAGGAACTGAAGATCTTTTGTGTTCCAAGTTATTTCACGGCATTTATTAATTGTGGTATTTTTCTCTCCCCCTAAGGCCGGAAATAGATCTTCGTCGAATGTGCAGTCAGCGAAACGGGCTGTAAACTGATCCCCAGTTAAAGGCTCGAGGTATTTAAGTATTGTGGGAGATACAAAACCGATGTAAATACCGAGTTTCCTTTGTGGGCCCATAGATGTTCGCTTAGGTGGTGGTATTGGAACATATACTGCACAACCGAATGTACGCAGATGGGAAATGTTAGGTTCATTTCCACGCACGAGTTGAATAGGGGAATATTCATGATATGCAGTTGGTCGGAATTGGATTAGTGATGATGCATGTAAGATTGCATGCCCCCAACATGAAACAGGTAAGTTCGTTTTGTGTAGTAGTGGTCTAGCGATTAATTTAAGACGTTTAATTAATGATTCAGCTAGACCATTTTGAGTATGAACATGAGGGACCGAATGCTCCACTTTGATTCCCAGTGCCATGCAAAAATCATCGAATGCCTTAGAGGTGAATTCACCGGCATTATCCATACGAATGGATTTAATAGGATGATCTGGGAATTGAGATCTCAACAGGATGATCTGTGCAATAAGCTTTGCAAAAGCAGTATTGCGAGTGGATAGCATGGTTACATAAGTCCACCGAGTGGATGCATCTATTAGGACCATAAAGTACTGAAATGGTCCAGATGCTGGGTGTATTGGTCCACAAATATCTCCTTGAATCCGTTCAAGGAATTTAGGAGATTCAGTTCTTACTTTACTACTAGAAGGACGAATTATTAGCTTACCCTTTGTGCAAGCATCACATATGTATTCATTAACAGAAGGGATTCTGTTGTGTGTTATGTTATGGCCTGATGAATTACAGAGAATCCGACGCATCATAGTTTGTCCTGGATGTCCTAACCGCTCATGCCATAGTTTGAAAGAGTTTGGATCATTAAATTTTAGATTAAGAGCTATATGGAGATTTGAGGGTCTGATGTATGTGTAATACAAGCCAGACGAGAAAGATGGAAGTTTTTCGACGATGTGTTTACGACAATTTAAATAGTGAGTCATCAAGAGATATTCACTATTGTCCTCAGTATTTGTTTCAATGTGATAGCCATTCAGTCGAATGTCTTTGAAACTGAGGAGGGTACGCTTTGATTGTGGATACAATAAAGCATTTTCGATTATCAGCTCGGTACCCATAGGTAGAATGATCGAGGCTCTTCCGGAGCCAACGATTTGTATGTCGTCATCGGAAATAGTTGTGACACTTCCTTTCTTTTCGGTTAATGTTTGGAAAAATTGTCTATCTTTTAAGATAGTATGTGTAGTAGCACTATCTACTAAGCACAACACATTAATCTCCATAAGCACTTAAGTGTATGTTTGGTTACGTTTAGATATGAGGAATGCTAAGGAGAGCCAAGATTACAGACGCTGATTGATCAGCCGCACAAGGGATCACTTAGGTCCTACTTTATCAAGAACGTATTAAATTATTTTTGTAGACAATAGTGATCGACAATTGGATTTTACTGTGAAAATAAAGCATTGATAAGCATTCATAAATGAAAAAATCCATAAAAGTATCATGCAATCATAGTCAAGATAAAAGCCAGTCAAACATGCTGGTCAAACCAAATAGCAAATAGTATCAAGTAGTCTAATAAAACAAGTAAACAGCAGGTTGATGTCGATCACTCATTGTCTCCAAAGGCGTCTACAGTCATTGTATCACCCAAGAGGTCATCATTCTCCATATCAAAGCCTGCTTCTGGCAGGTTGGTGTGGTGTGATTCACCTTTAGGAGCTTTTCCCTTTTTGTCTTTAAGCATGCGTTGATATAGCTCCACTAGATGTTTTGGAGTTCGACACTGGCGAGACCAATGGTCGTCGCATCCACACTTGTGACAGAGTTGCTTGTTCTGTGTACCTGAGCTCGATGGTTTGTCTTGAGGTGCATTCTTTTCAGTTGCACTAGATTGTGCATTGTTGCGACCTCTACCTCTTCCCCTACCACGGCCTCGACTTCGGGTCGATCCGCGTCCCCCACTCGCCTCATTTCCTTTCCCACGTGTACGGCCTCTAGAGTTCCTCCGAGTAGCATGTGCTTCAGGCACAGCTTGTGAGCCAACCGGTCTAGTATTGTGATTTTTCATCAACAATTGGTTGTGCTTTTCTGCAACTAGAAGTGCAGAAATAAGATCGGAGTGTGTTTGATACTCTTTGGCCCTGTACTGCTGCTGGAGTACAAGGTTACTAGCATGGAATGTGGAAAGAGTTTTCTCGATCAACTGATCATCAGGGATCGGTTCACCGCACAGCTTGAGCTGTGAAACTATGCGATGTAGGGCGGAGTTGTACTCCGTCACAGACTTGAAGTCTTGGAAACGAAGTGTTGTCCAAGCATGTCTGGCTTCGGGGAGGATCACATTTTGTTGTTGTTGGAATCGATCCTGGAGGGATTTCCACAACATTGATGGATCTTTTTCAGTGAGGTATTCATTCTTAAGATCTTTGTGAAGATGATGTCTTAAGAAGATAAGAGCTTGTGCCTTTTGGGCAGTAGTGGATTTCCACCCTTGAGTGGTGGTGTCGGATAAGTCTTTTGAAGCTAAGTGGATTTCAACGTCTAAAGCCCATGTCAAGTAATTGTGGCCATCTAGTGCCAGTTCATCAAATTCGCGTTTGGTGATGTTTGACATTTTTGTTGCTACAAAGAAAAAGAACTAATAAATTTAGAATTTATTATTGTGTTGTAGCAATTTTAAAAAAATAGGGCTTAAGAAAAAAATGCAATGACAATTTATTAAAAGGGGTGTATTTGATAAAGGATTGGGTGTATGACTTGTGAGACACATTTATTAATGGGACTTTAACCCAAAAATAATTATTGAATAAGGCCTTTAAAAAAAAATGATGATTTGGGCTTTCATAATACCATTATGAATTTTTTTATTAATGGGACAACAGGCCCAAAAATAATTGTTAGGATCCAAATTAATTAGGATCAACTAAAATAAAAATGCCCAATCAATTAATTAAAAAAAATTGGTTCTGCCCATTTTAATACAAAAAAAAACGAATGCCCAGTTACTGGCCCAATTCAAAACAGCCCAATTGTTTTTTTTTATGAATAATTAAAGAAGCCCAAAACACAGAGGCCCATTTCGATTTTAAGGGTTTGTGTTCTGGAATATGAGCAGTGACTTGGTCATTGTGTCCAGAGAGAGATGGCGAAAAAATCGGCGTAAGAAATGGCGGAAAAATCGCCATCGTGCAGGCGATTTTGTCCAGCCGCCGTTTCAGCGCGAGGTCGACAAGATCGCACCGTCACCATCGCTGGGTCAGGCGTTGCGAGCGGTGGCTGTCGCACGTGTCGCGAGGCCAAATGACCTAGTCGTACCGGCGGCGTCGCAGCAGCTCAGGGAGCGCTGTCTCGGGGCATCGCCCTCGAGCGTCGTCGCTGCCGCTGCGGGCGCATCGTCGCCGCGGGCTGTGTCGACACGCAGAGCAGGGCGTTGAGCCGCCGTCGCGTGGGTCAGTCAAACAACGCCGTCAAGGTGTCGCTATCGACGTTCGTATCACAACGTGGTGCCGTCACGGCTCAGGGCCGGAGGCGCTGTCGTTCGCCGTCAAAACCACTGCAGGGGCCGACGGCGTGGCGGACACGGGTAGGGCTCAATTTCGATTTCAGTTGGATTGTTTCGATTTCCGATTTTGGTTTTCAGAATTCCAAGTTTTGCAAAAAAGATTTGTTTCAGAAAACTGGTTCTGATTTTCGAAAAAAAAATTGGGAGAGATTTTGCAATTTCTGAAAACGATTTTGGTTTCGAAAACGTTTTGATCTGGATTGAAAAACTTTTGGTGTATTTTCGAAAAAGGGGTTTATCTCGATTCAGAAATTAATCGATCTGGGGACAGTAATTTTCGAAAAAAAATTGAATCGATTTCGACAAAGGATTTCTGAAAAACTGAGTTTCTGTTTCGTAATAAACAGATTGAATTTAGGGGTTCGATCGGAGGGATCGAATTATTGGGAATCCAGGTTTTGTTAGGGTTTTATTATGCTCATCGAATCTGAAAGATACATAAAAGCATAAAACAGGGCATACGGATTCAAGGTATAAGCATATTCTAACAAAACAAATATGTCATGGTGTCAAAAAGTTCAGGGGACATATGAGGATTTTCATGCGTATTAATAGATATCAAAAATCGTATAATCAAAATTAAATAGAAATTTTCTGCAGATTAATCATGCGTATTAATCACATAAATTCATACATGAAATCGCAGATACCAAGGCATGAAGTTGCTATCAGATAATTGACATCGCAGATACAAGGCATGAAATTTTTCTCTCGCAAATTAATAATAAAGCAAAAAAAACTTACAGTAATTGCTAAATCCAAAAATTAATAATCTGATGGGTGAGGTTGAATCCAATCCGAAAAATTGTGCTAGAGCAATCCTCTCGTAAATCCTTAGCTCTCGTAGAGTCTCGTGCTGATAACGTGTTGTAATATTGAGAAGAAAGCGTAAAGCATAAAAGTAAATGGACAATATTGATGACCCAGTTCGTCACAAAGTGACTACGTCTGGGGGCGACCAAGCCAGGAGATTATACTATTAAGAACTGCCGTTACAATGAATGTGTAGAAAATTAAGAATACAAAGGGAAGACATAATTTATAAGGATACCTAACCCTAAGTCTTGTGGGCCTAAAGCCCACTGGATATATTCCTAATATTATATCCATTAATATAATAATATATTTGCATATATTATAACAAGATATAGGGATGAATCGAATTTTATATTAAATTAATATTTTTTACTGATAGTAATGTATTATTTTATTACTCTTAATTAATGGAGTAATGATTAACTAACTATATATTAATTATGTTTTTTTGTAATAAAATAAAATGTATAAATTTAAAAAGTAAATGGAATAAAAGAAAATTTATCCCTCGTCCAAATAAAGACATCCTAAAATAAACACTTCCTTAATGTCAATTCTTTTCTTTCAGCATCTGTGTTTTGCTTACGCATTTTTTGGGTCAAACGTTCTTTCTTATGAGTTGAATTTCTTTGCAAAATTCAATCCTAATGTAATTTTTGTTGTCCATTTTATAATATTTTTTCCTATAAATATTAATTATTTATATATTATATCGATAGATATCATAAAATATTTTGTGACACATTATTTATTAGTAAAATTAATAATATTTTAAATAATTTTAAAAAAAAAGTATGGAGATTGAATGAAACTTTTTTTTAATAAATATTCTCTCCGTCACATTATATGTTGTTCATTTTGTCATTTTCGTTTGTTCCACTATATGTTGCTCATTTGCTTTTTTACCTTTTTAGAAAACTATTATTTCCTTTTTTATTATTACTTTTAATAATTTTTACACTATTTCTATTATTTTTTTAATTTTTCGATTTTTCTCATCACATCACATGTACTATATCAATATTTTTATACTCCAAAAAATGATGAGTAACTTAATTATAAGAGCACCAACAAATTAAAGTACAATTTTTTAAAGTAACAGTATACACCATCATAGCCCATAATGATGTGGAGCTTGGAAGCTACTAGAAGAAATTAAGAGAAGATGATTAATTTATTTATATATCAATGGTCCAAGAAAATTTTAGGAGAGTGTGGAAGTTGGTAGATTGCCCCCACCACCACCGGCACTGCCGCGGCGGCGGCCAAGGATGCTATTATAAATGTCAAACTCAACGCACTTCATCCCACCTACTAAAACCGTGTGAGATAATATGATATGGCAAATCATCTATGCTTCTCATAATTCATGGGTGTCTTCTCCAGTGTTATAAATCACAAATTGTGTTTTAAAAAGTTCTAAATATTTTTTTTTTTTGGAAATTCTCTAAATATACGTTAATTATGACAGCAACATGTCTAGTCCTATTTATGAATTATCTCTGTAAAATATTTAAATATAAATAGTGAATTATCTCTGTGAGGGTGGAGTACCCATTATACTCTAATTTTAATAATAAACTAGTATTTTCGCCCGTGCGATGCACGTTTTAAAATTAGATGATTTGGTATTATATATTTTTATTTATTTATGCACATTATTTTAAGCACTTGTATTATATTTGTAATAAAAAAATTAATTATATAATTGTATACATTAACTTTTGAAAATTTATTGGTGTTATAATTAATAAATTTCAAAAATATGGTAAAAAAAATAAGCAAAGAAATATATTCGTTAAGATATATTATACACATACAAACATGAACAATTTAATAAAATACACATTATAAATCTTGAAAAAAAATCTAAATATACAATTTTCTTTTGTAGAACCAACTATATTCCACGTCTTCATTGCAAATATAATTTAATCATTTGTTATTAATCAATTTAAAAAATAATATATTTGTAGACAAATTTTATAATTATTTATATACTTAGAATTTTTGTATTTAATTTTTAACTGGATAATAATAATAATAATAATAATAATAATAATAATAATAATAATAAAAGAAAGACAATAACTTAGACAAATAAATAGAAAAACTTATTATTTGTATTTTTTGTGTTGTCCTTTGATCATTTTAAAATTTTATTCATAATTTATATTTAAAAAAATAATAATTATAATTTAAATGTAGTCTCCAAATTTTAATTGTAAGAAATTTGTGTTAATTAATAATACATAATTAAATTTAAAAATACTTTAATAAATATAATAATATATTATGAAAGTAAAATAAATATATTAATTAATTTTTACTGGCCAAATTCTTATCGATTACTTAACCGAATTGTGAATTGAGTCAATAATTGCTAATTATGATATTAGAGTTGCCACATTTAAGATTTAATAGTTGAACATTAAAATATAGAATTCTACAGTTCAAATTTAAACTTTTAACTTGTCACAATTCAAATTTAAATTTTAACTTTATCACATGTATTTTGGTAAATATTTTTAATTACTTTTTACTTATTAAAATGAACTTGCTTTTTTATATCATCAGAACCTACAATTAAACAATTGATAAAATTTTAATTAAGTATAAACAAAATTGTAATTGAAACATTAAAGAAAAATATAATAAATAATTATAAAAAATTATGCACATTTATAAAAATTAATAAGCTACACCTTATTTATCCAAGCCTTTTTTTTAAGTGTGATCTATAAAAATAGTAATAACTCATCCTATACTTAAATAATTTAGAATAAAAAAATGAATGAAAATGTTGGGCCGAAATTTCATTAATGGCCTAAAGTTATTTTCTATACTAAAACCCATTAAATCTAAGGCTAAATATTAGAAACGTACTTATCCACATTATATTATTTATTATACCCTTGTTTTCCCTTTTACCACGGCCAGACAACCCGTGTATCATCATCCTATTGCCCCAACACAACCTCCTAATTACGTCAAAGAGCCATCTTCTCGCTATTGAAGGTGATTCTATCTCCTTTTGTGTTACAGGATCTCTGGTAACCACCATCTAATGTTTCCTTCGTTTTCATTTGCAGCAACAGATTCTTCGAAAATTTGGTGTCTGCATATATGAAAGAAAAATAAATAAGCAGGAACAAAAATTTAAAATCACTCCCAGAATTTTCAGATCAATTCTTTAACTTACTTTGGCACTAATGCCCTGTCATTAGGAAAAAGAAATAAATCAGAATTTTCAACAATAGGGTTTGTGATTTTTATACTATTAATTGAAAAGACGAAAAGTCACTGAAATTAGTTTGGAAAAATTGTTTATAATTTAAATTTTGAATGTTGTTGTTCCCCAGAGATTTAAATTTTGCACTCTGTGAAATAAGGCGGTGCTACAGATTACTATACACGCGCTTCTGTAGAGAGTATATACCACAGTTTTACCATTCAGCGAGTGGAGAGGCAATCGCCAACAAAATCATCCGTCAAATTGTACCAATACTTCTGCTTTTATATATTTATAGATTTTCTTTACGATAAAAAAAACATGTCTAAGTCCTATTTATGAAATTAATGGTGTCCTAAAGAAAAAATATTTGACTATCAATATTATCAGTCTCATATTAACAACTTTCGTTAATGTGATAGACTTTATAATTTAAGAACTAAAGAGATGATATATTGATGAGAAAAAGAAAACGTAAATGAAAATTGAATTGATGATAAAATAGAATTACAATCTCGAATGCTGATTCGATTGACTACAGAGAAGGAGAACTAATTCTTGGTTCAGTTCTCTATGATAATGATTTTTGGTTAAAAAAAATGGTAAAGAAAGTGGAGTTGAAATTATTGTGACATACATGCTTGAATTGGATTTAAGTAGATAAGTTGTGGAATTTAATAACTATAAAAAGTGTATGCATGTTATGAAAAATTATAAAGTTTTTAAAAGTGTATGTTATGAAAAATTATAAAGAGTAGTAATGCGATTTTTGTTGAGACGATGCATTAGTTAATGTTTTATTAGTGAGTAGGTTTCGGTAGGGTGGTTTATATCATGAACCACTTTTCAACAAGCTTAAAAAGATAAATTCTTAAATGTAAATTTTGTATCATGAAAATTATTTATATAATACTTTATTTTTATTAGTATCTTTGTAGTGTAGTGCATCATTGTATGGTGAAAGTTTGTGTGGTAGTGCTACTGTAAGTTTGTTCCTTGTGCATTAAATATAACGTGCAACTTAAATATATATTTTAAAAAAAATATTATTCTTAGTTATATTAAAAAGTTAGTACATATTAAATTATTTTTTTCTAATTTAAAAAAAACAATAATTGAATTGTATAATACATCTGATAGATACTAAGTTTATATAAGTAATTTTGAGGAATAGAAAGATTGAATAGTAGGTGACTTCAAAGTGAAATTTTAAATTTAGGTGTAAGTCTTTTATGCACCAAATGGACTGTGTAATTCAAATGTATATTTAGAAAATTATATCATTTATTATTGAAAAATTACATGAATTATTACTTGAAAATTACACCATTAAAGATATATTTTTCAGTAATAACATGTGTAACTTTTCAGTGCCAATTTTTAAAAATAAACTTGAATTGCACGATGCACCTTGTGCATACAAGACTAATTCAAAATTTAGAACTTGTAATTAACCCTAATG
The DNA here is from genome assembly GCA_026898435.1 of Prunella vulgaris. NCBI lineage: Eukaryota > Viridiplantae > Streptophyta > Magnoliopsida > Lamiales > Lamiaceae > Prunella > Prunella vulgaris. Next base: position 791,556 of record JAPKLY010000050.1, read on the forward strand.
TAAACACCTTATATCATGTCCGGACTTGCCATAATGCGATTGACATAGTGTCCACTGCCCAGAAGAATGTTTTAACAAAGTCATTCCAGCTGTAAATCACACCACCAACTTGAAAGAATCTTCCACAAACCTCTCATTCTTCCTATAAATACACCAACATAATTCTCTATACCTTAAACAATCCAAAAAAACACATCTTTCAAAGTCAAGAAATTAAGTCTTGGTAGAAATGACTTCTTCTTGCACATGGTCAAACCCAAAAGTCTCGGCTTTTTTACTACTAGTTGTGTTAAGCACTTTTGGGTTAAGCTCATGTGGAAACTTCAACAAAGATTTTGATATTACATGGGGCAATGACCACGTTAAGACACTCAACAATGGCAGACTACTCACTCTCTCCCTTGATAAAGCCTCTGGTTCGGGAGTACAATCCAAGAATGAGTACTTATTTGGGAAGATCGATTTAAAGCTCAAGCTTGTCCCCGGAAACTCCGCCGGCACGGTTACCACGTTCTACGTAAGTTGCTCTTTAATGTAACACGATTTAGAAGGTGTTTGACTTAGCTTATAAGTTCTTTAAAATATTTTATAAGCTGTTTAAGAATTTACAAGCTCTTTAAAGTGTTTGGTAAAATAAGATGTTGACATCTTATGAGATTTTAAAATAAGCACCTTACATCTTATAAAGGTAAAAATAAAAAATAAATTGGGATGACCTAATTTATTTTTCTCACAACCTCCAACCCCGCTCACCCGCTCAATCCTGCGACCCGACTCTATTATCCAATCTCTACATTAACATAAAAATAAAAATAAAATGTATATTTATTTTCTATTAAAATTAATTTTAAAAAAATTGTTATGATAAATTATCAAAGAAATTTTAAGTTGTATTAGTCAAACACTTCAACAACTTATAAGTTACTTAAAAATAACATCTTATAAGTTTTTATAATACTTAATTATAAGTTATTAAAGCTTATAAGATGTTTAAAATAAGTTTAGTCAAACACTCTCTTAGTCTGCAAGCTACTAAGATTGATTTTTCTAACATAATTTTTTTACGAACTCCGATTCTTGTGAACTATCTTCTTCAAAGTATTATTGTTTTATGTTAATTATTAATAGTGTCATTACTACAGTTATTATTTTAATAGTAATATTTTATATGCTAAACAGAAATATTTAGAAAAAATATATCCACGTGAACGCGAGCATTTTTCGATCTTGATCCCATAATAGTTAATTTGTTTGTTCTTAGGATGTCTTGAAGTGACAATATTTTTGCTTAACTGTTACATGAATAATTAATATATATATGATTTGGATGGTACAAAGCAGTTGTCTTCTCAAGGTGCATCACATGATGAGATAGATTTCGAGTTCTTGGGCAATGTGAGTGGCGATCCTTACATTCTACACACCAATGTCTTTGCACAAGGAAAGGGTGATAGAGAGCTGCAGTTCTACCTATGGTTCGACCCCACTGCTAATTTCCACACATACTCCATTCTCTGGAATCCCCAAACTATCATGTAAGCTAAACTATCGTGACCAGGTCTCGTGTCATGAGACGGTGAAACGGGATGTAATTTGAGCTATTATACGAGCCCGAGTAGTGCAAGCTCGGCTCGGCTTGTTAAACTTATCGAGTCGAGCCAAGGTGAGCTCGTTAAGCAAACGAGTATTTCTTTTTAACTCGGCTCGACTTGTTTAACACATCGAGTCGAGTCCAGCTCACGAGCAGCTCGTTTATTTTAACAGCGATAAAAATAAAAATATCACAAATTCATTAGTATGAGTAATTTGAGAATATTAGTTGTATTATTATGTAAAATATTATTATTTTATACCCTAAATTATATAATATTTATAAAATAACCTCTATTTTTCGAGTCTACCGAGCCGAATCGAACAGAGCTCGTTAAGCAAATGAGTATTTTTATGAGCTCGGCTCGACTCATTTAACACATCGAATCGGTTCGAGTCGAGTCTTAACGAGCCGAGCTCACGAGCAGCTCATTTATTTTAAGAGCGCTCTAGACGTAATCTATTGCTTATATAGCATCTAACTTTGTCAATATATAAGTGGACACAAAATAACCAACATTTTGTGACAGCTTCTACGTGGATGGGACTGCGATCAGAGTGTTCAAGAACCTGGAAACACAAGGCGTTTCGTTCCCAAAAAACCAGGCAATGAGAGTGTACTTGAGTCTCTGGAACGCAGACGATTGGGCCACGAGAGGAGGGCTTGTCAAAACAAACTGGACAGCAGCACCATTCACAGCTTCCTTAACAGGTTTCAGAGCCAATGCTTGTGTCTGGAAATCTAACAACTCGTCTTCTTGTTCCGAAAATCCTACCGTGAAGCCATGGCTGTCCCAAGAACTTGACTCAGCCAGCCAAGACAGGCTCAAATGGGTGCAACAGAATTACATGGTTTATAACTACTGCACCGATACAAATCGCTTCCCTCTCGGCATCCCTACAGAATGTACTCTCAACACCAACACCACTGGCAAATAAGAGAGACATATAGAGCTTGCTAATGTTGTGCTGAATCAGTTGTGTAAAACTATTCAATTTTCTCATTGTAATAATGAAGCTTCTGATTGTTTGGAGGAGCAGCAAACTCGCACTATATATATGTGTGATTTATTCTTGAGGATCATAATTTTTTCTTTCTGAATCAGTTGAAGAAACTCATTGCCATGGGGAAGAGTTGATGAAAATTTTCAAAAAAAATAAATAAATAAATTATCATATTTAATGTATGATAGAATGTGTTATCAGTACTTTATATTCAGTGTCTCTCATTCTATATCATTTATTTTCAATTGTTCAATTATTTTAATATGATCTCTCTTGACGCTGTCCTCATATCACTAGGAATAGTTCGCTATAATTTTTTATTTACGGCTAATTTGTCCAATTGAATTTGAAAGGTTGATATTTTTATCCCATTCTTCATGTGTTTGGTTCGTATAATATACTCATTCCGTCCCACTATAAGTTGTTCATGTTGTCATTTTTGTCCGTCTCACTATACGTTACTCATTGTTTTTTTATCTTTTTTGGAAACTACTATTCACTTCTTTATTACTCCCTCCGTCCCATAGAAATTTGCACTCTACAGGACGACACATTTTTTATGAAAAATGTGTTTTATATATAAAGTAGTGGCATATGAATAAATATGTGTATATGTTTGTGAGTGTACACGCAAATCAATATTTTTTTTTTAGTAATGTGCAAATTTGTATGAGACGTCCAAATAAAGAAAGTGTGCAAATTCCTGTGGGATAGAGGGAATATTATTTTCAATACTTTTTACACTATTTTCATTACTTTTTCACTTTTCTCCATCACATCACTCATACTTTTTTACTTTTTCCACCACATCACTTATACTTTTTCACTTTTTCCATCATCACTTATACTTTTTCATTTTTACCTTAATTGGTGTACCAAAAAGCAACGAGCAACTTATTGAGGAACGGAGGGAGTAACATATTCATTATAAAATGTTGCCATGCATTATCACATGAAAAAAAAAAAAAAATTAAACCAGCAATAAAATTTATATCTTGTCTAAACCAGTGAAACTGAAATAAATCGAAAATCTCAAAATGCAGCAAATAATATTGTTCGAAATGATGCTTTGGATACACTCTACTCTTGATATCATTAGTAGGCACTCTACAACTCTTCTTCACAACCTAGTCACAACACTTACCTTTTCCGCAACTAATTTGATCTGTTTCATCCTTTCATCCACCAGATTCTTCAACTGCTCCTCTTGGTTGCCCTCCTTCTCCTCATCCTTCTCCACCGTAATACCCTCTCCACCATCCCGGGATTTAAACATGGCAAACGACATATCCCCATCAAACTGAGTCGGGATATCAATCAACCGCTTCCCAGCCCCACCTTCAGATTCTTTCCCCAACACATCTGCCTTCACACGATTCGAGACGATAGTCTTATAGTTATCCATGCATTTCTCCTCAGTCTGATCTAAACTGACGTAGATTACTACCTCCCAGCATTGCACCATCTGTCTCTTGTTGATTTTCAAACTCTTTCTAACATCTTCGATAATATTCGCAGGAGGTCCACATTTACATGGCTCGCTTTTCTTTGATAGATTCTCATTCTTTAATAGGGAGATAGCTGGATTAAGTGCTTGATGGATTGGCTCAAAATCAAGCAAACGCTGCACATCAATGCAGGTTCTAACATGTTGGAGAGACTCCACTGGTTCTTCAATAGTTAAGTCATAAACATCATCAGAAATTGCAATATTATTTAGCACTTTAATAAGAGTACCACCATAACCCTTCCGCTGGTAGGGAGGAATAATCAATATCTGCCATCAACACAAATGAAAACTTATTTTTAGATGGTGATCGGAGGATATAAATTTGAACAGACTCTTCAAATTTTTTTAGGCTCATTTGGTTTTGGGGATATGATTGATTGCATAATATTGCAATGTTGTATAGCAATTTGATTTGTCTGAATTGAGACTGAAATTCTGGGAATAAGGAGATCACTTACATATTTCATTTGTGATTGAACAAGTAGGATGGAGTAAATTAATAGACTCGCTTAATGGATTGTCAGGTCAAGAGTGGGGTGATGACTTTTCAGTTGATTTTCAGGATAAGAAGCTGGGTTGGTTATCTATCACTGGCCAGCATCAATTTTTTATGAACGACAAATGAAGAATTACAAAATACTTAGCCAAGCCCCGTATTATTCAAATGACACGATAACTTAGATTTGATGCCTCTATCTGGGTTTGAGAACCAATAGGTTCGTGCATACCTGACCAAGTCGCAGCCGTGTGCTATCAGGGTATCGGTGAAAACGATAAACTGCTGCAAAACCAAGTAACCGGATGCAACAATCTTGCTGACCTTTTTGCACTAATATATAGATTTCCCAGCTTGGATCAGTAACATCAATAGGATTGCTACCTGTACCAGCAGGAAGAATAGTCAGAAACATAACACTTAATTTTCATAACCAAAAACCAACAGATTTACCATCCACTAAAAGAAGAACAAGTGGCACCAATCGGCAGTAAAGGTGCCCCACCTCAGTACCAGTGACCCGATAAACCTGCAGTAATGCAACCAAAAAGAAAACCAGAATTAAGCCAAAAAACCCCCATCTAAGAAAAATATCGCCAACTCTTTTCTGCGAGAAAAATCAAAGATAAAATAAGAGATATATTAGCCCTTGTAGAGAATTAACCCTTCCAAGCAAAATAAAACTGTCTGCCTCTAGTAATGGACTGAAAAAACCCACAAAGCTCTCGGATGAAAAATAATGGAATCAGAGAGGTTGGCGTCGCCAATTACTTGCACTTAGAAGCATTTACTAAACCTCAGGAAATTCTATATTTTCACAATAGCCAATTTTAAACCAAGTTTACTGTGGCAAAGCAGGAAGCAACTGACTAAGCAAGTATACTAAGATTTACTTCAATAAAGCTATATGTTAAGTAATTCCTGGAGATAATTTCCTTATTTTAGGTAGAATGATGAGTGCAATTACGAATGTTTACTATGAAACTGTGGCATGCTTTCATTCACAGGGAGTGAGGCTGAAAATACCTCAATATCAGTGGGCACTTCTTTCAGCTGAGAATCAGAGTTGCCGCTACAACCATTAGAAGTACCTTTTAGCAATCCTTCAGCATTAGACACAATGGTTCTGATACATGGAAGTTAAAATTGCCACGTTACGAACGGAAAGCAGCAGCATACATTAAAAATAATATGAAAATTAATAATTTGACATACTTTACATAGTTGCCTTCAGTCGAAAATGTTTGGAGAAAGTCTTCTTTTGTCTCAACAAGATTCTCAGCAAAAATATTCTACCAAAGATTTAGCACCAATTACTTTTCATGAGTTTCAGAGTGAGGATCAAGAGAACCGCTAAACTTGAGTGCCAAAATTTACCTGAAGAGAAGACTTCAGATCTGTTATTCCCTTGCCTCCCTATATTTTTACAAGAACAATCAACAAACATGATTATGGAATGTTAAAGTGAAGACGAAAATTATAGTCGCAGCTAAAACTTTAATTTTGCAGGATAGATCACAATTTGGTTGTTATAAATGAATCCACAACTGTTCCTAAATTCTTAACACTTGCAAATAACCTCAGGCAATTAAAAATTAAGCCCAGCTTGGCACAAAATTCACAGTTGAGGCTAGCATGTGGCGTATTTTTAAGTACTTGAGGGCTTATTATATACAAATAATCCCATATACCTTGAAACAGAGTATTCATAAAGTCAACATGCCTTGTTTAAATATAAACTAAGTCAAAATTTTCTTAGAAATTAAGATGGATATGGTAAATTGCTGCAACATGCGCATAAGAACATAAAGAAATGAACAGAAGGAGAACATGGGTGACGGGTGGTAAAATTTGTAGCCAAAAGATTTGTGTTTTCTCTCCCACTATTTGTACCACATCTACTCATTTTTATCTGGACCCAAGGCAAAAGAAGAAACAAAGAATACAAATACTTTAAATGGAGATTTATCCACCATAACTTGTGAAAAAATTACAATTCATACGTATATTCTGAACTTGAAGGGGAAATTTAATGGTTCATAACCGATCTTCAAACAACTCGGACATCAGGAGACCAACACCATAAAGCTACAGAGGAAATATTACTCTAGTCTAACAACTCAACATACAGTGCACTAAAAATTATCAAGGGCCATAGTAGAAGGTAAACACTTACATCTGATGAGCTCTCAAAAGAAATATCAGCATACGTATGGAAGGATATGCTGTTAAGCCAAACAGTGATCTGCAAAATAAGTGAAACACAAATGATGGGGTAAATTGACAATCACAGTACTTGATAGGTAACTTTACCCACAACCCCATATCAATCAGCCATTTATTTTGCTCCAATTGCTTAAGTCAGTGTTGAAAGAGCCACCAAAATGTAAAAATTCAGCATATACTACCCAAGAGAAAGCTAGGAGAAACTTCTACAATTTATTTACTCATTCATGCACTTATAATAATTAATAAGAAATCAAATCATCTGCCTGAAAACTAAAATAAAACCAACAAGAGAGAGTGCACAGGCAGGAGTTTAGAAACTAACTACATTTACCAACCGTCGCCAAAAGACCTGCACAACAAACACATAGGACATAGCAGATAAGAGATCAATGTAACTCTACCTTCAGTCCATGGTAACCATATATTTTCCCTTCATCTTCAAAAAAGGGGCTCAGGTCGACTGACTCAATTTGGTAACTATTTGGAGAATCCACTTCATCCTTGCTAGACACTGTGTGTACACTAAATAATGTAAATCAAGGGAAAATAATAGCATACTTGAAATACTGAACCAATAACCCAAAGCTTCACTGAACAAACTGTCAGGAAAATGAAAAGTAAGTTAAATTATTTTCACATTGAGGTTATTGTCCAAGTATAATTTTGGTGAATCTAGTACTCATCTTGACTAATAATACTTATTCTTTGGAGTTACTACTCCAAGACTATTGTAATTATAGTAATTACTAAACTAAATATATATGCACTAACTGCATTATATCCTGTTGCAACTGTACCACACAGAGTTCTTTTTTATATGTAGCTGTATTGAAAACTAATTTGCCGCGCAAGTTGCAAAAAACATGCATAGTTTGTTACTGCAATTAACCTAAATAAACTGTATGCATGTATGAGTGTGTATATTTATATAAATTAAAACTACTAAGCTGCCATACTACCAAGAAAAATGTTAAAACAAAATCAAATATCATTTCATTTTCCCCCTAAAATTACAATCTAACTACTGATAGCCTATAGTTCAAATTTCTTAAAATAATACACATGACATTACAGTAACAAGGAGTCAACCCCTCAACGTGAGGGGGAAAATACTGGAATTAAATGAACAAATTAGTCTGCAAAACTCAGAGTTAGGCCAAAAAAGTACCCAAGTAAATTTTTATGCAGTCATTGGCTTCAATTCCCGCATCTGCACGGAAATAAAACAGGAAATGGAAATCCTTAGCCACGTTTCAAAGATCGAGAAATGGTGCGTAAGAGATCATAGCAGAGCAAATGGAAGGTGAGGTGACTCACCAATTTTGGAGAATCCGACACGGCGTCGCTTTTTGTTCTCGTTAACGGGATCGGAGGAGGATTTGTGCTTCGTTCCCATTTTCGGAGATTAGGGTTTTGTCGAGGGAAGCGGGAAATGTGAGAGGCGGGAAGTATAGTGTATTATGTTTGGGTTGGGGAATTTATAGGCAAATATCACGGGGTGAACTTTAACGAATTAAAAATTTTCTTTTATCAACATTCGCCTAACACTGAATTTACTCAATAAAAATTTTACTAATTTATTATAATATAACCTAAATTAACATAAGCAAATTTGTTAATATTATATAATCAAAATACTTACCACTAAAATCATCTATTCAAATGAAGCATCATTGATTAAATGCACATAGGTGTCTGTTTACAAATTCTAAATAAAAAATAAAAGTGCTTATTATTTTTAAAAAAAACTTAAAACATATTTTTAATTACTATTTTAAGTGCATATTATCACTTTTGGTCAAGCAATAATTTTTAATTTCTATCTTCCACTTAAGCACTTCTACATATTCCCCAAAAAAATAATATTCAATACCATTTTTAAAGCACTTTTTTTGTAAACACATTTTATTTATCATTTTTTAAAATCACTTAAATTTAAAATATTTCTTATTTCTCATTTTGATACTAAAATTACTTAATATCACTTTTTCAATTTTACTTAGAGATTGCAAACATGCACTATATTTGAACAGTAATAATATAAGGATGTAAGTTGTGACTATTATTATTTTTTAATATTATAAAGGCATTTCTTTTAAATATAAAATCATTTGTGATGCATTATTAATTCTGTTTATTAAATTTGGCCAAGTTTGATTATATAATGTCTGCATTTAATAATTTGAGAGATGCAAATAGCCCTCACTTTTTTTATTAGTCCATATAAAGGAAATTGTTTATTTGCATGGTAGACGGTAGTATATATTTAACATTGAGAACATGAAATTCTCTTTGCAAATGCTACTTACAGCATGTTTTGTTAAATAGATATAAGTTGTTTTAAAATTTTGTAAGATGCTACTTTATAATAATATAAATTATTAACATATTTGATTAATAAATTTTATAAGATATTTTATAATTTATAATAAATACTTTAAATTTTAATATTAAATAATTATATTTTATTTTTTGAGTTAAGATAGAGTTAGGTGAGAAGGTTGCCGGGAGGTCGAGATTGAATGGGGTGGGTAATGGGCGGATGGTAAGAATTTTTTTTTTTGATAACTCAACTTTTATTTACTATTTACTACCTCCGTCCACGAAAAATACGTTTAGATATTTGCACGTGGTTTAATGCAATACTCCCTCCGTCTACGAAATTTATGCTCATATTTTTGCACGTGGTTTAATGCAATATGTCGGAAGGTATTATGAGATATTGTGAGGTCCGTTTTGAGTAAAGAAAATATTTATGGAAAATACATATGATATACTTTTCATAAATATTCTTTTTATTCAAAACGGACCTCACAATAGCCCGTAATACCCTCTGACATATTGCATTAAACCACGTGCAAAAATGTGAGCATAAATTTCGTGGACGGAGGTAGTATATTGGAAGGTATTACGGGATATTGTGAGGTCCGATATGAATAAAGGGAATATCTACTATCCTTTTTTCTGGTTCTGGCTATAGTTTCAAAACGATGATAGTCTTTTTGCGCCATTGTTGACAGTGGTCTCAGTGAAAATAAATGTATCTGTTAATTATTGAAAGTTTTTTTTTAATTATATGAGTGGGTGCATAGCGTGCTGTTTAATGAGGGCTATATGTGTTCTTTTATATATTATTAAAATTATAATTATTTTAATGCGTGTGTAATATTAATAAATGTGGATGCATATAACCTGCGGCTACAAAATTTTAAAGGAATTTTTCTTTCTTGATTTTGGTTTTTGTCCAATAAATTTTGGATTTTTGAATTCTATTCTATAATTTATAAATGCTTGTATTTTTTCTCATGTTACCTGCTATTTTAACTCTTCCGATAAATCTAACATGATATATAGTATCTTTTATTTTTTAATTATCATATTACCGTCTTGAATGTTTTCTCGTTTCTCTCCCCTCTTTATCCAAACTTCACTTTCTTTCTACACATAAAATTTTTGTAGGTCTATATAAAGTGAAAAGTGTGTTGTTTATCGTCTTCTCACCACCAAATCTTGGACTCCAAGAAGATGAAGACGACAACTTACCTTAACCACTGACCCTCGTACTCAGAATATGATCACGGAATTTATTTCACGAAATGATCCAATTTTCATAAATTCAGTACTCTAAATTATATGTGGTGATCAAAGAAAATACTAGTTTTATGTATTTTCATGTTATGCATGTCTAATTCAGAATTGAAGATTAGGGAAGTATTTACGTGAATTTTTCAATCAAATCTTAATTTTGCAGCATAATAACATATGCGGATATATTCCCTTCAATAAAAATCTTACATTTAAATTTTATGTCCCTAATTTTACATTTTTCTTTTTATTTGTCTCAAAATTAGTTTCAACTTCTAAAATAAAAAATTCTTCATAAATTCTATAATGACAATATTCTTTATTTTACACAAAGTATCATCGCTTTGTTAATTTACACTTACATAATTCAATTAACTTTTTTTATTTTATGTACAAATATATACAAAATTGAACAAATTTATTTATTTAGAGATGTTTTAAAATTAAATTATCAAAATAGAGAGAAAATGGAAAATTTTATGGAAGTAAAACTAGTCGGCTTGTTAGCCGACTGATTAAGTGTCAATACATATGTAATATATTGGATAGAAAGTCGTCTTCAACTTTTGACCACAATGGGATGAGCTCACATGAAATCAGTATCCATAGTTGTTTATTTTTTATCGGTAAATGTTAGTTGTTAGTAGTTAGAAGTTAGTTCACCAAGTCTCCTTACACTTCATATCTCCAAATCCAACCTTATATCTCCCCTCATAATTCGTTCCCAAAGGGAATCGAACTCAGATCACTCACTCAAGTGAGGAGCCCGGTGGCCAGGTGAGCTAACCCACCTGGTTAGTATCTATAGTTGTTATAGTACTTGTTTTGGAATTTTCAAAGAAAACTTCCACCTTGGATATGAAACCTAATCAATTAATTAACGGAAAATGTACAAATTGGATCCTTAAATTTTATCTCAAGTACAAATTGAATCTTAAACTATTTTTTGAAACAAATATGTCCTTCAACTTTGAAAAAATGTACAAATTGGACCTGGACTTTAAAAATAATTGGATCTGGACTTTTAAAAAAATTGTACCCCGGACTTCGTGAAAAAAGTAGAATTAAATTTTAAAAATAAGTTTTAAAAAATAAAAAAAATATATAAAAAATCAACAAAATCTTCAAAAAAAATATCAAAGTAAAAAAAATCTTACAAAAAATAGACTAAAGCTAAGATTAAAAAAAACTACAACTAAATTTCATAAACAATTAAATTAAGAGTTAATTATATTTTAATTTTATTTATCTTGAATTAAAATTTGAATTTTAAAAAAAAAAACTTGCTTAGTTTAAACTTTAAAGATTTAGTTGAATTTTTTTAATTACTTGTTAAAGATTTAATTGGATTATTTAAAGATTTAATTAGTTGATTTATTTTAATAAATTTTTTGTTTTTATTCATTCTTTTATTTTTTTATTTAATTATTTAAATATTGTTCTAATTTTGATAAAAATGATTTTTTTTAATTATTTAAATATTTATCTAATTTTTAATTAATTTTTTTAGTTTTTCAATTAATATTTTATTTCAAAAAATAGTTTTATGGTCCAATTTGTACTTGATGCAAAAGTTCATGGTCTAATTTGTACATTTTCTCAAAATTGAAGGGCATATTTGTTTCAAAAATTAGTTTAGGGTCCAATTTATATCTAAGACAAAAGTTCAGGGTCCAATTTGTACATTTTTTCGAAGTTGAAGGGCATATTTATTTAAAAAAATAGTTTAGGATCCAATTTGTATCTGAGATAAAAGTACAGGGTCCAATTTATATATTTTCCCATTAATTAAAGCCGGTAACTTACAGAAAAAAGTTTTGTAAAAAATAAGCATATATACACATATATTGATTTATTATTTCTAATCTATACTACTATAAAAAGTGCCTTAGATGTGTAAAACATTTTTGAACATTTTTGCCCCTGCTAATTTTTAATTTGCACAATTCAATCCTTTTTATCCAATTTCCACCATTATTGCAGTGACCTCTCGTCTTCTTGTTCTTGCCACCCAACATGTCTCGTCAAATTATCTCCTACTACTTCCATTCCCACTCTCCACCACCAAATGATTACAGTCTCATCAACTCCTCCTACTAACCTTTCTTCTGATGAATTGACCGAAAAAATAAAGACGATGGACAAAATAATATCTCGAGAAAAGACATTATTGTGGAGTGAGAGAAAGAGAAACCCTAATCGCCATGGCAGACGAAGAGTACGAGATGGACGGAGGGTTGGTAAAATTCTCAATTTTCCTCATATTTCGTCTTCTTCTTAAATAAGAACAACCAGCGTATAGTTCTTGTTTTAAAAAATTAGAGTCCAGTCTTTTGTTTCTTCATTGATTTTTTTTAATAACGTAACCCCTAAAAATTTTAGGTATAAGGATGAGCCGATGGAGCCCGAGATTGATGTAAGTCTATAATTTTTTGTAAGTTTTACATAATAATAGTTTATTCAAGCTCTACTGTTATGGTTTTGTTTTATGGGTTTATTATATAATTGCAGGAAGGAGCAGAGGTGGAAGAAAAGTCCCTAATGTCGACAATGTCCCTGATCCAATTGAAAGGGATGCGATGATAAGGAGGAGACAATGCTTGCTGAGCATCCGAGGAAGATGTCTAAGTATATGACCAAGTTCAAGGGGGCGAGATTCTTGGCACCTGTGCTCTGTATTAGGTTTGGTTTTTGGATTGATTTCAAGCTTTAGTTTTGAAATTATGCTTAATTTGTCGTGCTTGAGTTATTAGTGACTTTGGATGCGTGTGTTTTCAGCATAAACTCTCCAGTGATGGTGGAGTTGGAGGGTAAAATTATTCTTTTTGAGGTAAATATTTTTTAATATTCATTAAAAACTAGATAATATTATTGCATTTTGGTTGCACCTGCCTTGGAAAGATAAGTGCAGACCCTTAGAGAACTTGGATGTTTGAGTTACTAAAATGTGACATGTTACTAAAATATGTGATTGATATATGTATAATATATGTTAAGATGGATTGGCATTACTTTGACGAGTTGCGGAATTGTACTGAAGCCATGATGTTGATGGGTGCCAGTTGCACTCACATTCGCGGGAGTAATCTGGACTGTTCATTTGTTGAAGAGCGTAGAGCGGAGGGTCGGGGCCCACCAACTGCAGTGACAAAGCTAACGAAGTGGGCAACAGTATATACCGCAATGGTGGTGGAAATTTTGGTCAGGATAATTTGCAGGCGTTTAACATTTTCTCTCCCTCCTATTCCATTGTTTCGTATAGATCCCAAGGTTAGTCTCTCTCTCTCTCTCTCTCTCTCTCTCTCTCTTCCTTCTATCCCTTCATTTCTCCATTTAAGTATGAGAAAGGTCATGATTTCTTAATTCATATCGCAGGAGGGATGATGGGTTTTCTTTAACAGTGGCTCAATTGAAGGAGCTTGAACGACAAACGTTGATCAATTAGCACATGATCTGGTTTTCACTTCTACACCACACCCATTCATATTTCCATTTTCTCGATTTTTCTATTCAAGTTCTGCCATCTCCTAAGGAAGAGATGTTAATGACTTGGTAGGTGGTTTGTCTATAAATGAAAATGACCCATTTAATAATCAAAATGGAGGTTATATTTCTATTCAAGTTCTGGTTTTTCTATTCAATTTCAATTTTATTGTGTGTTTTGCCCCTTTCTGAGGTTATATTTTCAGGTCTCAGGATTATATTCTGATGATTTTTGATAACTTCAGAGCCTATGTCTCTATTGACAGGCAAACTGTGAATCTGGGATTGTGGGATACTACTGGTACGATCATCTTTACCTATTCAGATTGCATAGATTGTGTGTGTGTTTATATTTTTATCAAGAAATATTGATGTCTTGCAAGTGTTTGCTTAAATGTCCGAGACAGAGTAATTTGCTGTAGGTCTTAAATTTGATACGTGTGTTGAAATATTGTTATGAGGAATTAGATAATTTTTTTCAGAATTTTTTCTTACACGTTTTTTGATAAATTTGATATTATCGAGAAATGAATTTCCTGCACAAACTTAAGAACAAATACATGATTAACCATCCAATGCAAGATCCACCTTAACAAGATACTCTATCGTAAAAAAATTGCAGAATTTTGGTATGAATGAGATAGCCATGGTACTGCTAGAAAGTTCATTATAAAAAGGAAAATGTCCCTTCTCTCTTACTTAAAGAAACATGGCTTCATAAGTAGGACATGTGCAGGAAGGACCTTTTTTCTTTAAGATTGGAAAAATCTTAATTTCTCCAAAATTCGATCAATTTATTACAGGTCAAGAAGATATAACAGGTTAAGTCCTCTTAGTTATGGAGGAGCAGATGTGTTCCTGCTTGCTTTCTCTCTCATAAGCACGCCAAGCTTTGAGAACATTTCAAAGAAAGTTAATCTCTTTATTCTTCCTCATCTTTTCAAAAACACAATCGATTGACAGTTAAGAAAAATTTCATGGATTCTTTTGCTTCTGTTGAAGAGAAAATGTTTAATTACAACTTTTAGGACTATTAAGAAACTTCAAAGAATTTGCCATTTACATACTTCTACCCTTCATAAGAAGATGACTTCTGCTTGCTATGAATTTATCAAACTTTCAGGTTAAGAAAATAAGCTGGAAGCCTTATTACAGGTGGAGTACATCAAACTTTTGTCACTATCAGTTTATATGTTTGCCTTTTAGCTCATACAGAAAGGAAATTAAAATAAAGTAGCGAATGATGCTTTCTTTCACTCTCCCACCTACTGATAATTTTGCACAAAGCAGTAACATATAATGGTTATTTTCAGACCAATCTGGATAGAAACGAACCCAGATTACCTGATTAGTAGTAGGGAATGATGTTTATTTTTCTAATAGCATGTATATCTATTTGGGAATAACCTTGTTCTTAACTAATAAAAGAATGACAACATCTCACTTACTAAGAATTGATAAAAAAAAAAAAGTTGTTGCATTCACTTGATTATTAATTCTGGAGTTTGTCCTGCTAATTTTTTTGATGCAGTTATCTTTACTGAGGATTTAAAACGACTGTATGTGACCATGAAATAAGGTTTCACTTTAGAATATTTTGCGAGTCCATATCATGGTTGGTGTTCTGACATTAGTTCTTCTCCTTGGGTTTTCCTCTCACTTATTCATTATTTCTACATGTTGATATCCTGCTCGATCCTTTTTTTTAGGTCATATCGGCTTCTGGTGTTGATGTAGATCTTCTTCAAAAGTGGCAGATCCATTATTTTCTTAAAGTTGTATTTGCACTGTTGGCTGGAATTCTAATCTTCTAGGTAAAAATCTACCCTTTTTGGGGCCTCTATAAGATTTATCAGTTTTTTTTAGATATCAGGGGAACATATCAAATATGTCTTTATTTATCATTATTTAATAAATTGCTGTTAAATTGGTTCAAACGTCATTAGATACAGTGTGGCTAAGGTTTCACTGTGGAGAACATATTTGTCTTAAGGTCATATGTCTGGATGATTATTTTTCTATATTACCAGTTCAACATTATCAGGTATCATGTGACAAAAATTTCCTCTTCTGTTTTTGAATTTCTGTTGTGGGTATTTGTTTTTTTCAATAAATATGATGAACTTATAGCAGTGGAATATCTCTTATGGAAGAATTGATTGTTGTATCTATATACTCGGTTGGTTTTTAGAGAAAACATATTGAGAGTTAATGGAAGTGATATCCGTCCATGGTAATGGAACATTACTCATATTTCCTTTTTATACCCACATAAACACCAGAGAGTTGAACTTTTTGCAGCAAATGACGTTCACAAGTAAATTGAGGAAATAAGTTATTTTGGTGAAAAATATTATCAAAATACTGTGAGTTGGTTTAACTTTACTAGCTATAGTTATTCTGCTTCCAGGGAAATTTATCAGCATCTAATTTAGATGTTTATTTTCAATGGACACATCATTTTTTTTACACATCGCTCACATGTCTACTATATAGGTCATAATGGTATCACAATCTTTATTCTTGCTTAGCTAGAATCAAATTTTCACTCAAGTACATTCTTTTCAAAAGAGAGAAAAGAGAACGAAAATCTTGATTTCAGAGTTTCTTATATGCTAGTTATTGGTTGTCATCCAAATTTTTTGTGCCTGAGAATATAGCTTGCATATTACTTTTCTCTTGATTTTTATCTTTAATTTTCATTAACTTTAGTGGATGTTAGCAAGTGGAAGTAGTTTTATGCTCTTACTCATGCAGGTGGATCAACCATCATTACTTTGTCATTGTTCTGTCTCTTTCATTGAATCAACCTCGCCTTGTAAATACAAGTACATGCATGCATACATTTGTTATTGAATTTTTGTGTGCAGATTTTTATCTATTTTTAATTAAGTTGGCAAAGGAGCTAATTAGAGTGAGATATATATTGAGTGAAGAAGATGCAGCAGCATTCCTTCTGAGCAAATCTCATGGTTAGTAGTTTCCTTCAATGCCCTTTGTTTTCCTCCTAATTGTGCTTGATATACGGAAATGGATAAGAATTGTGGTTTCCAACTGTTACTCTGGGAATTTAGGAAAGCTTTCAAGGATATTTTTGGGGCCTTTTAATGTTAGGGTAAATACGAAGGATGTGTATTTTAAAGTTTAAGGGTATTATTTTCTAGCAATCTATGTTTAGTTTTCTGGATTGTGATTTATATTCATTATGGAATTTCTTTTTCCATCAATTATATATCAATATGACTTCTCTGACTTAAGATTCACACCTCCATATTTTTGACTTGTGCAGATTTACCCTTTTTTCCCACACTGATTCGTCTTCCTCTTTTTCTTAGTACGCTTCTTCTCTCTTCTCAAGCATATTTCTGATTTCATTACCACTGCGAATCACCTTTTAGAACAGAAGCAAACTTCCAATCATGGAATCACTGCAATGAGAGCGACATCTTCATGACGTCTAATGGATGATAATAGACCTGAAGTGGATGTAGATCGATGTATTGATATTTGGTAGTCTTACCAAAACTAAATCTTGAAAACTAGATAGGTCCTTTGTGGGATTTCAATTTATTTGTTGATATGTTCCTATGGGCTTTAGGTAAAGGTGGGTAGGAGAACTTTTTATATATAATTCCAATTTTGTTGTGTTATTGATTCAGTGGATGTATTTTAACTGGATTAAGGTTGCAAATGGAATACACTGATTGATTGTACTTCTGGATTATGAAGTTCTGTAGGATTGAAGTCTTTAGCATAATAATTTTGGAGAATTAATTGAAATTCAATGCTTTTCTTTTAGTTTCATTATTTTTTTCAAAATTCAGTTGTGATGATTGCAAATTTATAGACAAACGTGCGACACACGTATTAATAACTAGTGATACAAAACTAGCTGGACCTGAAAATAACTAATAAGTTTCACGATATTGGGCCTTAAATCACTATATTTGATTTGGCCCACGTTATTTGCAGTATTAAATTGCTAAGTATGCTAACCCTTAAATTTTGGACTCGGATATTCTCACCCCATAATTGAGTAGTTCACCCCCTTTCATTTCACCACCCTATTAGATATTCACATTCAAATTATTCAAAAATCGAAACGTGTACCTTTGTCCATTATAACTTATCGCGGACATTCACAGGGGCACGCATGCGGGTTCAAACCCTCCCTTCTCCGGCGGCGCACTCATCCCTCCCTTCTTCGGCGACGCACTCATCCCTCCCTTCTTCGGCGACGCTCGGGTTCGTTCCTTTTTCGGCGCGCAAGTTCGTTCCTTTTCCGGCGTGCGGGTTCACTGATAACACGACCCACACTCACTCATACTAACTAAATACAAATTTAAATAAAATACAACCTGAAAATCGGCTATAAATTTTTTTTTTGACAACATAACACTATATAAAACCCAATAACCTGTTTACATTCACAAGAGTAGTTTCAAACCACACAAGTAACTACTCCACCTCCAAAATCATACAACAGAATCCATAATTTTACAATATAATACAATACAAGTTTAAAACAGACATAATATACTACAACGGAAGCAAAACAAGCCATGGTCCTGCCCGCATGTCGTCATCTATGTACACCGCAACTCAAAAAGCCTGCAAAAGTGCCACAGCTACTCCAGTTTCATCACCAGATCACACTATGCCAGAAATGGCTTTCGACCACAGAGAAAAGACCACGGGTATACATTCTGACCGTGGTCTTAAGTTACGAAACTGTGGTCTTAAATTCAGTGTTCACAATATAAGACCAAGGGTTTAACCTCCTGTGGTCTTTTTTGTGGTCTTAAATTCAGGTGCATAATAAAAGACGATGGGAATAAACATCATGGTCTTTTCCCGTGGTCTTAATATTTTTTAATAAAATAAACTAAAAAAATATATTTTATTTATATTTATTACTATAATATTAGAGAATACATAATACCTAAATCTAAGTATACCACACTCTTCGACACTTAACACATAGAAAACCTAATTTCTAAGTTCACGCCGGCGCCCACTCCTCTCACGCCGGGCACCGTCAGTCCACCACCGGAATCTGCCCCTTCCCTCCGATTCCGATGTTATTCCTCTTCTCATAATTCTGGCGCGGCCTTTCCATTCTCCGTTGGCGCAATAAAAACGAGAAACAGAGGGGCGCATTTTCCACTTCCACCGGTTGTGGCTCCGGCTCTAGCTCCCGCTCCACCTCCATCGTGTGTCTCGCTGTGTGAGGTCGGCGTCCACCACTGAATCCTGCTTCCCGTAAGGCTATTTCTGCATTTCATATCTCGCGTCTTGCTGCTTCCCATCCCTGAACTTCTCTCAAAATTTATTCATCTTTCTCCCACAAATCACCGATATTAACTCTTTTATATAGTGTATCCCGCTGTACGTTTTCAATGCACTTTTGCTCTGTGCTATGTGCTTTCGATTAAGGACTGTGAGCCGTGAGATTTTAGGTTGTGTCCTTAATCTGTGAGGTTTTAGGTTGTGAAAATCTGATAAATAATGAAAATATTATTTTGTTTTGGAACTTTATTTAGGGTATGATTTTGTTGATATGTAAATTTGAAAAATATGTTTTTATTGTAGTATTATATTGTAAAAATTATTGTGTTTTGTGATAAGAAGATTCAACGAGTGATGCTAGGTTTCTAAGATGAAATACTTGTCTAAGATGAAATTCACCTTATGTTATCACACTTCTTGGCTTTCTAGAGTTATGTCAAACTCTGGTCTACATTCTTGAAAAGTTGAACTTGGTTGCTGCCGTTTTAGTATTTTACTAAGTAATGTAGTGCTATTTACTACTTATTTGTAGTCCGTTCTTCCAAAAATTCTTCTTATCTCCATTTCTATTTTGTAATTTGGCTAAATCAGTTCTTGAATCTACTATGCATGATTTTATCTGCCACACCCCAACCCCCAAATTTTTTTCCTATGACATAATTTTTCCTGTTAACCTTTTTTTAGGCCTTCGGCTATTCCTGGACCTGTCCCTGATGAACTTATAGCTCCAGTTATGGAATCCATAGGTTGGTGTCAAATTTTGTTGTCATGTGTATTCTTTCTGCTAAATGTTATTAATTTGTCTATTTTAAGTTTTTGTGCTTCTTATGACTAGGTGTGAAACTTTTGTTGAAGATGGGATGACGACAAGGACGGTCCATAAAGTATTCTAACTGGAATTCACTTAATGGTATGGTTCTTATGGATCTAATTTATATAATCTTTCATTTTTATAGATCTAATTTATTTAATCATTCTTCTTATCCTGTAACTCTAATACTATGTGTGTCATTTTCAATAAATTGTCTATCATACTTTACCTCTACAATTGATTCCTTCAGTAATTAAATACAAAATAGTCCTTTTCTGGTCTCAAGATGTCATATCAATATCTAGAGAAAATGGTATTGGCAAGGTGGGTGAAATGATTTGTGAAAAAATTTCTCCTTTCACACCACCACATGGCAATTGCTCTTGTGTATTTTGTGCTGTTGTTATTTTATTATTCTTATAGAAAATGTCTTTGTTTGTTCCTTTGTGATTTATCCCCTGACCTTGTATTAATTCTAGTTTGTAAATTTATGAAGTTGCTCGGCGACAAGCTAGAAAAGCTTTTCTGGCACTCTCAAAAGATGAAGGATCAGAGGCTGCTTGCTCAAAGCCGGATAAAGAAGATTCCGGTAATGTTCCTGATCTGCCACCTGAAGATGATAATCAGTTCACTAAAAGCACACTGGTCAGATTATGTTCATGATTATCTTATAAATAAGTTGTTTCTGCAGCTAGCGTTTTGCAGTTAACTTCAACTTTTGGCATCCTGTATCGACAACTTGTGAGGGACGAGTGGAGTATTAGGATGAGTTTAAATGTAGTGAAACTAAAGTTAATATCATTTTCACATTTTAGTGCTTCACTGAGTTTTGCATGTTGTATAAAGAAAAAAAAAACATTTGTATGATTGGTCAATAAGGAAATAATGGCAGCAACTTAAGTTATTTAGTGTAGACACTTTTCAGAGAAAACAACACTTTGACTAAGCTAGATTTAGGATAGTGAGTTGGTTGCCTTAAAGTCAATTCTGTTGAGATATAATTGTACTTTGGAAAAGCACTTGTTATCTGAAAAAGGTTTTATGTCGTGGAAGCAAATCATTTTATCATCAGCTTTGCGATAGAAGTCAAATTATTGATATTATTTGGTGAGCCTGATGTGCATGATGCTATTTCAATGTTTCAACATTGTCCTTGGCTTTCTTCTAAGTTCTATGACTGATGTTAGTATTTAATTATGGCATTCAGTATTTTATTAGCATAATGAAAAAAACAGCCAAACAACTTGAGATGGGAAAATTTGGAGTTTCTTCTATATTTTAATGCCTGAACTTTCAGTGGTAGTGACAAACTTGTCCTGCATGGGCTTATTCATTATGAAAGCAAATAATTGATTCATCTATTTTCGGCACTACCTTCATGTTCCAATATCAGATTTATATAATGAATCTTGAATTTGTGATGCACCATTAGATTTACCACTTGAAGTTTGCAATTCACAGTTTCTTAATGGAACTAATCATCTTTCTGTTGGAGTAAAAGCGAGAATAGTTAGTTTTGTATGGAATAGTTGGATGTGATTACATATTTTTCTTTCTTAAGCATGAATTTTTGTTGATTGCTATGTTAAGTGATATTGTATTATCTTCTACCACAGGTTGTTCACTCTAGTATCTTTAATCTTTTGTAGGAATAGGTAATCAATCTGAAGCAAAATTTGAATGGCTTAGGCTATGATCCTTTCAAGCAAGCTCCAGAATTCAGGGGTATGGAATTTCTGAGTTTAGATTACTACTTATATTAAATTTTTGTTCCTTGTAATAATAACTGTTCTTCTGATTTAGAAAATAATTTTTTTTTCCTTGTAATAATAACTGTTCTTCTGATTTAGAAAAGAAAAGGCAAAAAAATGTCCAGGAAGAGGGAGACAGACCCTTTTAAGTCTCTTACTGTAAAACGTAAGATTTACTTGTTTCCAAATTATTAATTGTAGACCTGCACACTTATTTGACCTTGGGGCTCTTCTAACTCACTGGCTATTTATGTGTCTAGGAAAGGCTGGCCCCGGTTTTGGTATCAGTGCTCTTGAAGATCTAGATGCAGAAGATGAAGATGTATATGATTCTGGTTAGTGATTTTACACTAGTTTTTTGTTGAAAACTGGCTCCATCTCTTCTCCTGGGCTCACATTTTTAATGATACAATGTGTACCCCGCTCCTCCCATATTAATGCCTTTAATAAAGAAAAAAATTGACAGGGAACACAAAGAATAATCATATGTTAAATAAACTTAACTCTTTCTTGTAAGGACAACAGACTGAGTATTTAATAAAAATGAATCTTTTATAATTAGTATATTACTTGTACCTAAATATTCTGATAAACTATTACTAATTTTATTTATGACATTGAGCTAGCTTATTGTGTTAATTTTAATTTAAAAATTAATCTTGTTGATGATTTTTATGTATTATTGGTTGAGTTGAGGGTGGCTAAATAGATTGTGTTCACTTCACTTACTTTAGAAGTAGAGAATATGGTTTGTCAAATTGATGGATTATGTACAATTATGTTTAATTAGTTGATTTGATGATGGTTAAATGAATATGTGTTAGGTATTATTAGTTATATTCTTGTGTATATGAGATTAAATAATTCTTTAATTATGTTCAATATTGTAAGTTGAGGTTTTATGATGTTAATTAATGATTAAGTTTATTTAATTAAATAGTTTAATTATATAACATATTCATTAATCAATCTTTTTTGGATAATTTTTAATATTTACAGTTTCCACAAAAGAATTACTCAGAAAAAGACATTGACGATGTTTGAGAGAAGTGGGCTGATTGTCTTTCAACGTACATGGAAAACTGATGAGCAATACTTCAAGCGGTTGGAAGATGAGAAGTTTACTAGTTGTTTATGATTTGGAACTTTATTTGGAAAACTAATGGACAATGTATTGATATTACGTAAAGAGTTGTATTATGGATTTGTAATATTAATATTCATTGTTATAATGATTTTAATTTTTTAAAAAATTATTTCTCTACGGCCACGGGAAAAAGAATCTACAATAAACATACTAAATATGCTTTTGACAACGGTTTAAGATACATACAACAATGGGTAAAATTCGTGGTAAAAAAGACCTACGACCACGGGGATTCCCCGTGGTCATAGATATTTTGCCACCGTGGTAGATGGGCTGATGGTTGTAGCTCTATACTTTTGACAATGGGTTTTTACCGTGGTCTTAAGTGATTAAGACAACGGTTAAAGTTAAGTTAAAACAACGGTTTTTCACCGTGGTCTTATGTGGTTAAGACAATTGGTATTTTAAAGTTATGACAACGGTTTTTCACCGTGGTCGTAGGTGGTTAAGACCACGGTGGAAAACCATGTGGTTAAAAGTATGGAGCTAAGACCACCCTTCCATCTACCACGGTGGAAAAACACCTACGACCACGGGAATTCCTCGTGGTTGTATCCCTTTTCTAGTATAGTGTCATATATCATCAAGATTACCTACAATGGATAAACTAAATGAGATTTATAAATCCCAGTAAGTAGAAATTATGCATGATGATGTGATTCTTTTGAAAATCTCCCCATGCACTCTCTTTTGAAATCACCAATTTATTTATAAAGACTCTTCAGGGCCCTATCTAGACACACTGTCATACACGTCACGAGCACACAACTCCAATACACACATAATCAAGTGACTAATAATGATATCGACGTGGGGCCCATCCTCTTGTGGCCCATCAGGGTTCGGATCTCACATACGCCCCCATGTCCACCAAGAAGTCATCCCACCACGCCGACCCATATAGTGAATCCAAGGATCTACCCTCCAGCGACCAGCAAGGGCCATCACCAAACATGACCCTCTGTCCGCGCAGGAAGTCCCCCCAGGGAAACACTCAAATCATATCATAATCGAATAAGGCGTTGACCCATACCAGGTAGCCTACACTAGGTTTTCACACTGGGTTTCCCTAGGTCACTTCTTCCCACGTCTCCCCTTACAACCCTCGGTGTATAATCATTGGCCACTTTAAAAAAAAAATTAATTTCAATGCATGATATGCATGATGCTCGTGCAATCAATGACATTTAACAACATCCACAGATTATTGAACTCACATGGTCATTCCATATCAATTACGGAGCTCACAGACTCCTTCAACAACGCATATAGAGCTCACAAGCTCATTTCGTATCACATAGAGCTCACAGACTCATTCAACACAACATATAGAGCTCATAGGCTCATTCTATATCATATACAAAGCTCACAAGCTCATTTCATATAACACAAAATATAATTCATATATTACAATCCACTTAAATCCACATATTATCACTCAAACATAAATAATTCATAAAATAATATGTTTATGCATCGTAGTTGCAAATGAATTTCTACCTACCTTGAGTCCATGAGACGTTGATAATTCAAACCCTTAAGCCACCTTATTGCCTTTCACTATACAATATAATATAAATTGACTATAAATACTACTCAAAATTTAATTAACTAAATTGATTATAGAAATTGATTAACTAAATTCGAATAAGCAAAACAAAGGTAACTATAATATCTTTTAATTTAGTTTGAAACTCAAGATTATTCCTTTTCTAAAATAATTAATACTACATGATCATATTCTAATACTCCACTAAGCAGTAATTTTAATTAAGGCTTTAGCTTACCTTTGCAATCATTTCTCTGCTTTCTTTCTCTCCGCCAAATAATCTCTCGGACTCCCCCCCTTTTTCTTTTCTTTCGCACAGAATAGGGAAAAGATATGGAAAGGATTTGGGTTATAAACCCCAAAACACCGCCTCTTAAGCTTTCTCGGTAAGCTTCCTTTATTTATTTATTATTATAATATGAGTAAGTCTCATGTGCATCAGTTACACGGTGCAACTCTAGTTCATTTTTAAAAAATTAAACAGTTTATTACTGAAAAGTGTATCTTTTATAGTTTAACTTTTCAGTAATAAACTGTTTAACTTTTCAGTTATAAACTGTTTAACTTTTTAAAAATAAACTTGAATTGCACCGTGTAACGGGTGCATACAAGACTAATCCTTATAATATATATACTTTGATTAGTAAACACTATACATAGTTACGTACCTATATATACTCGTTTAGCTTTATTATTCTTAGTAGTATTTTTAGCGGGATTAATACCAAAATCGTCCCATAACTTTTTCACTTTTTCAATTTGGTCCTATAATTATGTAATATTTCAATTTAGTCCCATAATAATTTAAATCTAACCAAATTAGTCCCGTAACTATGTAATATTTTAATTTAGTCTCATAACAATTCAAATCTAACCAAATTAGTCCCATAAATATGTAATATTTCAATTTAGTCCCATAACAATTCAAATCTAACCAAATTAGTCCCAAATCGCTGGAAATGACATAAACAAATTAGAGTATTTTTATACTCTCACTAAAAATAAACTAAAATGCACATTTAGTGAGGGTATTAAATCTCCTCACTATTATTTTTGTGACTAAGGAATATTTTTCTTGTAGTGAAATTTGAGATTAATTTAATTAGATTTGAATTGTTATGGGACTAAATTGAAATATTACGTAGTTATGGGACTAATTTGGTTAGATTTGAATTATTATGGGACTAAATTGAAACGTTACATAGTTATGAGACTAATTTGGTTAGATTTGAATTGTTATGGAACTAAATTGAAATATTACATAGTTATGGGACCAAATCGAAAAAGTTGAAAAGTTATGGGACGATTTTGGTATTAACCCCTATTTTTAGCAGTATAGTATTATATTATATTATTTCTATTTAATTACTATAATTAATTCTTAAATAATCTACATTTTACACCACTAATACCCAAATAATTTGCACAATACATTTCTCCCACTAGAGTTTCAAATAAATTAAACAAAATTTTTCTCATTAATAAACAAATAAAGACATATACCAATTCAATAAATAATTTAGCACTTAAAGGTAAAATAATTAACACATTCACAAATAACATATGAGTAATATAAAATATACTCAAATAGTAAATAACATGATAATAATTAAAATTCACACCCTTCAATACTATTGTCTCAATAATTAATCTAATAAATAGACATATTTGCATAAATAACATAAAGGAATTAGTGTAGCGATTTCATTTCTAATATTTATAAATCAATAATTATTTCAATAAAATCTAAATAAATTATACTTGACTTCTTCATTACTAAACATGTAGAAGCATACAAATAATTCAAAATTTAAAACAAGATAGATAACACAAAATTACAAATAACACATGAATAATATAAAATGCCCTCAAATAATCAATATCATAACAATAATTAAAGTGCACCTAACACATGAAATATTTTCAAGTAATTATAAATTAACACATAAATAATTTAAATGCACACAAAACATGAAATACATAATTAAGCAATTAACATATAAGTAAATAAAATGCAAGCAACACATGAAGTATATTGATCAATGAGTAGTGAGAAATTCGGGTATCACAACTAAGGCGCGGGGTTTTTGCTTTGAAATAGGGTTGAGTGAATTTGCAAATCAATTAAGTCATATAATGATAAGAATTATTTACAATGAAAAAAAAAGGGTGGTGAAGTGAACCAGGGGGTGATCTACTCAATTATGGGGGGAGATATCATGTCCTTAAATTTTTTGACCATTTTAAAAAAAAAGTATAACCTCTAGGAAATAATTTTTTTTTAAAATTTTACTATATTCAAAAAATTAATTGGACACCGGCTATATTTTACTAAGAGAACGCTTGATATAAATTTAAAATTTTAATGGTAATCACTACGGAGTTAGTGATTACTCTTTTTCTTAAATATGTTTTTATGATTTTATTTACATACAATAAATAATATCAAACACTACTAATGAGAATGAATCTCATTGAATCTCATTAATCTTTATTCATTCCCATTTCTCATCTTCATTACCCCAACCAAGCGGTTCCTAAGAGTTTTTTTTTATATTTTTGTTTCATAAAATATGTATTATTTTAAAATTATTTTTTTTATATTTTGATGTTATTTTTATAATTTTAAATGTTATAAAATTTATGTATTTGATCCGAAATATTAACTGTTCCATTAAAATTTACAGCATTAGTCACGTAAAAATAATCCGACTAAATCGATTTCTAATATCACTAACTTAAACCCTAAAAATTCACTGATTAGGTCGAAGCTCTGTGTCGCCGCTACGCATCACGGCCTCACCTCCGCGCTGCCAGCGGGACGCGGCCACACACACGACGCGACGCGACGCCAGTTTGACAGCTCTGATTCTCTATGCTCTGCTAGAAATGGTAAGCCCTCTCCTCCGCTATCTCCGCTTTGCTGCCGCCGGAAAATCCCGCTATTCCTTCTCTGCCAGTTACCGGAAGCCCCTTCTGTTCTCACGCTCTACAGGATTCACGAGGCTCTTCTCATCAGCCACCGAAACTGCCACCTCTCCGTCGACTGCAAATGCTTCCGATACCGTGGTGGACCCCAGTCTCCTTTGGAATGTCACCGTAATGGCTCATGTGGACCATGGGAAGACAACGCTCACGGATCGGCTTCTCCGCCAATGCGGCGCCAGTATTCCACACGAACGAGCTCTAGATTCAATTACCCTCGAGCGAGAGCGCGGTATAACCATCGCCTCCAAGGTGCTACTTTCTTCTTTTAGTTGTTTCTGTGTGTAAAATATCCGATTAAATACTATACTTGTTAAATAAGCTTTGTTTTTCCTCTTTAGAATAGGAAGGGCCGTATAGTTGTGTGCTAAATAGACAATAGTGAGTTTACTGTTTTAGTTAATGGAAAAAAAATATTGATATTGATCCTTGAGAAGCTCAGTGAACTCTTGAAATAGGTTAAAAATGGCACACACGAGAGCATTTTGTTCAGCTCATTTTGATATGTGAAAGATGCAGATTTTATCTTTTGAATATTGCCTATAGATTTCCTATTTACACAGCTATATGATCTCCATTGGCAATGATGAGAAAAAAGGCCGGCCTTACGGTTAAGGCTGCTACTCTTGTTTGGTAGTAGGTTGATGAATGTTCCATGAGGTATCTGCATTTGAGCCAGTGGTATTATTATGGTGTTAAATTGTGAATGAACAACTATGTCGGTGTACATTGTAGACTATTGTGTTGTTAGTATAATAGGGCATTTTGATTTATTAGTTTAACTTAGGTAGGCTAAAATGCAATTATCATATATTAAATTACTCTAGGAGTGGGCATATTAGGAAGTGTTTTTGTATAAATGTGTTGCTAGAATGGAATGTAGTGAGTCTACTGTAATAGTAAATGAAGAGTCGTGTTGATATTATCTGCAAGAAGCTTAGAGAACTCTTATAATGGTTGAAAAATGGCACACACAAGAGCATTTATAAAATTCATTTTGAAATGAATTTGGCTAATATATTTCCGTTATACACATATGTAATTTCCACTGGCAATGATTTAAAAATAGGCCGGACTTACGGCTGCTACTCTTGGTTGGTAGTAGATTGATGAAACTTACACGAGGTATTTACTTCTGAGCCAGTGGTATTATGGTGGTAACCTGTGAATGAACTGTATTGGTAGTATAAATTTAATTTATTATTCACAACCGCTTCGGTTTTCAAAAATGCAATTATCGTATATTACATTACTCTAGCAGTTGGCATGCTATGCTGTTGTTGAAGGGACACATTCAGTATTAGAATTAAGAAATATTTGTGGTGATAAATTCTCTAATAATCAAGGTGGTAGAAGTCGGAAATCGGAAATCGGGCGTTTTTGGCTCGCCTAGCGCC
Source organism: Prunella vulgaris (assembly GCA_026898435.1). Classification (NCBI taxonomy): domain Eukaryota; kingdom Viridiplantae; phylum Streptophyta; class Magnoliopsida; order Lamiales; family Lamiaceae; genus Prunella; species Prunella vulgaris. The sequence goes on from JAPKLY010000050.1 coordinate 820,383, forward strand.
TAAGCCGCCTAGGCGGCCACCTACTTTTTTTTTTATATATATATATTTTTAATTATTAAAATTATAAAGTGTGTAAGTTGGGCCAAATTTTCATTAATTTACCATGAGACCTATGTCTAAACCTAAAATTTCAGAAACCCACTTATCCACGTTGTACCATCTATTATACTCTGGCAGTCATGTCCTCTTCCTTCCTCCACGGATTTTCAGCGGCCAGGAACCGCCGGCTCCTCCCACGCCTGTGAGCTACATCAGACAAAGTCGCAGCCTCGCCTCCGCGCTGCCACACGCGACGCACCCGCTGCCTTCCACGGCCACGCTGTCAACCGAAGGTATAATTGAATCTGATTATATTTTATTAGGGTTTCAAAATTATTTTGAGCAAGTGTGGGCTCCTCAACCGCCGCCTCCTCCCACGCCTGTGCGCTACATCAGACACCCTCGCCTCCGCGCTGCCACACGCGACGCTGTCGAAATGTGTACACCCAAAAAAAAAAAAAAACGTTTCGAAATCCGTCTTCCCAGCCTCGCCCGCCTAGGGCCGCCTAGGCAGCGCCTAGGCGGTTTTCCGCCTGGTCTGACCGTTTTCCCAAAAATCGGGTCGGGGCGAAGCCGCCTAGCCCGATTTTTGCATCCATGCTAATAATTATGTAATTTTGGGTGCTGTAAGTTTTAGAGAATCTCATTTGCTATTCTTTTCACGATTTGCAGGTTACATCTATCCCGTGGAAAGGGATTGAACAAAATATGGTTGACACCCCAGGGCATGCTGATTTTGGTGGTGAAGTAAGTCAGCTAAAGGACTACTATTTAAGTAATGGTCTTACTTTGTGATGACTGTCGATGAATTGATGCACCTTTTCAAATGCTGGTTAATGCAAAAACATTTAATTTTTATTGCTATGCATGAAATTGCTAATGAATATACTTATAACTAGGGCATCTGCACTCCTCTGATGATCTATCCTCAATTTGTTCTTTCTTCAACGTATAGAAATGAAAATAGAGGATTCAGCTCTCTGATGCATTTTTTTTTTCAACATATTGAATAGGCAAAACTTCATCTATGTGCAGATGTAGAACAGTGAATAACTAGGACTTTGCTAAGTATCACTAGAATCAGGTAGTTTCCCCACTTTTTAAAGGTTTTGGAAATGGAAATTACTGACATGGAGATCTGTTGTTTAACCTGTATGAATGCTGCTCGAACCTAATATGGGACAAGAAGCTGAGAGCAGTGACCCTCCAATTATTTATTTAGTGCTTAAAAATTTTACTTGCTCCATTATGGGTGTTATTTTTGCTTTGTGGTGGCCGTAAGGGCAAGAGTGACATCTTCTATTTGCAAAAGGCTAAAAGCTGCAATAATTTGAATACATTGATTTAGCTTTTGTGCGTCTTGAAGTTTCTTAATTATCTGGACAACTATGTCAGTGTAGATTGTAGACTACTGTGTTGGTACCAAAGACTACTACTCCTTCTATCCCCAATGTTTATTCCTCTTTGTACGGAAACGAGCTTTAACAAAAATGAGATAAAAATACCTAAAGTAAGGATATTGTGGAATAATTGTAAGGTCCACTAGAGAAATAAAGTGATTGTTTGTGAGTGATAATAAAATAATATTTTTTGAAAAAGGAATGAGTATAAATTTGGGGGACGGACGGAAATGAAAAGTGGGAACAAATATTGGGGACAGAGGGAGTATTGTAGATCTTCATTTTGAATATATTAAAGTCTTAAGGAAATAGAATTGATTGATATGTTTATATATGTTGTGGTGGTTTTATAAAACCAGATTTAAAAAATCATGATGTAGAACCGGATTTGCATTTGTAAATCCAAAACCTGGTTTTTAAAACCCTAAACAAACAGCATCATAGGATTTCTAAAGTGTTGTCTATTACATTATTCTTGCCGTGGGTATGTCATGTTATTGTTGAACAGACACATTCAAAAGTAAAACTAGGAAAATTTTCTGGTGTTTAATCTCTTATATACTTGTGTAGTTTTGGTGGCTATATGTTCTAGAGCATCTCATTTACTATTCTTATGAGTTGTAGGTTTCATCTATCCCATGGAAAGGGAATAACTATACATGGTCGACACACAATTTCTTCAATCCTATAATTTAAATCTCTCACAACGAAGCCTATGTATTAACTATTAGCTAAGGTTGTGCATCTTCAGATTTCCTTAGCTCATTCTGCATCTTCACAAATGAATCTTGAAGAGTCCATACGAGAAGCAGTTGAAGCTAAAGCTTACGCAAAAATACCAGAGCTTCTCAATGCCTCGCAGAAGTCTTGCCAAAATCCAAATCCCTTTTTATTTCTCTCCACACTCTTAGAAAGCCATGAACTCTGTGTAATTGACTATATTTTGCAGTCGTTCGTCTCTCTCCGACCCCGTTTCCTTCCCCGTTTGGCTTATTCCTCCCTCCTTTCCTACACTCTCGAGGGCCGGAATCCTCTCCCGCTCGCACTAGCCATCGTGCAACGCATGCTTCGTTCCGGCTGTCTCCCTGCCCCACAAACTCATCTCACGCTTTCAAAAACATGGCTTGATCATAGAAAACGATCACAGACTGTTTATCATATCCTCTCAGAAATGAACTCAATTGGATATTCTCCAGATTGTGGGACTTGCAATTACCTTATTCTGTCACTTTGCAAAGTTGATCACATTTCAGAAGCTGTTGAAGTCTTGAACGGAATGAGCAGAGCAGGCTGCATTCCTGATTTGGATAGCTATGGAACCTTGATCGGTGAAATGAGTGAGCTTAACATGACTAACTGGGTCTTGGAGATGGTGAAGGAGATGGTGGGTGTTCATTTGTTGAATCCAAGGAAGGAAACAATTTTGAAGGCAGTTAATGCAATGAGAGCTAACAGAGAGATAAGGAGAGCAGTTGAGATGATCGAGTTCTTGGAAAAAGAGGGTGTTGGCATTGGATTTGAGGTGTATGAGTCGATTCTTGAGGGCTGTTTGGAGATTCATCAATTTGTTTTGGCTGGAAAGTTTGTGGTAAGAATGATGGAGAGAGGTTTCATACCGTACGTTAGAGTAAGGCAGGGGGTGTTTGAGGGGTTGGTCACAATTGATGAAACTGATCTTGCTAGTGTTGTGAGGCAGAGATTTGCAGAGTTGAAATCTTAGCCTCCTCAATTGTACAATGATGCTAAAATTTGCATCCCTGATTCTTCAACTTGATTATACAAGCAACTGTAGTTAACTTTGTGCAGCAGGTCTCAAGATTTTACGGTATGTTATTAGTTCAACTCTTCTGAGTAAATATGATCGTTATGAAGTTCTCTCAATGAGCCTCAAGCTTTTATGGCTTATTGTTCATTTATTATTCCTTTTGCCAAAAGCATGAGGATTAAAACATCATTCGACTGTCTTAAGTTATGACATTTGTTTTGCAATCAGTAATCCCTGATTTTATTTCCTTCACACAGTGCAGGGTTTTTTCAGTAAGGATCACAGTTATATACACACGTAACGAAGTGCTTATCCAAAACAATGACTTCACTCGGTGTTAATATCTTGTTATCCTCTTCCAAAATCAATATCTTGCTTTCTCAGCACATGGTGTAGTAGATCAGATTTTATTTAAAAATATAAATTCGTCTACGCATTTTAAAATTGAATCTGATAGATATATGAGTAATCATGATGGAGTTTTAAAATTGATATGATAGATATATGAGTTTTAAAATGTTGAAGTAGAATTTGGGGAGATATAGTGCCTGTTTGCAATTACTAGTCGAATTGATATTAAGTATTTTTGTAGCAAAATTAAAAATAAGGAGTGTTTTAGAATTACGTGATTTTAAAAAATGATTAAGAGAAATGTTGATACACCATTGGTATATCAGCGTCGAGTGAAAAAGCCGAATAATTAAGAAGATTGCTATCCTGAAGATTGATTTCCTAAGATTCTGGGATTTTCCATGGGCCATAATAATTCCTATAAGTAGTTAATGTTGGTAGGGTTTACGTACGATTATTGATTAAAAAGTTTTTCAGCCAATTTGGCATGGGCGGTTTATCCGTGTGTTACTCCCTCACCCTTCACTCTAACAAATGTGTTTGCAGAAGAAGTGCTTTTAAAAAGGGTATTGAGTTATTATTTTCTTGGAGAGTGTGTAGAAGTGCTTGAGTAGAAGAAAGTTAAAAATTATTGCTTGACCAAAAGAGCTAATAAGCACTTAAAATAGTAGTTGAAAACATGTTTTGAGTGTTTTTTTTCAAAAAAAAAAAAAAAAAAAAGCACTTTTGGTTTTTGCTTAGAGTTTCCATCGGGAGCATAATGTTTATGAGGAGCACTATACCCAGGTTGCACTGAATTCTGGAATATGCCTTTGTGTCGGGAGAAAGAATAGCAGATTCAGTAGGCAAGAGAAAAAATTGCATGATAAATAAGGTCTACCAACTCAATAGGCAATAGGTCTAGCCACTTAACTAGTCCCTTTGAGATTATTATTTTTGTATACTACTGTCTTCCTTGACTTCTTGTTGCAGCATTTGTTTTTAGAGTAGTGTTAAGACCACACAAAACATTCTCTAGCATGCATCACCTTTTCTGATAAACCTTCAGGAAGCCTGTTGACATCACCTTTCAGGTGTCTATGATGGACAGAGATAATTATGTTGGCCGAATTCTAACTGGTCGTATTAGTTCCGGAATTCTCCAAGTTGGTGACAAGGTGCATGGACTTCAGAGTACTGATTCCGGGACGGAGTAAGGGAAGGCTTGTGCCATCAAATCTAATGCTTCGCACTATCTAATAATGTTCTGTATCTGTGAAGCCTTCTTGATTATGTTTTTCTTTTTTGGATGTGTAAACCAATCTTGTAAGAAACAATATTAGACATACTATGGCTTTACATTTGTTGGTTCTTGTTTCTATGTGTGTGTATTATTATCTTTCAAATGAGTGGAATGGTGGACTGATCTGACTTTTTGTGGCACTACTTATTGCTTTAGATATGATATCGCATTTCCACTGAAAGTTGTGTTGCATATTGGACTGAAATTGGACTGCTATTGTCTCTACCGGGAACCTTAATTAAGCTATGGAGGTTTTTGTGTTCTCTTGTACTTGCAGCATTATTTTGTTTTACATTCAATACAAGATCTCAACATTAAAGTCCTAGACCTTACAAAAAGGCTAGGCAAATTTTTGTCTTATTTAAATTATTCTATTTCCTATAATTAAGATTAGAAATTTTAGAGTTGCAATATTTATCGATCAAATCTCTCTATCTTGTAATTTACTTTTCTTGTTGATAAATGTAAGAACTGATAACTGTATAAAAAATGGAGGGTGATATCGGGGGTGTTGGACCACCCAATGTCTAAGCAATGCGTTTACATTCACTACAAAAAGATTTTGTTTTAGTGATCGATGTAGTGATCAATTTTTGGTCACAAAATATGTTTTGAAAATTTTATTTATTTAGATATTTTCATCAGTCTCTCTCATATTTTTTTTAAAAATTTAATATCTTAGACTATCATAAATTTATAATTTATAATTTATTCACTTTATTGTATATGTATCTAAATTGAGTCATTATTTTTAGAAGAATAAGTCTCTTGTGAATCCGAGTTCACATGAATTAGTATTATTGTTATGTGTAATCACTATCACTGTTATTTATATATACTATCATTGTTATAAAAATATACTTGATTTTTAACAGTGATAGTGAATATACATAACAGTGATAGTGTATACACATGACAGTGATAATTGATGAACCCGATTTCTCTGTGAACTCGGGTTCATACAAGTTTTTGTCTTTTTAAAATTATAATTACATTAATTTTCTTTTATTTTGATTTGTTAATATAAATATTTTTACTAATTTTTTTATTTTGTAAGTTTAATATTTAGACTATTATAAATTTATAATTTATTAATTTTTTTATAATTTTATTGTATATGTTCCAAATTGAATCACATTTTTTGAATTTATCATATTAATTTATATAAAAATTTCACCAATTTTTGGCTTAGTTATGGTTTGGATTTAGTAGTATATGGTGTTCGAATTAAGTTACTTTTTAAAAACTCATCGAAGTTAGCAATCATCAAATCGATTTCTAAAATTAAGATTAAATACTGACTTTAATCTTACCATCAAATTGTCTTTAATACTGAGACTCCAGGTTGATTTAAAGTCGATATCTAATCTTAATATTAGAGATCTGTTAAATGGTCGCTAATATTTAAATATGTAGTTCGGTTTGGATCATTATTGTCTAATAATTTATCCATTATAATATTAATTGAGATAATTTACAACCACCAATACGGTCTCTAATACTAAAATTAGAGATTAACAACCCAAAGGTTGTAGCCAAAATTTGATCTCTAACTTTAATATTAAAAACCCATTTATAGGCGATCTTAAAAGTCGGGCGTTATTCTTTTATTTTAGACCAGTCAACAATTTCAATTGCTAATACATAAGATTAACGATATATTTAAAGGCGGTTGCTAATTTGATATTTTTATTTATAAGAGTTTATTTTAAAATTTTATATATTGTTAAACAATTTATTTTTATTAAATATTTTAAAAATATATACAATTATTAAATACTTTATAAAATGTTCTTAAAAATTTATAAGTTTAATTTGCCACTACCTTACTCATTAAGTTATGAATAATAGAGGGGGTTTCCCAAAATTTCTACTTTAATAAGAAGAATGTAAGTATGTATTTGAAGAAAATATTGATGCTGCCAATTGCCAAGCGATCCTTAACAAACTTGATGGTGGACTATGGAAGCAGAAGCATTGTCAGGCCTCTGTTAAATTATGGATTTACGTATTGGTTAAAAAAGTAATTATATTTATAAATTGTTCACAATATTCACATAGAAATATTATTTTTTGATACACATAAGTATATTTTTTCTGCACAAAATTAAATTAGTGTCAATTTTGTGAACCATTTTATAAATTTTTCTTAAATTATTGTCCAAGCTATTGACACTAGTCTCGTTAAGAAATACACTATCCTTAGAAATATTCGGTAACTTTTTTTGAAATTTTTATAATTTTTTTTTGAAAATAAATACTTTTTTAAATTTTACTATGTTCAAAAAATTATTTTTTTAAAAAAAAAATTATCAAACAGAACATTATATATTTATCCGGTAGTGTACTGTCCAATTTAATTAGTGCCAACAACATGGACCTAAGTTATAAGCAGGCCCATGTTAGCAAGCAGCCAAAGCCCAGTCCAAATAAAAGCAGTAACTTTTTTACAAAATTATAAAGGAATGTTTCTTTCTTGTTTTTGGTTTTTTTCCAATTTGGATTTTTGAATTTCATTCTATAATTTATAAATGCTTGTATTTTTGTCATGTTACCTGCTACTTTAACTCTTCCAATAAATCTGACATGACATATATTTTTTTAATTATCTTATTATCGTCATAAATAATTTTTTTTCTTCTTATTATCCAAATTTCACTTTCTTTTTACACACTAAAAGGTGGGTCCTTCCGGAGAAAAGTGTGTCTACAGTCTACTCACCACCAAATCTCGAACTCCAAGAAGATGAAGTCAACTTACTTCGACCACTGACCCTTGCAATCATAATTCGATCATGGGATTTACTTCACGAATCCATTCTATTTTCACAAATTTAGTGTCTTGAGATTATAAGTGACGATCAAGAAGAAAATCAGTTATTTTCAATCTCTAAAAAAAATAAATCATTTTTTTATTAATTTAATAAGACACAACTTTAATAAAAAGGTAATTTTACTCTATTCATTAGAGTTTGAAAAGACACGTGTGTATATGTAATTAAGAATTGAAGATTAGGAAAGTATTTACGTGAGTTTTTCTATTCAATCTTAATTTTGCAGCATAATAACATATGCGAATATATCCCCCTTTGATAAAAATCGTACATTTAAATTTTATGTCGTATTAGTTACATCCTAATTTTACATTTTTCTTTTTATTTGTCTCAAAATTAGTTTCAACTTTGAAAATTAAAAATTCTTCATAAATTCTACAATGACAATATTCTTTATTTCACACAAAGTATCAACGCTTTTTTAATTTACACTTACACAATTTAATTTTTTTTAATTTTATTCACAAAAATATACAAACTGCGTTCATTTCTGAAACCAGCTGGACTTGACAAGAACAAATAATTTTCACGATATTGAGCCTTAAATCACTATATTTGATTTGGCCCACGTTATTTGCAGTATCAAGTTGCTAAGTATACTAACCCTTAAAATTTTAACCATATTTAAAAAAAAAAATGTATAAACGTTAGGAAATAAATTAATTTTTTTAAATTTTACTATATTCAAAAAAATTAGTTGGACGAGGGCTCTATTTTAGGGTTAATTCTATATATATACACCATCTTTTACTTAACTTTTAATTTAATTCTGAATTTCACGATTATTATAAAAAATCTCAACCTTTTAAAGAGTTTCAATTCGATACATATTTTTCTTTTTTCCAGCTAACAACTGATGACGTGTCTCGTCTGAGCGCGTGAAATGTTGTCACACCGGCGTACACGTGTGAAATACTTTTTGGTTAATTATATATAAATACATCACCTTTTACTCAACTTTCAATTTAATCCTGAGTTCACGATTATTATAAAATATCTCAACCTTTTAAAGAGTTTCAATTCGATACACTTTTTTTTTTCGGCCAACAACTGATGACGTGTCTCTGCGAAGCGCGTGAAATGTTGTCACGCTGGCGTACACGTGTGAAATCTCCCAAAAATATTAGAGTTTTTTCCACATCATATATCAAAATCTAAGATTTTTGGGCAATTTTGTTAATGATTTTGAGTTCGTTTCAAGTCCCTCTTGAATATGGTGGAAAATTTTTTTGTTCATGGTATTTCTCATTCGAAAAATATTTTTTAATATAAAATTTGTTATTTTTATCAAAATCTAAGATTTTTGGGCAATTTTGTTAATGATTTTGAGTTCGTTTCAAGTCCCTCTTGAATATGGTTGAAATTTTTTTTGTTCATGGTATTTCTCTTTCGAAAAATATTTTTTAATATAAAATTTGTTATTTTTTATATATATATTATATGATGTGGAAAAAAATAAAATATAAAAAAGTAATTTCACACGTGAACGCCAGCGTGACAACATTTCACGCGCTTCGCCGAGACACGTCATCAGTTGATGGTCGGAAAAAAAAAAGTGTATCGAATTGAAACTCTTTAAAAGGTTGAGATATTTTTATAATAATCGTGAACTCAGGATTAAATTGAAAGTTGAGTAAAATGTGGTGTATTTATATAGAATTAACCAAAAAAATATTTCACACGTGTACGCCAGCGTGACAACATTTCACGCGCTCCGGCGAGACACGTCATCTGCTGGCCGGAAAAGAAAAATGTGTATCGAATTAAAACTCTTTAAAAGGTTGAGATTTTTTATAATAATCGTGATGCTCATGATTAAATTGAAAAATGGGTAAAAAGTTGTGTATTTATATAGATTTAACCCTATATTTTACTAAGAGTTTTTTGCGCTTTTTTAGTCCATATGACATGTATTATTTTAAAATTGGTTTCATATTTTTTATTATTGATCCATATAATTTTTTTTCTTATATTTATAAAGTATAAATCAAACGTTGCACTTATAGTTTCAAACTTTACTAAATACTCCCCCTGTCCATCAAATATATGCACCTTTCTTTACACATACTTTAATGCAATATGTCCGAGGATATTTAGGGGTATTGTGAGGGCCGTATATAAATAAAGATCATATTTTTGAAAACTACATCATCTGCACTTTCTAAAAATATGATCTTTATTCATAAATGGACCTCACAATGCTCCAAAATATACTCTAATATATTGCATTAAATCATGGGCCTAGGTTATATGCACGCACATCTTTTTTGAGTGCACACACTAATTAAGTACACTCTGAGTAAAATTTCCACAATTAGCCTTCCTCTCTCTACAATAAAATCGTGCACCTACAATTTAACAAAAATAAAAATAAAAAATCAACGTTGTCGGCACCACCCGCCTTCACAGTTGTTGTCTTCTCCACCATAGCCGGTGGTGTTGCGGACTGTGGACTTCTGTCGTCAGTAAAGAAAAACATGTTTCTCCCTTTCTTTTTACGAGTTTTGAAGTCGTAGCATTTTTCTTATTCGAAGGACAACTATATATGGTGGTGCGGCGGATTTCTTCAATTGACGAAGATGAGTGGTTGTGGTCATGGCTTCTCGGATGGGATAGCGGCTGCGTCTTCACACTTCAACCTTTGACCAATGAACATTTATTTTTGATCGGATTTGTGGTGCTTCGAACCGTATTTTTGAACGGTGATTTTAAGATGTGGAATTGACTTTAATTGGGCGAATTAATTTCGATCGGTGAGCAATTACTCTACTTCTTCCTCGATTTTCCAGCCATGATGAACAAGGGTGTTGTTAGTAGGTTGATGCACGTTTTTCTTCCTCGATTTACCAGTTACCGGAAGCCCCTTCTGTTCTCATGCACGCTCTTCTCATCAGCCACCTCTCCGTCGACTGAAAATGCTTCCGATACCGTGGTGGACCCCAGTCTCCTCTGGAATGTCGCCGTAATGGTTCATGTGGACCAACGCTCAGGGATCGGCTTCTCCGCCAACGCGGCGCCGGTATTCGATTAGCCTCGACGGTATAACCATCGCCTCCTGCAAGGTGCTTCTTTCTTCTTTTAGTTGTTTAATTCTGTGCGTTAAATATCCGATTACTTGTTAAATTAATTATAAGCTTTGTTTTTTCCTCTTTAGAATAAATTTTCTGGTGGTTATATGTTCTAGAGCATCTCATTTACTATTCTTAATTATGAGTTGTAGGTTTCATCTATCCCATGGTTGACACACCATTTCTTCAATTAATCCTATATTTTTAAATCTCTCAAAACGAAGCCTATGTATTAACTATTAACTAATTAAGGTTGTGCATCTTCAGATTTCCTTAGCTCATTCTGCATCTTCACAAATGAATCTTGAAGAGTCCATACGCAAAAATACCAGAGCTTCTCAATGCCTCGCAGAAGTCTTGCCAAAATCCAAATCCCTTTTTATTTCTCTCAGAAAGCCATGAACTCTGTGTAATTGACGATATTTTGCAGTCGTTCGTCTCTCTCCGACCCCGTTTGGCTTATTCCTCCCTCCTTTCCTACACTCTCGAGGGCCGGAATCCTCTCCCGCTCGCACTAGCCATCGTGCAACGCATGCTTCGTTCCGACTGTCTCCCTGCCCCACAAACTCATCTCACGCTTTCAAAAACATGGCTTGATCATAGACCGTTTATCATATCCTCTCAGAAATGAACTCAATTGGATATTCTCCAGATTGTGGGACTTGCAATTACCTTATTCTGTCACTGTGCAAAGTTGATCACATTTCAGAAGCTGTTGAAGTCTTGATCGGTGAAATGAGTGAGCTTAAAATGACTAACCGGGTCTTGGAAATGGTGAAAGAGATGGTCGGTGTTCATTTATTGAATCCAAGGAAGGAAACAATTTTGAAGGCAGTTAATGCAATGAGAGCTAACAGAGTAGTTCTTGGAAAAAGAGGGTGTTGGCATTGGATATATATGAGGCGTATGGGTCGATTCTTGAGGGCTGCTTGGAGATTCATCAATTTGTTTTGGCTGGTATGTTTGTGGTAAGAGAGGTTTCATACCGTATGTTAGAGTAAAGCAGAGGGTGTCTGAGGGGTTGGTCACAATTGATGAAACTGATCTTGCTAGTGTTGTGAGGCAGAGATTTGCCGAGTTGAAATCTTAGCCTCCTCAATTGTACAATGATGCTGAAATTTGCATCCCTGATTCTTCAACTTGATTATACAAGCAGCTGTAGTTAACTTTGTGCAGCAGGTCTCAAGATTTTACGGTATGTTATTAGTTCAACTCTTCTGAGTAAATATGATCGTTATGAAGTTCTCTCGATGAGCCTCAAGCTTTTATGGCTTATTGTTCATTTATTATTCCTTTTGCCAGAAGAATGAGGATTAAAACATCATTCGACTGTCTTAAGTTATGACATTTGTTTTGCAATCAGTAATCCCTGATTTTATTTCCTTCACACAGTGCAGGGTTTTTTCAGTAAGGATCACAGTTATATACACACGCAACGAAGTGCTTATCCAAAACAATGACTTCACTCGGTGGTAATATCTTGTTATCCTCTTCCAAAATCAATATCTTGCTTTCTCAGCACATGGTGTAGTAGATCAGATTTTATTTAAAAATATAAATTCGTCTACGCATTTTAAAATTGAATCTGATAGATATATGAGTAATCATGATGGAGTTTTAAAATTGATATGATAGATATATGAGTTTTAAAATGTTGAAGTAGAATGTGGGGAGATATAGTACCTGTTTGCAATTACTAGTCGAATTGATATTAAGTATTTTTGTAGCAAAATTAAAAATAAGGAGTGTTTTAGAATTACATGATTTTAAAAAATGATTAAGAGAAATGTTGATACACCATTGGTATATCAGCGTCGAGTGAAAAAGCTGAATAATTAAGAAGATTGCTATCCCGAAGATTGATTTCCTAAGATTCTGGGATTTTCCATGGGCCATAATAATTCCTGTAAGTAGTTAATGTTGGTAGGGTTTACGTACGATTATTGATTAAGAAGTTTTTCAGCCAATTTGGCGTGGGCGGTTTATCCGTGTGTTACTCCCTCACCCTTCACTCTAATAAATGTGTTTGCAGAAGAAGTGCTTTTAAAAAGGGTATTGAGTTATTATTTTTTTGGAGAGTGTGTAAAAGTGCTTAAGTAGAAGCTAAAAGTTAAAAATTATTGCTTGACCAAAAGAGCTAATAAGCACTTAAAATAGTAGTTGAAAACATGTTTTGAGTGTTTTTTTTCAAAAAAAAAAAAAAGCACTTTTGGTTTTTGCTTAGAGTTTCCAACGGGAGCATAATGTTTATGAGGAGCACTATACCAAGGTTGCACTGAATTCTGGAATATGCCTTTGTGTCAGGAGAAAGAATAGCAGATTCAGAAGGCAAGAGAAAAAATTGCATGATAAATAAGTGCTACCAACTCAATAGGCAATAGGTCTAGTCACTTAACAAGTCCCTTTGAGATTATTATTTTTGTATACTACTGTCTTCCTTGACTTCTCTAGCATGCATCACCTTTTCTGATAAACCTTCAGGAAGCCTGTTGACATCACCTTTCAGGTTTCTATGATGGACTGAGATAATTATGTTGGCCGAATTCTAACTGGTCGTATTAGTTCCGGAATTCTCCAAGTTGGTGACAAGGTGCATGGACTTCAGAGTACTGATTCCGGGACGGAGTAAGGGAAGGTGATTATGGTCATAATTGCATGTTTTAGAACTCATTTCTATATGCTTTTAGTGATATTATGATCATATTTGACCCTATTATGCGATACTTTGTGTATTTAACCCTTTTTGGCTAGAAAGTTGTGATTGTAGGTGAAAACGAGCAAAATGAGGAAGAAACGAGCAAGATCGAGAAAAGTCCAAATTCTAGAGTTGAGCAAAATGGAGAAATTGCTATCCTATGTTGAAGAGTTTGAAGAGAGGGTCGCAACGAAAGAAGAATCGAGTCGATCGGAGTTCTAGAGCTCAAGATATGACAAAAACAAGGAAGTCACTCATCGATCAAGACTAAGGCCTCGGGGGACACGGGTTCCTTCTTCGGAAGACAGGCATGTGTCGACCAACATCTCTGGAAAGACATGCAATTGTCGAGCTGGCTGTCGACCAAGCCTGGTCCACAGATGCACAACTCTTGTGCGACAAGGGGGCCTTTTGTCGACCAAGCTGTCGCCCGAGAGGTCGACAGCTGCACAGCTCTTGGGCAACTGTAGTGCAAAATTCTCGGATTTTCAGGGCTATTTTTGTATTTTCGTGCGTTTTAATGAAAGGCATATTAGTCAATGATCCAGGGTCTCTATATATACTTCCATCTCAGTTTTTCTAGAAGACTTTTGATCATTTTTTCTTAGATTCATATTCTCTCACTAGATTAGGAGAAGTTAGAGGTAGTTTCCAAGTGGTGTTCTTAGATTTCCAATTTCGATTTCTTAGATAACTTTTGATCTATCGTTTAGATCGGCGATCCATCTTCTCCAGCATTCTTAGCATAGCCAAAGCTACATTTCTACCTATTGATTTTTAATTTTTATTGTCGGATCATTTTCTAGCTTATAGAGGTAATCTTGTATCTTTTCAATTCCATTTGTAATACGTAAATTCTTGAATACTTAGTGTTGGTCCTGAAACGAGTATAATCAGTGTATGGGGGGGGGGGGAGAATACACTGATGTCAGATTTTTCTGAATACTCAGAAAAATGCTCTTACACTCTCAATCAGGAAGATCCTGAAGTTACTCAGTAAACTGAAGGTCCACAGGGGCAGCAGGGACAATTTAGTAGTGAGTCAAATAAGCTGAGTGTGAGTGATGTGCTCAGAAGCTCAGTAGAGATAACAAACCTACTGACTGCTCGGAAGCAAGTCAGTTGGACTACTATCTCAGTGAGCTAGAGTACGTGCGGAAAGTGAGCCCTTAGTTTCTACTCGTTTTAGTTTCTGAAAATGTTTTCTCTGAGTTTGCTAAGTAAACTGGTGGTTAAGGTTGAGTGCACAGTATTAAGATTCAGGATGATTTATGATGACAGTTATGATCCTGAACAAGAATGTAAATCAGCACACAAGGGTCTTTTTAACGTGGTTCGGAGATAACCAACTCCTACGTCCACGACCTGATTTAACAGGAAGCTATCCTCAAAACCCTGAGGATATGTACTTGGGTTTTACGTGCCAAGGGACACGAATAGCCAACTTCCTCTCTTAGGAACTGACCCCTGGGCGTTTTACAAGTCACAGTCCTTCTAACCAACCAATCTCACACCCTGAGTGGTTTGGTATTCTTGGTTTCCAACTAAGATAGCTCTAGCAATACAAAACAGTGCTAAATATTAGAGCTATCGATCTAAGCAAATACAGAGAGAATCCTACTACAACACTAGGGAAATTTAATTGCAGAGTGTTGTTCAAGGTATGCTTTGAGTGCTTGGATTCTTGAGAGCTTTCGCTTGGAAATTTCCCATTAGCCTTGAATGGGTGCAAGACTCTCCATATTTATAGGCAAGATTCAAAATAGATCCGTTGGAGGAGATCTACCCAAATCTTTCCTATTTTAGGGTGGTTGCAGGCTAGATGTACTGTTGACCTAACCACCATGCTTAATCTGGCAATTTTGTCCCGCTGCCTGCAACTCTGAGATGCATTAAATGCCACATTAAATGCTACGCAGACTCCGTACATACGTATCGAAAGATCATTGGTTTTCCGTTCAAACGGCTAGTTGATCTTCTGACATTTGTCCTTCCTCGTACATTCAGTACTCTGAGTCTCTTGTTAATAACTCAGCCTGAACGTTTGTCTTTATCGGAGTCTTGCTGACATTCTATTTGTCTCTTTGTCCCATATCATAAATAACCTTTTTGCTTTGGACTTACATGATTCAGGTAAACTGATCCAGTGCCTAAGTCAGGTCTTATGTGCATTCAGCACAGCCTGATAGGCTATTCAGCCCAGTATGTGTAACCTTTTTGCTTTGGACTTACATGATTCAGGTGAACTGAACCAAGACCTAAGTCAGGTCTTATGTGCATTTAGCACAGCCTGATAGGTTACACTTACTCTTCACTAACTAAGTTCTGTCCTGAGTATGCTTAGTGTACTCAGTAGAAACATCAGCCAATGATACTTCCGGATTGTCTTCAGGACGGATCATCAGGCTTTGTTCTTCAGCTTCAGTTCAGGCAATCTTCAGCAAGACTGACTCTGACTTTTTCAGGATGGATTGCACTTCAGACTTCAGTAAATTGGGTCGACTCCAATATTCTTCAGTCTTCAGCACGTTCCCCCTGAACTGAATTCCTAACCTAACTATCCCGAACTAGACAATCCTGAACAATTGTACTTAGGCAAATTCATCAGGGGTTTTGGGATCTAATCAAAATACTCAGAATTGTGCAGCGATTATGCTAGTTGATCATGTGTAAAAACTATATTTAATCTTCTCTATGGTACTCATATTTATAGGTGTCAAATACTAGCCGTTAGAGTTGACTAGAATTTGAAATCCCTATAAATATGTAATCAATCAATCAGAGTGATTGATTGATTCTTGATCTCCAAGTTGATATCTTTCCATCTTGGCTTTGATCTTCAATCTAATTTGACTTGATTGATTGCCTATGATTCTGGAAATCATGTGGCTGTGATCTTGTCCCCTTGACATGATTGACTTTCTGTAAATAGTACGTCTATGTAACAGCATCAGATGACCTCACTCATCTTCATCAGATGACCTCACTCATCTTCATCAGATGACCTTACTCATTTTCCAGATGACGTGGTCTGCTGGTCTGCTTCCAGATGACGTGGTCTGCTGGTCTGCTTCCAGATGACGTGGTCTGCTGGTCTGCTCCAGATGACCTAGTCTGCTGGTCTGCTCCAGATGACCTAGTCTGCTGGTCTGCTTCCAGATGACGTGGTCTGCTGGTCTGCTTCCAGATGACCTAGTCTGCTGGTCTGCTTCCAGATGAATTGGTCTGCTGGTCGGCTTCCAGATGTCCTAGTCTGCTGGTCTGCTCCAGATGACCTAGATCCACTTAAGAAGACCTTACTCCGCTTGTTTTAATGTCATCAAAAGATAAGGGATCAATATTTGCTCATGTGAACTTATCTTTTGGCCTATCCGATATGGAGAAAGGCGCTTGCCAATGCATAGCCAAAGGACTTCACAAACAAATAAATCATGGAGGCCAAATAATTCAATTTTATTATCTAGAATAAAATACCGAATTATATTTAAAACATACTTAGTAATTTTCAGAGTTGAAATTTTTCATTACGACATTCATGCAATCAAATATTTAATCAAATTAAATAAATAAAGCTTGCATCAAAACAAATTAAACAAATTGGCACATTATATCCAATTGTCATGGTTTAATTTCTCGTTTTGACTACGAGATGTCGCAATCACCATTCGTCTTCAAGTTTTATCGTCCGTCTCGATTAAGCTCCCACTCGACCGCAACAAAATTACAACAACTTTGTCTCCGGGCCTTAAAATCTCTGTTCTTCGTCTTCGATATTGGTTATAATTTATTTACGTAAAATAAATAAACCTATTGTCTAGACTAGTCTATTACAAAAAAATATTCTAGTCTACCCGTGGATTTTCTCACGGGAAAAATGATCCGATCGAATCAGATTTTAAAACCGTATCATCATACATGCATGCATAAAAAAATATGAAATACGATGACAATTGGATACCTGCAAAAAGGATCTAGCAATTCTACTATCTAATTTTCAAATTTAACATTAAACACTTAAATTACAATTTAACGTATAGAGCCCAAAACCGGCTCTGATACCAGTTGTTGGGGAATTCCACGCGGATCTATTCGGGATTTACTCTAAATACAAATTTAAGCCTACAATTAATATCATGATTTAAACATAATTAAATCAAATAATTGTATACCCAACAACAGGCTTTGCATGCAAAACATATGAACATATAATATCACGTAAAGCCTAAACATGCGGAACTAAGGGATTTAGTGAATTATACCTCTTGGAGAAAAGACAGTTTCTGAGATAAAAGACGTCCTTGTTGAGCTGCTTTCGTAAGGCTGTTGAGATCAAATGCGCCCTTTGAGATCCTCTAGAGCCAAATACTATCAACAATGAACTTGAAGGCGTCCTTCTTGAGACCCTCAATTTGACAAACCCAAAAACCTTCTGAAGTATTCCATTGTGCTTATTCGTGCATTCGGTGGAAGGCCACACGAATAATCACAACACAAGGAAAGAAAAATATTTGTTGCCCAAGTAACCCCTAAATTTTTGAAAATTTAAGTCTAATAATAATAATAATGAAGTCTTGTATCATCTCATATTTATAATGAGAATACAAGATCTTGAATATCTTGATTATTTAATATTTCAAATCTTGATTATCATGAATATCAAATATTCTAATCTTGATAATCTTGAATACTAAATATTCAATTCTTGATATTTCTTTATATCACGATTTTTGAAAAATACACTATGTATATTTAATTCCATGAGATCTTGATTTTATTAGATATTCTTGTATTCAAGATACATATCTATTTTTCATAAAATCTCTCACCAATATACATATAATTTTTGGAAAAAAATTAAGATTAAATGGGCCCAAAATATTTCTTTTATTTTTAATCACCTTGTTAATTGTTGGACATTTAATTGGGCTACTTGAGTGACCTTTAGGAGAATTAAGATTTGACCTCCTAATGGGCCTTGAATTCTAACATTGAGCCCAATGTCATTCAACCCATTAACATTAATCTCACTCCACTATAGGATTAATGTTGCACTATCCATCTTAACCCATATTACAATCATATGGCTCCCGGTCATTATTTCCCGTGTTTAAGATTCTCTTGTCCGTTAATTAATCAAGCCACTGAACGCTTTAATTAATTTAACATCTTAACCTTGGAGTAAGGACATCTCTTCTTTATTTTCATACCGGAAATAAATTCCACTTGCAAGATTTAGTATGACGAACGTTTAGAGCACACCAATGGGACTAATCATGCAAGACTCTCCAAGCACACGTTCCTCTGTATTAAATCTTAGCAACTGCCATGTTCTCAATGGCGTCACCCAAGATGCAAAGTATTGAGTCTTATTGACTCTCTACCCATAACAAAATAAAGTGCCACACACGGATCACACACAGTCCTATTTTAGGAACAGAGGTTTAGAAATAAACGACCACTGAGGTCTAATTTTTCATCCGATAAATCAGTACGGAAGAATTACCTCTCTGTAGGTCCTCTTCAATGCATCATAATGCACTAGTGCAATCCCTTGGTCAAGATAAGCCAATCTGGGATCTACACATCAACCGTTTACCAATGGGGTATTCAAATCCCATCTAGGTTGTGAATTTAGTACTTGTTGGCTGTAGACTTGCTTAGGTAGAATGCTTGTATGCTTCAGAGTTGTTGTTGTTGCTTCCTCTGAGGACTTCTTCTATTTATAGATTGAGTGGTGTGACTTATCCGTTGCGAATTTCAAATTTGAAATCCGGATAAAGCTCCTCTCTCTATTGGCATGTGTGAGGTAGTCCTCATCCTTCACACAGGATAGTACTGCTTGTACTATTGTCCTTTCCTTCAGAATTCTGGCTGTCTTCAAACTAATCTTCATTATCCCCCAGAATTAAAGAAATATCCTCCACTTAAGTACATTTTAGTGAGTGCATGAGAGCTACACTAATTGTGCTTAAGGGTCTTCATAATATTCAGTTAATCTCTAACTTGTACTTCCTCTTCAAACGGTTCTTTCAGCTGTAGGGTCTTCAACCTTGCAGCTGTAGAGTCCTGTCAATATGAAAAATTGGCTGTAGAGAAACCTTACAGCTGTAGGGTCATGTCTGGCTGTAGAATGATCAAGTATACAGCTGCAGACTTCACTTACAACTATAAATTTCAACTACCAATTTCCTTAGCACAAGTGCTAGATCATTTTATCCAATTAAACACATTGTTTTGCACACATCAAAATCTAAACCAAGGTACTTAACATCCACAATTTGTTCAGTATTCAAAGCTTCTTGAATACCTGAAACTTGAGCAGTTTTAGCTTGTGCTCCTCCTATTGGAGCATTGTCATCTCCTCCTTAGTCATCATTATCATCATCACCTTTGTCTTGTGGTTCTTTGCAGGGTGAACCACTCTGACCATCTCCTTTCTATTTATCAGATTCGTCTACAACATCTTCTGGTTGAGTTTGAGTGTCTTCTTGTTGACCTGAGGTTAAATTTGCAGCACATGCTCCTATAGATTCCAAGATTGCTGCATTTTCAGCAAGGGTAGTTAGACCAGCTGTCTCAACACCCTGAGTGCTTCCTTCACCAATTCTTCTTGCCAATTCATCTTCATCTTTTGAGCTAACTACTTCATAGTTTGACTCAGGAAATTCAGCATTAGGATCTGTTTCTGTGCCAATTGCAACTCTCAAAGCTTCAACTGCTGACTTGGTGATCTTTTATTTCACAATCTGTTCCTCAACTACAATCTCTTTTCCTTTGCCTTTGTTTTTCCTTAGTTTCTCAGCAAGAAACTCTTCAAGAAAATTTGGCTTTATCAACTCTTCATTTGTCCAGTCCACAAACCACTGGAACAAATTCTTTTCCTCAAGCATTAACTTCTCAATCTTATCTCTCAAATTCTTCCAATCTTCAAACTTTTTCCTCTCTTTATCAAAACCTTCAATGTTTTCAACTGGAACAATGGGTAATTGTTCTTATTGAATGTGGATTTCAGCAGTATGAGCTTCCTCAATCTCAAATCCTTCTGACTGCACATTTGCCAAGTCTACAACTGTAGACTTGTCAACTTCTTCCTGATCCTAAATAACCTTCTTGGAATGAAATTTCTTCGCTCTTTTCTCCCTATCTACTTCATCTTCAGATTCTTCATCCACTAAAAGCTTCCTCCTGACTATTTTTTCTTTCCTTCTCCGCTCGTAGCTTTTCACAACCATAGATTTGCCAGCTGTAGATTTACTCTTTCTTTCTTGCTTCTCTGAGTGCTTCTTTCTCTTCTTCAGTTTAGGAGCCATAGGAGCATCCACAACAACTCTCTTGAAATTAGCTCTCCCAATAATCCTATGTGTGAGTATAGGCTGTCCTTCATACCCATCACATAATGAAAAACCAACTTCTTTAAGGATATAGTTTAAGAATAAACCAATTAAATCCTTTGTTTCTTCCTGGTTTCATAACATCATTACTAATATTTCTCAATAATAGCTCTCCTAAGTCTACATGAATCTCCTTATCATTTGCTATCATCAAATCCCACATTAATCTTATGCCTATATCATGTGCACCAGTTCTATTCAATAAACATTTATCAATAGCTTCATAAAGAAAAACATATTCTGCAGCTAGGTCATTTTTTCTTGTTACTCTTTGTTGGCAGCGAACCTCTTCCAATACTTCTTGTCTTCATCTGAGAAGTTGAGGTTGTCAAAACAATATCCTCCATCTCTGAACTTCAGTGCTTTGCAAATATCTCTCTCATTGATTCGAACATTTCTTCCTTGCAAAGTAACTACCAACTTATTTCTTTCAACATCAGCTTCAACATCAGCTTCATCATACCCATCTGGAAAATGAGACAAACAATAGTGTAGACCTTGATTGGTTATTTTCATAATAACCCTTTCCATAACATCAGTCGGGTTCTTCTTTTGGAGTGCACTAAAGTCGAACAATGCACTAAAAATCACTTTGATAGATATGATTCTGAGGTTTAAGAGTAGGGGTTTGGAGTGTATGATAATATTCGCAAATGGAAAGCGAGGTGAAAGGGATTATGAACCCTTTAAATACTTTCCTTACACGTGCTCAAGACAGTGGAGGGAATTTTTGTCTTTTACAAAAATGTATGAGTTTTTGAATTTTGAACCAAAACTTATTGCATTAAGTTTGTAAAAAATATAACTCATATAAACACATTAAATTCTATTTTAAATGTTACACAATTTCAAATATTTTATTAATTAAAATGCTAAATAATCCAAAATGTCTGTAACCATAGTACTAACGTTTCTGAATTTGTAGTGCTCCATTTAATTGATCAGAACTGTACTAAGTACTGTAACTTTCTCTAAGTTTGCAGTTGGTTAACTTAAAGTATCAAAATCTACGTTTGTAAGGAATCTGCAATTAGTTGCTAAGTCTACATCTGTAGAGTTGTCAATTCTACAGTTGAGTGACTTTGCAATTGCATATTCCTGCCTTAGTGATTTCTCAATTTTCTAAGTTCAACCAAACAATTTAGCGATTCTTACAAAGTCTCTTTACAATTCTAACATTCCCAAATTACCTCTCAAGATTGAAAATCTTGATTCACACAAAGATTTTGTGAAAATATTGCAAGATTCAAATCAGTATGAATCTTTGTCAATTTCACATCCTTTCTTTATACATGATCTCTTATGAAATGATGTCTTACATCTATGTGTTTATATCTAGAGTGTAACACAAGATTCTATATAATAGTAATAACATTTGTATTGTCACAGAATATAGTGGTTTCTCTTGCATCAATCCCATAGTCTTGTAATTGGTATTGCATCCATAAGATTTGTGCACAACAACTTCCAGCAGCAATATATTATGCCTCAACTGTAGATAGTGCAATGGAATTTTGTTTCTTACTATGTCATGCCACTAACCTTTCACCTAGAAATTGACATATGTCACTAGTACTCTTTCTATCAATTTTGCATCCTGCAAAATCTGAGTCAGTGTAGCCTATAAGTTCAATTCCTCCTTCTTTAGGATACCACAGTCCTAAGTTTTGTGAAGACTTGACACATCTGATTATCTTCTTCACAGCATTTAACTGTGATTCTTTAGGATTAACTTGGAATCTAGCACATACTCCTACTGCAAACATAATATCAGGTCTGCTTGCTGTAAGGTATAGCAATGATCTAATTATCCTTCTATACTTGGTTACATCAACACTTTTGCCATTTTCATCTTTGTCTAAATTCACAGAAGGTGTCATAGGTATATTGGTATGCCAAGAGCTGTCCATTCCAAACTTTTCGATCAGCTCTTGAGTGTACTTAGCTTGATTGATGAAAGTTCCACTTTCCAGAAGGAGGATGAGGTTTGGTGGGGATGGTTTCGGCTGAAACAATTGAGGCATGGGAGTTGGTGTATATTAAATTTGTCGAGGGTTTTGCCGAGGGAATGTGGGCCCTCGTTAAAATTTACCGAGGGAATCTGAGCTGCCCTCTTCAACTTTTGGCACGCGTCTGACGGCATGGAAGACCACGCTTCACGAGGGCAGGGCCCCTCGTCTGACGCCCTTGTCTTTTTTGTCGAGCACTTTTCCCTCGGTAGTGCCGAGGGAATTGTGAAACCCTCGTTAAACCCATGCACATTACAAACCCTCGTTAATTCCCTCGTGATTTGACGAGGGTTTTATATTCCCTCTTCATACCACTAGCTATTAACAAGGGTTTTATACACCCTAGTTAAAACCCTTGTTAAATTTTTCCCTCGTCAATTCCCTCTGTAATAACAAGGGTTATATTTCCCTCATTAAAAGCCCTCATTAATTGAGCCTTTTTTTGTAGTGTGTTCTTCAATTCTATTCATAAGTTTGCTTAATTGCGTTCTGTTTTCGTTCTGGGTTTAATGCTTCAGTGACTTATGTTGATTGATTCACTTGAGAAAACCCAACACACTGCTTATTCGAAAAGGCGTTACCAAAGACCTCAATTTCTTTCCATAAAATCATGAGTTTTATATGAGAATGATTTTGAAAATCATAAATATTACTAGAAATGAGCTTATTTGCTTTATGAGAAGAATTTCGTATTAAGGCCCAAATTTAAGTTAGGTCTCAATTTAAGATTTTAATTTTGAAGTGTCTCAAATTAAGATATATATTTTAATTTTTTCTCCAATTAAGATCTAATTTTATTATATTTGTCTCAATTCAATGCCCGGTCTATTTATCTTTATTTTTTTTAAAGCTTCACTAACATAATTTTTTTTTGTATGTAATTAATTTTTTTAAGTATAATATATCAAACATAATTTTTTTGTATTTAATTAATTTTTTAGGTATAATATATCAACCTAAAAATAAATAAATAAAATTTTATGCATGCTTTAAAATTTACTTTTTCTTGTTAAACGATGTATTGAAAAAAATTAATTACGTTAAGTATGAATATTAAATAAGATTATATATTTTTTATTTTAAATTTTAGTTTGAAATAAAATATTGTTATGCTTTGAGTTTTTTTTTTATAAAAAATTAAACTGAAATAAAGATAAATGGATCGAGTCTTGAATTGAGACAAAAATAATAAAATGAGATCTTAATTTGAGAAAAAATCAAAATGTAGATCTTAATTTGAGACAGTTGAAAATTAAAGTCTTAAATTGAGACTTACCTTAAAATTTGAGCCCTAATATAAAATTCTTTCTGCTTTATGTTATTAATTATTAATTAAAATAAGTGACTGGATTAATGTTTGTGTTATTTAGTGCATATTCGTTTGTTCATAAATTTTTTGAATAAAATTCAAATTTTGTGTCGGTTGATTAGTTTCTATTTATTGGCAGGGTGATGATCCAAAAAAGAGGGATTAGATATTAGTGGCTGGAGTAGGTATATCTGCCAAATATTTACTTTTAATATGATTTATAGTTCTTTTTTCAATTTTTTTAATGATGTTATTCCTTACATCTTTTCAAGTATATTAAAAAAACTACAAGATGCTGACAGTAATATTGGAAACATATTGCATTTCGTAAATGGACACACTCTTTTAAAATATTTTATATGTGAAATTGTGGATTATAGATAGATTTAGAAAAATTCGCGTGTACCTCATGTTAAAAAAATTTGCTCTCAGATTGTGTTATTAATTGAATGATAAAATGTGTATTGCTAATCCTTAAAAAATTAATTTTATATACTTTAAAGTAACTAATAAGAATAATATGTGTTTTTACAAAAATAAATATACATTTTTTAATTCATGTTGTTAATAGTATCACATTTTTTAATACAAAAAAAATGATATGAAACATTTCACGGTGTGAAACGATATCATATTGTTAAATGGGTCATACCCATATTCATTCCAAAATTCGCGGGTTATTCAGCGAATTTTGTATAACTCACGTGACTGTTCCTCCTTAATAATATAGTTACATAGGGCAAATCCAACAATTGGGCTGAATAAATAACAAAGCCCAAACAAATATAAGATAAGAAGTTGAGAATAAAAATTAATGGAAAGCTTATTTAATTTAATTTAATTTTTTTGTATATGAATATACATGTTCACGTTTTAAAAAAAAATTGCCTGGAAATTTTATCTTCATGCATAATTTTTTTTATTGTTATTTAATTAGAGCATATATTATAAATAAGAAATTAATTTTAAATAAGAAATACGTTTTATCCTATAGTAACACATGTTTGCCAAATAGTAACACAAATTGGGAAGCAAATATATGTTACTATTATAGCAAATGCGTGTTACAATCTTATAAAAAGTTGTTATTTTGCGTATATTTATTTATTTTTATAGAATAAATAGTTTTTAACATAATATAAGAGAAAAATCATGTGTGTTACTATAAGAAAATATATTGGTTTTTCATTAATATTTAATTATTTGTATAGAAATAATTATTTTTCATATAATAACACATAAAATAGTAAAAAAGTGTATTAATATATGAATCAATATACCTAGATTTAAAGGAATGGTGATTAAATTAAAAAACACATACTGTAACACGTATTTGCCCATATTGTAACACACATTTGTCCATATTGTAACACACATTGGGGGAGCAAATATATGGTACTTGTTGGCCTGGCGAACTAACACAATTAGCATACGGATGATCACCAAGGTTTGGCAGGTCGCCAGGACTCACCCGGATCCGCGGAAGAGTGGAGCTCGCCCACATCGGGACAGCTCGCCTGCGTAGCTCGCTCAAAGGAGCTCGCCCCTATTCCCACATGGACCTCGCCGAGGTCCATCATCGCACGACACTCACAAGCCACTCAAGGCACTGGAGCTCGTCCACCAGCTCGCCTGGACCACTGGAGCTCGCCTCTGAGCTCGCCTGTTAGTCTATAGGACCCCGATGGTGCACTCTTTTTCCCTCCGTCCGGTTTATCCACAAGGGTGGTTTACGGCGAGGTTTTTAATGAGACCCATCTAGTCCAAGGCATAGTAGTAGGACGAGGCACGACATTGGGAGCAGTGTGAGAGACCAAGACGAGGGTAAGGAACCCTCGTCAACACCGGAAGCCATATAGGCTCGTAAGGTGCCATCTCACAATCGCACACCTATAAATAAGACCTCTCTTGTACTATTCACACAATTCTCACAATTAATACATTTCCTACACTCTATTTTCTCTCTCTAAGCTCTCTCTCTCTCTCTCTACATTATCTCCCCAAGCACACAAAATCATAAGATTATTGTTTGGTAGAATTAATCTGGCATAACTAGCCACATAACGAACACGATTAAGAAATTCTATCAATAATTTGGCGCTAGAAGGTCACGAGAATCTGAAAATTAAAAATTTTCAAGAACAAAAAATTAGGGTTTGTTAGGAGATTTGAAGATTTGAAGGTGTTCTTGATAAAACTCACGAACACTTGAAGATACACATACACATTCATTTCTTTGGACGAAAAACCCAGATTTCCGGACGAAAACCCGAATTCTCAAATTCACAAATTCTGCCCGAAAAAAGTTTTCAAACGCGCGCGTGTACACGAATAAACTGAATTTCGGATAATTCGTCACACGCGAGGCTATACAAAAATTTACACAGCTCCACCCAAGCTGGACGACCACCATCCCGGCGACCTCCCTCCACCTCGGCGACCTGCAGCAAGTTACCCCCTTCAAAATTAAAAAATGGCTAACACTCGGGCCGCCAAAGGACAGACCTCCGCAGCTGCCGGAAGGTCCAAAGGAGTTGACCAAAACCAGGCCGAGGTGGAGACCTCACGCCAGGTGGTGGAGACCTCACAACCACATCTCTAGAAGAGCACCGCAGCTCCGCGAGTTGTGGTGACCCAAGAAGACTTGGCCCCCGCCCTGAGGGACCTGGCCAGCAACCCCGACGAGCTCCAACGCACCATCGCGACCTTACAAAGGTTGTAGCAGAGGCAGCAGGACGAGCTCGCCCTGGTACCCAGGCGAGCTCCAGCTGCCAAAGCCCTGGAGCAGACCAGGCCCACCCAGGGCACCCAGACCAGGGGGGATTACAGCGCCCTCCCTATCGAGCAGGAGGCGAGCTCGGCACAAGCTCACCAGCATAGGGAGAGGACCGGCAAGGCCAAGATGGTGGAGGAGGATCCCGCTCCTTACACCGAAAGGGAGTCGGCCTACACCGGGGCATCTGGCACCCACCAATCACAGAGGAGGGAAGTCCTCCAAGGCCGCCTGGGCCCGAGATACGGAGAAAATGAGCGGACGACAGCCCCAGCTGTGTCCCACGGGGACTCCGACCAGCAGCCGCGCATGTCCGCCCACGAAAGGTTGAGGAGGCCCGCCACTGACCGGCTAGGCCCCCATGGCGGACTTCAATTCCAGCCCGCCACTGAGCGGTCACCCCATAGTGAGGCACCTCGGGGACGTGCGTCCGCGAGACGTACAACCTTTGAGAAACCTCCGCCGGAGGTGACCCGTGATGACGAGCTGGCCTCACTGAAAAAAGCCGTCGAAATGCTACAAGTATAAGTAGCAGCCAAGTCTGGCGGACCTGACGCCACAACTCTCCCCGCGTCTCCATTGGCACCTGCCATCCTCCGCGCACCGGTCCAGAAGAAAATCCAGTTCCCGGTGATGTCCGCGTACGAGGGCAAATCTGACCCGAAAGTCCACCTGGCCAAGTATGCGGACTTCATGATTTCGGTTGGCGCCACTGACTCCACCCAGTGCCGGAACTTCCCGCTGACCCTAGGGGACCGAGCTCAATGCTGGTTCTCTTCACTCGCCCCGGGGTCAATCTGCTCATTTGGCCAACTCTCGCGGGAGTTCCTGGCCCACTTCTCTGGGTTCGGATCCTACCTTACCCAGAAGCACCGACTCGCCAACATCCACCAAGGCGAGAGCGAGACCGACCAGCAATACCTGGAGAGGTTCGACAAGATCCTGCTGGAAGGCGAGCCGATGAGTGAGGACACCAAGGTCGTCACAGCAATGGCCGGACTCAGGAAGGGCACTGACCTCTGGAAGGAGATGCACCTCGCATGTCCCAACACTTACACCGAATTCCGCCATAAGGCGGGAGTGTTCGTGGCTATGCAAGAGGCACTACTGAAAGAAGTTGGTGTCCACGAAGAGAAAAAACCCTACGGGAAGAAGTCCAGGGGCACCTACAAAGCTCCCCGAAACTTAAAGGCCTTTGGCGAGGGAGACGAGCTCAAAGAAAAGCTCAACCAGGTCCTCACCGTCTCCGTTGACCACGTCTTCATTGCCGTCAAAGGCAAGGCCATGCTGGAGGAGCCGAGGCGGATCCACCAGGACCACACGAAGCTCAACCCTAATAAATTCTGCGCCTACCACCAAGCCATCGGCCACTTCACCAGCGAGTGCTGAGACCTCCTCAAATAGCTCTGGAAATTCCACGAGGATGGTAAGCTGGCGGAGTTCATGAAGAAAGCCCCAGCTAAGAGGCCAAGGTTCGAGATGAGGGCTACCTCCGATGATGAGGATGAGGAAGCGGACCAACCTGGTCCCCAGAACAGGAGTAGGGCACCTCCCCAACCTCAGCAAAACTTGGAACCCACCCGAGAACTCCTAGTTCTCGAGGAGGAGATCGGAGCTGCCGGAGGTCTCCAGGACGGGGGATCCTCCATATCCAAGAGAAAAAGGAAGGCCAAAATCCAGGCCATAAACCAAGTCCAGGAAGGCAGCTCCGGCCCCAGGTCCGTCTCACAGCTTACTGATGAGCTGACATTTTCCTCGGTGGACCTGGAGGGGGTACTGATGCCCCACAATGACTCCTTGGTGATAACCGCCAACATCATGAACGTCCGAGTTCACAGACTACTTGTGGACACCGGCGCATTCACCAACATTCTCTTCAAATCCACCTTAGATGCCTTAGGTGATTTTGAGTCGTATCTGGAACCTAGCAACGTTAGGATAGTGGGGTTCAGAAAAGCTGTAACCGTTCCCCTAGGTAGTGTTAGGTTGAGCGTCCAACTTGTATCGGCTGAGAACCCCGAAAGGAGACTGACTAGGCTCATAGATTTCCTAGTTGTCGACCAGCAGTCCTCCTACAACGGGGTTCCTTGGCCGCCCGTTTATTAATGAATTCAAAGTGGCATGTTCGACCTACTACTACTGTTTGAAATTCCCAACTCCAAAGGGTGCCGGAACTATAAAAGGTGACCAGAAAAAGGCCCGAGAGTGTTTACTCCAAATGAGAGATGGCCAGGTCAAAAAAGCGGTGACACGGGTCCAAGTCCTTGAAGAGGACGTGCAGATTCCAGCAGACGAGCCAAACATCCTAGACGTCGTCTCGGTCGAAACTGAGATGATGGAGGTAGGCGATCTGTCGGAGATAGACCAAGGCACAGGACCTGCGCATGACGCACAACCAGCACCAATGGAGGGATTGGAAGAAACCTAAGTGTTGGGACCTGCGCAAGGGTCGGGACCTGCACAAGAACAGCAACCTACTCCCATGGAGGTGGTTGGCGAAAGCCAAGATGGGGGACCTGCGAGAGGTCAAGAACCAATGCCTATGGATGTTGATCCAACTCCCCAGGTCACTAAACCATCCCAAGTTGACAAACCACCGGAGGTACTAACAGTTGATGGACCCGTCCGAGCTGAAAGCCAACCCGATGACCTCGAACCGTGCATAGGTCACGAACCTGCACATATGTCACAAGAGGAGTGGGACGAGTTCATCAGCGACCCTAGGTGGAAAAGTCAGAAGAGAAAGGCCACCCCTATGGAGGAATTGACAGCACTCCCGGTGGACCCGGAAAGGGACTTAGAACTTTTCATCGGTTCTGAGTTACCTGAACCGTACCGGTCGAGGATGGAACTATTCCTGATGACCAATCTGGACGTGTTTGCCTGGTCCCATGAAGACATGACAGGGATCCCGTTGGAACATGCTTGCCACAGACTCAACATAGACCCGACAAGGAGACCCATACGTCAAAAATGGAGAAAGTATGGACCAGACAAGTACGCAACTCTAACTGTTGAGGTGGAGAAGTTGTTAGACAACAAGCTCATCAAGGAAGCATTGTGTCCGCAGTGGGTCGCGAACCCCGTCCTGGTGAAGAAACACAATGGGACGTGGAGACTCTGCATTAACTTCACGGACCTGAACAAAGCATGCCCGAAAGACAACTTCCCACTGCCTCACATCGACCAACTGGTAGATAGCACCGCAGGCCATGAGATGATGACATTCATGGATGCTTTTGCGGGCTATCACCAGATAGCTCTACACTCAGACGACTAGGAACATACGACGTTCTACACTAACAAGAACATGTATTACTGGGAATGGATACTGTTCGGACTCATCAACGCCGGAGCCACCTACCCAAGGTTGGTGAATAAAATGTTCGACCAACACATTAGCGAATCCATGGAGGTGTACGTAGATGACATAGTTGTCAAGAGTCTGAGAAAGGAGGACCACCTGGACCACCTAAAACAGACCTTCGACATACTGCGCCACTACAACATGAGGTTAAACCCCAAAAAGACCAGCTTCGGTGTGTACTCCGGAAAGTTCCTGGGGCACCTAGTTAGCCAATGAGGAATCGAGGTCAACCCGATGTAGGTCCAATGTATAATCGAGATGGGTATACCCGATTCCGTCCAGAAATTCAAAGACTGACTGGGTGCATGGCAGCCCTAAACAGATTCATCTCCAGGTCCGGTGACCGAAATCGCCCATTCTTCGAGGTGATTAAGGCAAACACACGGAGGTACAAAGAGGCGGCCAAAGCCAACAAGCTCCACCTCAAAAACCACTTCGTCTGGACAAGTGAATGCCAACGAGCCTTCGAAGACATCAAAACATACCTGGTAGACACACAGGTCCTGTCAAAGCCCATACCTGGTGAAAAACTATACCTGTACCTCTCCGCGTCGGAGGTGGCCATCAGCTCCGTCCTGGTCCGAGAAGAGGCGAAAACACACCTACCAGTGTACTACGTAAGCCAAGTCCTACACGAAATTGAGTTGCGGTACACCCCAACAGAGAAGCTGGCTTATGCACTGGTGATGAGTGTTAGAAAATTGAGGCCTTACTTCTTTGACCACCCGGTAGAGGTGCTGACAACGTTCCTACTGCGTCAAATACTACAGCGCTCAGACACCGCCGGACGCCTGCTGAAATGGTCACTAGAGATCAGCCAATACGTTATAACTTATGCACCCCGAACAGCGATCAAGGGACAAGCACTTGCCAACTTCATTGTCGAACTAACTTTCCCACAAGATCCGACGAGGGGGCGTGTAGCTCCATGGCATCTCTACGTTGACGAATCATCAACCAGCAAAGCAACAGGCACCGGCGTGATCCTGATAAGTCCGGATAGACAAGTCTTCACCTCCGCAATCTGGTTCGACTTTCGAGCAACCAACAACGAGGTGGAGTATGAAGCGTTGATAGCAGGACTTAGGCTATCATTAGCTGTGGGGGCAACCAATCTTCAAGTTTTCGGAGATTCCCAGCTAATAATATCCCAAGTCCGGGGGGAGTATGAAACAAAAGACCAGCAGATGATGACCTACCAAAAGATAGCCGCGCATCTGATCTCGATGTTTACACATGTTTACATCAATCAAATACCGCGGCTAGAAAACACACAAGCAGATACTCTAGCCCAGCTAGCTACTAGCAATGGCGAAGCCGAATTCACGGAGGTTGTAATCACCACACTAAAAAACCCCTCGACGTTCGATTACAAGATAAATCAAACCTCGAGCGGGGGGCAGGGGGACAGTGAAGATGGTGAAGATTGGTGCACTCCAATCCAAAAATATTTAACGGACGGAACAACCCCCGTGGACACCTGAGAAACTAGCCGGTTAGTAAAGAAAGCTGCCAGATATACACTGCTGGACGGCCAACTCTACAAACGTGGATTCTCTCTACCCCTGCTCAAGTGCCTAACTAAGAAGCAGGGGTCCAAAGTATTAGAAGAAATCCACGAAGGAATTTGTGGGAGTCATGCTGGGGGGCAAGCATTGGCATATAAGACGATCAGGCAGGGCTACTACTGGCCCACTCTTCGCAAAGATGCCATCAGCTTCGCTCGAAGGTGCCGAAAGTGCCAACTCTTCACACCTAACATCCGCTCCCCAGCCAACCAACTAAAGCCGGTTTTTAGCCCATGACCTTTCGTGAAATGGGGAATCGACTTGATCGGCCCATTTTCACCTGGTAGAGGCGGTGTAAAGTTTACTGTCGTAGCAGTAGACTACTACACTAAGTGGGCTGAGGCCGAAGCTCTCACAACTATAACCCAAGAAAGGATGCTCGGCTTCATATGGAAAAACCTGATCTGCAGATTCGGACTTCCGCAGTCGGTCATCACGGACAATGGAAGGCAATTCGACGGTCAGAAGCTGAGAGACTTCTGCAGTTCATGGAACATCAAGAAGCACTACTCAACCCCATACCATCCACAGTCGAACGGCCAGGTCGAAGCGATGAACAAAATCCTGAAACACATATTAAAGCTCCGCCTCGAAGAGAAGAAAGAGAGCTGGGCGGACGAACTCCCGGAGGTCCTATGGTCTTATAGAACTTCCTATAGGGCTAGCACCGGAGAGACCCCGTTTGCTCTAGCCTTCGGGACTGAGGCAGTGGTGCCCGTCGAAGTCCAAAACAAGACTTGGAAGGTGGTAGGATATGATGAAGAAAGGAATGACGAAGCCTTGGCAGTAGAGAAGGATCTGATCGAAGAGACCAGAGCTTCGTCAGAAATGAAGAACGCCACCTACAAGCGCAGAGCCGAGAAATATTACAACTCCCAGGTCCGAGACCGAAAATTTAAGGTCGGAGGCCTGGTATTGAAAAAGAAGTTGATGGCCCCACCAGGTGTATTCGGTTCAAACTGGGAAGGACCATTCCAGGTCATCGCAGCTTGGCCGAACGACACTTATGACCTTAAAGACGCAGAAGGCAACGCCTCGTCATACACCTGGAGTGCGGCCCACCTGAAAAAGTTCTACCAATAGGCTAGGATTCTGTAATAGACTAGTCAAAGGTTTGCATCAGAAATGTTGATGGTAACAGGTGTAAATTCTATCGCTATAAAGAGTTAGAAGATTCACGAGATCATAAAAAATTGCCAAGTGTTTGGACCTGCGTAGCTCGCCAACTATGCGAGCTACCCCAGGTCACCCACTACCCAATGTAGCTCGCCAGTCCTAGCTCGCCCAAGTACTCAAAAACCTATAGTGCGCAAGGACCAAGGTCCCAAGCGTTGTAATTAAATAGCTCGAAGGCAAAGGCCAAAGCGCCCAAGGTCGCGAAGGTACCCTTCTTAAAGGGTTGCTAAGCAACTACTGCCATAAGTTAGAAAAATTCGCGAAAAAGACGGAAAATGTCTAAGGCAAGGTTCATGAAACCCAACGGCCCAACTTGAATCAATCGAAGTGCAGCTCGCTACCCTAAGTGGTCTAAGACGAGCAATTCGCGGCCTTAAGCGGTGTAAGACGAAGAATACGCACTCTCAAAACAGAGGTACAATTCGTAGTCGAAAGTGATGTAAAATGAACGATTCGCTTCTCAAAGTAGAATAAGACGAACAATTATGTACCAGAAAAATAAACAAGAACGAGCTATTTAAAAATTATAACATAAAAGCGCAAAGACATAAGTAAAGAGAGTTAGACAAAAAATGCTCGACTTATATTCAAAAGATACTTAAGAAATTTTCAAGTAAAAAATATACTTGAAAAAATACTAAGTATGAGTAGCAGTGCTGGCCACAAAGGCCGACCAGCTGGCCATCTTTGAACTACAAAAAGCTTCTTCTGGGCGAGCTAGACCTACTTAAACAAAAATCAGAAACTAAAACCAAGAAAATGAAAGCTATTCTAGAAAGCAAGGAAAAAATCCTAAGTCTCCGGAGCAGCGGGGACATCGGAAGGCACCTCGGCGGAGTCGTGGGCGACCTGGCGGACTGGGAGGGCTAGCTCGGCCTCAGGAATGATATTTCCAGTCAACCCACTGACGTCGAGCTCGCCAATATTCAGCACTGCATCCCCGCAGGCTTGTTGAAGCTGCGCAACAGTGAGGGGGATCTGCTCCTCCTCGGCAGCGACCTCCTCCTCGCCAATGTTCAGCTCCGGCACCTCAACTGTTTTGATAACTTGGAAGCGTGCTGGCACAAAGTTGAGGGGGATGCCGAGCTCCGGGAGATCACCAATGTCCAGCTCGGCACCATCTGGGAAGGGAACCCGGTCCAAGCAGGCCTTGAAGTCGCCTACCACAGCCTCGACCTCGTCGTCCTTGTGGGCTAGAGCCCACCAGAGGGTCCGCAGGACCTCAGCGTAGCATTGGATGCATCCCTTGTCCGAGGCCTCGGCCCTCACAGCCGCCAGATCCGGGGAGGAGGAGGCAACACTCCGTAGTTCGGCAACCTCATTAGCCTTCGCCTCCAGCTCGCCCCTTAGCCTCTCACACTCAGCGTTGGAGCTCTTCACCAGGCCCCGCTGCAGTGCGAGGTCCTTCTTAGTAATCCCATGATTACTGACCTCTTGGGCGAGCTGGGTGGCGAGCTCCTCTTCCTTGGCCTTTATTCTCACCTCCGTCTCCTGCTCGAGCCTGGCAAGCCGGCTTTGAACATTCTTGAGCTGCTGAAGGGCATTTTGCTCGGCGGCCAATGAGGCCTCGACCCTTTTCTCGGCGAGCTGCGCCTTCCTTTTTGCCTTGTCAGCAGTGTCCGCCAACGCCAGCATCTTTTTGTTCCTGTCGGAGCGACCTGCCTCCAGCTCGGTGACCTGCTCAAAAGCTTTCTGGTTAGCGAGCATTAATCTACTCGCATGATGAGCCAAGAGGAGGAGGTTCTCCTTCAGGTCCTGGCTGTTGATGTTCTCCACCAACGGGGTCGTCCAATGCCTTGGCATCTCGCTCACAGTATTCCGAACTACGCCCGGAGGGAGGCTCCGCATCGACGTGAGGGAGCGAGATCGCTCGAAGGCATGCAGGGCCTCGTGGCGATTCGGGAAGGCAATTGGGGCATAACTGCGAGATCAAAACAGGTAGAAAATGTTAGAAAAACATGAGATAATAGGCGATAAAGGTCAACTGGGCGAGCTACTTACTGAGCTCGGTCGGGGTCCCAGCCCAGGAGCTTGTCATCGTTGGTTTGCACCCCAAATGGAGATGGCGAGGGGGGCGAGCTCCGGATGGGCGTGGCCGCCAGCGGGGCAGTGGATTGAGATGAGCCCCCCTGCCCGGACCTCGCCGAAGTCCTCTCAACCCGGTCAGAGTCCTCATCAACCAGACCAGTGTACCTGGTCCTCTTGCGAGCCGGGGGATCCTCCTCGCCAGCTTGGGACCCTTCGCCTCTTTGGGCCCCCTTTTTCCCTCGACCTCGCTCGGAGGAGGCGACAGCTCGCCCCCCACCTCGGCCGGTCTGAGCGACCTCCGCAACTTTGGACTTCTCGAGAGCCTTGACCTTTTCCCTCTAGGTCCCCGACCCCCCTACCTCTCCCTTCTTGGAGGCGAGCTCGGCCTCCTTGCTCGCCTCCAACGCGAGCACGGAAGGCGGGGCGAGTCTGTTGGGGTGAGGTGGGCCCATTTCCAAGCGCTCTTTGATAAGCTGGTAGGCCTCGGGGACCTCAGCGATTGGGATTGCGACGAAGCTACCACCTGCACAAAAATTGAAATTGTCAGCATGATGGGCGAGCTACACCCCCCCATAGGCGAGCTCCAAAGAGTTGAACCTGGGAGCTCGGGATATTGGATATCGAGGTGGTGCGGCAGTGTGAGGAGTCCGGCGAGCCGCAAGCAATGGTGCGCGCACAGGTGGGCGACCTGCCTATCCTTCTCGCTTCTCAAACAGCAGATGGCGCGCACTACGTCGAACTGATCCGACACCTTAGGCCTGCCCCTGCTGGATTTGTGGCGTTTCGGAACTGCAAGAAGAAAGAAAATTAGAATTAGTATATCTAATTCAACCCACACACACCGAAATAGGCGACCTATTGCTGGCTTCCCCGTATCCCTCCGGAGTGGGAATACGGTCACCCCGCCAGTGATACGTGCTGGAGGCTCGCCAGTCCCCGCCTACGAACAAAAACTGCTTCTTCCAATCACAGACTTTGTTGGGCAAGTCCCCGAGAAATTTTTCCCCCGGGCGAGCTTTCAGATAATAGTATCCCGCACAGTCCTGCGCCCGCTTGGTCACGGCGAAGAGCTCGCCCAAGTCCGCCGAGGTCATCGCGTTCTCATAGCCCTCCAATCCAAAGATGGACAGGGCGGCGAGAAGGTTGCTCCATGCATTCGGGGTGAGCTGAGTGATGGCCAAATTATTGTCAGCAAGGTATTGGCCAATGATCGGGTGCAATGGCAATGTAAGCCCGGCCCTTAGAACATCGACGTTCAAAGCGGTCATCCCCTCAGGAGGCACGTCGGCCCGCTCATTCTTCATTGGAGCATACATGAAGATGTCGAGCGGGATGCGATACTCCCTGCGTATGATGGGCAGGTCGCATTCATCTATAAGGTTCACCACCTCGCCAGCCTTGTATTCGGATGGGGCAACTTTCTCTAGGTCGGTGGGGTCGGCGGGGAGTACCCGGTCCGGGCGGGGGAAGCTCGCCGCATACTCGGCGATATACTCTTTCCCCAGTCGAATGGATGGACGACCTGGGCAGGGACCTCGTGTTCGACCAGCTGGGGTTCTGGAAAACCAATGCGACGGAACCACTCGAGCTTAACTTCCTCTAGGTCGCCACCCACCTCGCCGACCTCGGCAATGCCCTCATCAACCTCCTCGGGCCCTTCGTTGCCACTGGCAAATCTTTCCTCTTGGGCGACCTCGCCGCTTTCCTCCCATACCTCACGGCATACGGCGCTGGAGGCTCCTTCCTCCGGATTGGGACGCAGCTCGCTAGGCAGCTCGCCGGAGACCGGGCGAGCTACCGAGGTCACCTCGGAGCTGGAACCGATCTCCACATACGAAACCCGAGGTGGCTCATCCTCAATTATTGGCCGTTTCTCAGGGTTTCGGTCCGAAAGGGTCCTACTCGAGGAGTGTGTTGACATGGTCTCAAAGAAGTCCAAAGGGTTCTCGGCACAGTCCGATAATCCACGGTCCAATAACCCAAAGTCAGAGAAGTCCAAAGGGTTCTCGGCACAGTCCGGTAGTCCAAAGTTAAGGTACGGTGTCGTTTGGGGAGCCCGAAGAAATGAAAGAAAAATCAAGTAAAAAGGCAAAAGAAAAGGGGAGAAAAGATCGAATCCTACCTTGAAGAGCCTTCGAAAATCCGTCGAACTCAAGAAAAATCGGTCGCCGGGAAAGCTCTGAGAATTCGAAAATGCAGAAAGTGAGGAAATGAATCCACTTCCCCCTATTTATAGACGTCGGGGCGAGGTGCGATATTCAGGAAGTGCGGGGACCTGTTTGCAAAAAAATTGAAAGTTGACATGATTGTGGGCTGGAACCGAGGCCTCAAAACACGTGCTTGACTCCTGGATTCCCGCACCAAGTCGGCCAAAAACAACCGCCCTGGCCGAGCTCGCCTACTAGCTCGGCAATCATCCAGGGATAGTTCGCCGAAATTTAAGTTCTCCAGCTCGCCCGCATATTTGACGAAGTCATGGTGCATGCGAGCTGGGGGGCAAATGTTGGTCTGGCGAACTAACACAATTAACATACGGATGATCACCAAGGTTTGGCAGGTTGCAAGGACTCACCCTGATCCGCGGAAGCGTGGAGCTCGCCCACATGGGGGCAGCTCGCCTGTGTAGCTCGCTCAAAGGAGCTCACCCCTATTCCCACAAGGACCTCGCTGAGGTCCATCATCGCACGACACTCACAAGCCACTCAAGGCACTGGAGCTCGCCCACCAGCTCGCCTGGACTACTGGAGCTCGCCTCTGAGATCGCCCAGGAGCTCGCCTGTTAGTCGATAGGACCCCGATGATGCACTCTTTTTCCCTCCGTCCGGTTTATCCACAAGGGTGGTTTACGGCGAGGTTTTTAATGAGGCCCATCTAGTCCAAGGCATAGTAGTAGGACGAGGCACGACATAGGGAGCAGTGTGAGAGACCAAGACGAGGGTAAGGAACCCTCATCAACACCGGAAGGCATATAGGCTCGTAAGGTGCCGTCTCACATTCGCACACCTATAAATAAGACCTCTCTTGTACTATTCACACAATTCTCACGATTAATACATTTCCTACACTCTATTTTCTCTCTCTAAGCTCTCTCTCTCTCTCTCTCTACATTATCTCCCCAAGCACACAAAATCATAAGATTATTGTTTGGTAGAATTAATCCGGCATAACTAGCCACATAACGAACACGATTAAGAAATTCTATCAACAGTACTGTTAGGGCAAATGTGTGTTACAATCTTATAAAAAGTTGTTATTTTGCATATATTCATTTGTTTTTATAGAATAAATAGTTTTTAACATAATATAAGAGAAAAATCATGTGTGTTACTATAAGAAAACATATTGGTTTTTCAAAAATATTTATTTATTGGTGTAGAAATAATTATTTTTTTATATAATAACACACATAAAATAGTAAAAATATATATTAATATATAAATCAATATACCTGGATTTAAAAGAATGGTGATTAAATTAAAAAAACAAATATTTATTCTTATAAAAGTACATTTTCTCTTACAGTAACATGTATTTGCCTATATTGTAACACACATTTGCCCATATTGTAACACAAATTGGGGGAGCAAATATTTGTTACTATTAGAGAAAATGTGTGTTACAACCTTGTTAAAAGTTGTTATTTTGCATATATTCATTTGTTTTTATAGGATAAATAGTTTATAACATAATATAAGAGAAAAATCATGTGTGTTACTATGAGAATACATATTGGTTTTTCATAAATATTTATTTATTTGTATAGAAATAATTATTTTTTATATAATAACACATATAAAATAGTAAAAAAAGTGTATTAATATATGAATCAATATACCTAGATTTAAAGGAATGGTGATTAAATTAAAAAACACATACTTATTCTTATAGAAGTATATATTTTCTTACAGTAACACGTATTTGCCTATATTGTAACACACATTTGCCCATATTATAACACAAATTGGGGGAGCAAATATATGTTACTGTTAGAGCAAATGTGTGTTACAATCTTATGTAATGTTGTTCTTTATATATATATATTCATTTATTTTTATATAATAAATAATTTTTCATATAACACAAAAGCAATATGTGTGTTACTATAAGAAAATATATTATTTTCTCATAAGTATTTATGAAAAAAATAATATTTTTTGTAGTAACACACATTTATTATTAGATTGTATGAAAAAATATTATTTCTACACAAAACAAATGAATATATGTAAAGAAAACAACATTTAATCTAATTGTAACACACATTTTGCTTGTTAGTAACATGCATT
Source organism: Prunella vulgaris (assembly GCA_026898435.1). Lineage (NCBI taxonomy): Eukaryota > Viridiplantae > Streptophyta > Magnoliopsida > Lamiales > Lamiaceae > Prunella > Prunella vulgaris. The sequence goes on from JAPKLY010000050.1 coordinate 859,723, forward strand.
TGACCAAATAGTAACATACCTGGGAGCGAAAATATATTATTTTCTCATAAGTATTTATGAAAAAAATGATATTTTTTGTAGCAACACACATTTATTATTAAATTGTATGAAAAAATGTTATTTCTACAAAAACAAATGAACATATGTAAAGAAAACAACATTTAATCTAATTGTAACACACATTTTGCTTATTAGTAAGACTAAATAGTAACATACTTGGGAGCGAAAAAATCTGGAATCATAGTTGCGAATTTTTTTTTTTTAAAAAAAAAGCCCAAATCTGACCTGACCCGATAGGATCCGCGAATTTTTTAAATTTACCCGTTTCACGTGAGTGTTCCTCTTTTTAATACATACATGTATTAATATAAGGACAATATATATTAATTTTTCTAAAAATAAATTAAATTTTTTAAATACCTTCCATATCAATGTGGCTTAAATTGGCGCCTATTATATATATATATATATATATATATATATATATATATATGTATATATAGCTAGCAATTTTCATATATAGAATATTCATTAATTTTATGGTGCAGATTAAAATTTTGTAGGTTTTCCGATTGCATACATATGAACCGAGGTAGACGAAATTGTTTGAATAAAATATTTTGTAATTAATTTTTAGCTTTTGTTCGCAGTTACTTTAAAATTTGATTAATGCAGCAACGAAAATTTATTTAGAAAATATATAATGAGTGGCAATTTATAATTTAATGACAGGATCTGATGACCTTTAATGATTATAACACATGACATGAATATTATATTGTTAAAGTTCAAAATTCTGTCATTGAAAACTTATGATTACAAGATTTTTGTGTCATTATATATATATGGATCGTTTTTAATTTTTTGAAGCGATTGAGGTGAGTGAATTTGGAGGAGATGTCTGGCCCCAGCAGAAGATTATCATTGATCGATTTTATTTTAAGAATAGTTGGCGCTGTTAGTACCTTAGGAAGCACCATCGCTGTCGTCACAACCAAAATATCTCTTCCCTCCGACTCCCAGTTTGATCATTTCAAGGCTCATTATCAAGATTTTCCTACATTCAAGTAAGCCTGACATTATAATTGTTTGATTTTGCATATTTTACCAAAAAATTACACAAAATACTACTGAAAAGGTACACAAATTATTACTGAAAAGTGTATCTTTAATAGTGTAACTTTTCAGTAACAATTTGTGTAACTTTTCAGTAATAAATAGTGTAACTGTTTAAAAATACACTTGAGTTGCACGGTGTAACTGGTGCACAAGAGACTTACTCTTTACCAATACTTTTTAGAATTACCTTATTTTTAAATTTCCTAAATAGTTTTAAAAAAAAAATTGCTTTGATTTTTAGAGTTTGGAAATGGTTAGATTTTTTAAGGACCATAATTTGTGGAGGGTTGCAAAATATGAATTGTAATTTTTTACACTCACAAAATGATGCATAAACATTACTTTTTTAGGTAACAAATTAAGGACCATAATTTTTAAAAGTGACAAATTGCGGTTAAATAGCAACCCAAGTTGGACCCAGATTCAACCCTAATTCAGCTAACATCGGGCTAATAGCCAAGTTTTGGTTGATTCTGGATTTTTCAAAGTTATTATCCTTAATTTGTTAGCTCAAAAAGCTACAACCCTCACTTCACCACCTTCTCTAAGTTACTGACCTTTAAAAAATGATTTTATCCTATTTTCAAACACCACTTTATTTTGTACTACTCAAAAACTCTATATCATGTGATTGATGATGCATGTGTGCAAAATTGCAGGTTTCTTCTGGTTACGAATGGCATAACAGCTACCTACCTTGTTCTCTCACTTGCACTTTCCATTTTCCATATTTGTTGGGCTGGTGCAAAAGTGACCAGGACAGTCTTGATCATACTTGATACGGTATGCAATAATACTTTCAAAAAAAAAAAAAGACAAACCATTATTAGTCAATTCAAAACACCTACGAAATATATGTTAACGTGCTATCTTTATTTTGCAATAAAAAATAACTTTGGTCCTATATATAACTTTCACCTTTTCTTGCAAATAACCCAATATTTAAGAATAAAATTATTTGCCAATTCGACAAAATTTGAATGTGAATTGAGAAATGCACAAAGTTGCAGGAGTGAGTAAACTTATTTAAACCATCTTGGGACGATCGATGTTGCAAAAAAATGTACAAGCCACGCGACCGAAAATATATTCAATTGTTATTTTGCTAATTTAATTACATGCAGTATAGTAGTTGATACATGAAATTTTTATTGAATGTATATATGTTGTGCAGACAATCCTAGCGCTTCTAAGTGCTGCTGCATCTGCTGCGACTGCAATCACTTACATAGCTCACAATGGCAATGCTGAGGCCAATTGGATCCCCATTTGTCAAAAATATAGCTCTTTTTGTGGATTAGCCATTGGCTCCTTAGTTGGGTCCTTCATAGCAGCTCTTATAATTCTGTTCTTGGTGTTTTTGTCCGCAGTTGCCATGTCCAGATAGTGATTGCCTACACGTGGCAAACCACAGTGGGTGGTGTGACTTTTATTTTGTTATTTTTTTAGTTCCTTATTTTTTTAATTAGTAGATATCATTCTTCATTCTCATCATAATTATTCTTTATTGGAGAAAAAACGTGTTGAATATATCTTAGATTGACTCTCACCCAATTTCTTTGTCCTAATTTATCAAATTACATAAATACACATGGATGAAACATGGTGTCTCAGGATTAATTTGACGGATGATGATTATGAAATTATGGTGTTTGAATGGATTTGGGGATGATATCTTCAAAGATGGAAGAACATGGAAGAAGAATGTATATGTGCTTTATCGCCTAGGTTTTTTTTTCTATTTTTTTTCTTTGACTTTTTGTTTTCTAATTTGATAAGATTTCTTCTTTTATTCAGATTTTTTTATTAATAGGAATTCATTGTGTTTGGGTATGGACTAAAAATTTGATTATAAAGATAAAGAAATGGAAATAGGTGGACTAAGGGTTAATTGGACAATTTACCTTTAAAAAAAAAAAAGGCAAAAACGAGATAATTTAAAGAATAAGGCAAAAAAGAGTTCGTTCCCACCATTTAGCGCAAAAATGCAATTGTTCCTTATTATAATTAAAACCGCCTTTCATGTGATTTTAATTAAAAATACTACTTTGATTTATATATAAATATGATTTATGTTTATTCTTTAAAATTGTATGCTAAAGCAAATGTGATTGGATTAAAAGGTGTAGAAGTTCAAAATGATACGGATATGGACTATGTAGTGCCTACACCATTTATGTTGGAACTTTTTCCCTCTACGTTTCAACCATTATTGTAAAAAAATAAATTTATTGCAGTTTTAATACAATTTAATTTTTTTTATTCATACATAAATAACAATCAATAAAATTTATAATTTTCATATGCAAAAAGTCCAACGAGAAAACCATACATGTTTCACATTAAATTAATTGAAATTTTCTAATTAGGTTCTATTTGGATGAGTGGATTTGAAATCCATGAATTTAACACACAAATAATCATTCTCTTCATAAATTTACAAATACATAGATTTGAAGGGGAGCTTCTTTCAAATTCTTCAATGGTAATGGGAATGTAATTTTATTCCTTCTTTACCCTTACATATATGTTTAATGAGAGTTTGTGTTAATGGTGGTGTTATATGTAAAGATAAGCTGAGTTTGGATAATAAGATCTAGTCAGAAATCCTGATCTTGAGGTTTTGGATCCGGAGGAAAAATTCCTGAGGGGACATCCTGAGCCTGAGCGAAGGTTCCATCCTGAGTCTTCGCGTGCTGATCCTGATTCTCATCCTGAGTGTTCAGATCAGTGAAGACACTTGTACTGAAGACTCATTATACCTGAAGGCGCTATACTGAGAAGATTATCCTGAGCTAAAATCACCTATTTCGTGAGTCACTCATGCTGAATCAAGTCCTGAGCTTACAACAGAATATGGCGAAGGCGATTTTGTCAGAGTGATAAAGTCGGTTATTTGGACAGCTGGCGGCGTAATCCTATTGGACTCCTGAACAGATATTCTGGGTGGTTATAACCATACAAATTCGTTGATTGGTTAATAGCTTAAAGACAGTTGAGGGATAGGTCTATAAATACGTATTCATACCAGGAATTACAAGAGAGACTGTGATGCACTCATTACTTAGAGAGATTAGAGTGAGAAAGCTTTGTATTCTGTAAACATTATTCCATTGTTTAGTGAAGTGAGCAACCCCATCCGAGGACATAGATCATTTTCATCGAACCACGTAAATCCTCTGTTATTTGATTTCTTAATTTCTGCAATTTGTGTTCATCAGATTTCTTCAAGGTTCAGATTATAGCTTGGAAATTCAAAGCCTTATCGAGATCGATTCGTTCCAATTATTCACAACAAGTGGCACCGTCTGTGGGAAAGGGAAGAATCGACTGGGTAAAATCAGCAATCAATGACGTCTACCAAGTTGGATTTTGATAAATTCACTGGAGCAAATGACTTTGGTCTGTGGGAGATCAAGATAAAGGCTCTCTTAACTCATCATGGGTTATCAAATGTCCTGAAACCAGAATATCAATGGCCCTCTACTTCGTCAGAAAATCCAAACAGGAAACAGGAGATTTTGTGTAATACCCCGAACCAAATTAGATTTTTTTTTCTATTTATATTACA